>JAMPIV010022272.1:0-265000 GCA_024509875.1 Oreohelix idahoensis
GACATACATACATATACGCACACATAAAGGCCCCCCTCCACACACACACACCCATCCCCCACACACACACATACAGACAGACAGATAAACATAAATTGAACTCCCTATTAAAAAATAAGAGATAAGTACTACATAACTCATTTACCTTATCATATTATAAGAGATTGAACTAAGGTAAAGGTAAGGGATCCAGTTACCTGCGCATTGAGGCATATTGGGAATACGGTGTTAGGCCCATATTTTCTTGCCCATTGACACACTAGGGGTGATGTGGTCAGCATCATGCCGGCCGCGTTAACCTTCCCAGAGTTGTTCTGGTACCCTACTCATGAGGCTGGGTCGACCCTGGAGCTGACTGCGGTATAAAATATCCCACCTCAACTTGGGATCGAACCATGTACCACCGAGCTAGGAAGCCAGTGCACTGAACTGAACTAAACTCATACTTATATATAAGAACTCATAAAAGTTATTCTTAAGAACAAAGAAAAAAACTTGTAATTCTCTATTAAAATATGAGGACAAGATTAAATTTATTACTCTCCATTAAAATATATGGGATACCTTTATTTTGATTACTGTTGATCACTGTTGATCAGAATCGACATCTCAGCACTCTGGGCAAACCCATAGGTGCTCAGTCTCCCTCAGCAAATGTCAAAGGGTATGAATGCTAACTGTTCCTGTTGCGCGTTGGTTGCGTACATGCCGGATGCATCCTCTCATTCGTCTATCCCTGCTGGTCTTAACGTGTGATGCCAAATTCCAGCAATCTTAGCCTTGATGGTTCATCAATGGCAGTGTCATTCTCTAACAGGCAATCATTAATTGCCCTTAGTATCTCTCCCCCATCCATATTCAGTGCACCTTCTATGGGTGCTCTTAAAGCTAATCTTTTATTTACACTGAGATATGTATGCCCTCATAATGGAACCTCACTTCTATACAAACATAAAACAAAACAAAAAGTTAAGAAAATCCCTTTTAAGCAAGCATGCTCTGGGAATATAAAATAACACAAAACACCAATATAAAAACAGTATGCAAACAGTTAAACATTCTGCTTAAAATATAGAAGACCCATTAACAAATATACCAAACAATTACTAACAGGAACTTTACAAATGCACAACATAAAAGGATAATGAATCCATCAAATATTCATACGCCTACACCAGAAACAGCAACCAGCAAAACAAGAGAAGCTAAAAATAACCACACCAGCAGACACCAGGGACAATACAGTATGAGCTAGATCTGTATGACCTATGCTCTAACTGCTACATGATGATTCATACTGGTAATTTAGCAGTTAAACTCATGTTTTGTTTTTAATTAAGAAAAAAAATCTCATTCAACCTCTGATGGGTTATAATTAATATATATAATGTCACTAATTCAAGAGAATAACTGTCCATTTCTGATATCTGAATATGGCATTATTTCGCCCCTCTAATCTAAATAATGCCATATTCATATATAGGAAATCTAAATCTAAATAATGCCATATTCAGTTATAGGAAATCAAACTTATTATCTTGAAATAGTGACACTATATATATATATCCCACTTATAACCCATCAGTGGTTGAAAGGGATATTTTTTTTAAAAGAACTCAAGTGCTTTGTGCACAAAATGGCAGATTTGGTTTCTGATGAAGTTTGTTCTAAAATTGTTTCCTCAGTAGGCATTCTTAGCTCTAATATCTTTAGACTATATTACCCATCCTTCTGTGGGACATCTCATGGAAAAAGAAGAAAACAAATAAAGAGGCCCTAGAAAACCTAGGAATGAATAGAGAATTAATGAGGGAGATCAAATTAGACAGCTAAAATATGTTGACCATGTAAAAAGGCATAACACCTTAATGAAGACCATAACAGAAAGTAGGGTTGAAGGCAAACGTGCAAGGGGAAGACAGCTCTACCAAATGGGAAGATAACATTAAGAGATGGGCAGGAAAGAGTGGACCATCAAGACAAGAGACAGGAAAGAGTGGACCATCAAGACAAGAGTCAAGAAAGAGTGGATCATCAAGACAAGAGACAGGAAAGAGTGGACCATCAAGACCAGAGACAGGAAAGAGTGGACCATCAAGACCAGAGACAGGAAAGAGTGGACCATCAAGACCAGAGACAGGAAAGAGTGGATCATCAAGACAAGAGTCAAGAAAGAGTGGATCATCAAGACCAGAGACAGGAAAGAGTGGACCATCAAGACAAGAGACAGGAAAGAGTGGACCATCAAGACCAGAGACAGGAAAGAGTGGACCATCAAGACCAGAGACAGGAAAGAGTGGACCATCAAGACCAGAGACAGGAAAGAGTGGACCATCAAGACCAGAGACAGGAAAGAGTGGACCATCAAGACCAGAGACAGGAAAGAGTGGACCATCAAGACCAGAGACAGGAAAGAGTGGACCATCAAGACCAGAGACAGGAAAGAGTGGACCATCAAGACCAGAGACAGGAAAGAGTGGACCATCAAGACCAGAGACAGGAAAGAGTGGACCCAGACAGGAAAGAGTGGACCATCAAGACCAGAGACAGGAAAGAGTGGACCATCAAGACCAGAGACAGGAAAGAGTGGACCATCAAGACCAGAGACAGGAAAGAGTGGACCATCAAGACAAGAGACAGAAAACGGAGATCCAGTGCAGCCAACTTCGTTGTGAAGATGGTACCTGATGATGATGACCCACCCTTCTGCCCCATGTGGTTCCCCGGGGGTCTCTGTGGAGACTAGGAATGCTGCTTCCTCAGGCCCCTCGTAAAAGGTGACTAATTTGAAGTTGTACATGGAGCTAGCAACCTCACCATGACAAACACACTGCTACACATACTAGCCCTGCAAGAGCACATGAATGTGTTGGTGCAAGTTTCCTGCAGTGGTAGCTCCATGCTCCGTATGGAGCTAAAAGGAGAATGATGATAATCCATCCTTTTAACAGAATGCATTCCTCAATGCCTGCCTTCTGGTGCACACAGCACAGTGCATGCACAAACACAGCACACATTCATTTAAGCCATATTTTTGTATAATGAACACATCACTGGACAGCCACCACAGAAATATATCAACTACGACCAATATTCTCACTTACCCTGACCCAAATCCCATTATGAGCTTGACCTTGACCCTGTATGAGACGACAATACCCAGGCTCTCCTTCTGGCTCTTTTCAGTCATGCTAAGGAAAAACATGACAGAAAAATGTGGATTTTAGTCATAATGAGGAGGAGAATGATAAAGAAGCAAGGTGGTCATCAGATCTTATCAGTCATGATAAGGGCAAAAATGAAATAGACAATGAAGTATGTTTTCTTTGTCAGTACAAACACATTATTTTCCAGCATACAAACTACAATCAAGAAGCTACAGACTTTCACAAATAGGTGCTTGAGTAATGTTAATGTTAATGAGAATCGACATCATTGCACTCTGGGCAAACCCATAGGTGCTCAGTCTCCCTCAGCAAATGTCGAAGAGTATGAATGCTAATTGTTCCTGTTGCTCACTGGTTGTATACATGGCAGATGCGTCCTCTTGTACGTCCATCCCTGCTGGTCTTACGTTTGATGCCAAATTCCAGCAGTCTTAGCCTTTGATGATTCATCGATTGCAGTGTCATTCTCTAATAGACGAACATGAATTGCCCTCAGTATTTCTTCCTTATCCATGGTCAATGCACCTTTTATAGGTGCTCTTGAAGCTAGTCTGTCAGCTCTTTCATTGCCACGTACCCCAGCATGACCAGGACAGTAGATCCATATCAGTTCTTGAAGATTCGATGCTTCTATGGAGGTTTTCCATTCATGTCGAAGCCAGCCGTTTTGGACCTTTCTAAGCATGGATTGTGAGTCTAATACAATAACTGACTTTGTTAATAAAGTCTCAGACAGCCATCTTAAGGCAGCAGTAACTGCCTCTACCTCCATTCTCATGCTGGAGGTTGTTATCATGTCAGGTGCTTGAGTAATAAAGATGTACAGAAGTGGTACAATAAGATCACCAATGTGGAGCTGATGGCATGAACCAGACAAATGTCAGTGGAACAAGAGACGACATGAACCAGACAAATGTCAGTGGAACAAGAGATGGCATGAACCAGACAAATGCCAGTGGAACAAGAGATGGCATGAACCAGACAAATGCCAGTGGAACAAGAGATGACATGAACCAGACAAATGCCAATGGAACAAGAGATGGCATGAACCAGACAAATGCCAGTGGAACAAGAGATGGCATGAACCAGACAAATGCCAGTGGAACAAGAGATGACATGAACCAGACAAATGCCAGTGGAACAAGAGATGAGAAGAAGATGCTGGCGATGTATAAGGCACTGCAGAAACTTGTTGATAATATTAGAAAGTGTTCTGGAATCCCCAGGGTTAGAAAGGTAGAGGGAGACTGAAGAACACATGGAGAAGAGAACTGGAGACAGACATGAAAGAAATGGGAGGACAATATGGAAAGACCTTGAATGGATGGCACAGGACAGGCAGGCTTGGATTAAGTCTGTTGAAGGCCCATGCTCCTTGGGGAGATAAAGGGTGATGAACAAATGAATATAAACAACAAAATTTGTTGGAAATGGCAACAACAACAAAATTAACAACAGAAGCTGTAAAAACAGGACTACTTATCAGTGTTAAATAAAACAAAGGATATGAGAATAAATAAAAGGCAAAAAGATCAGATAAAGATCAATGATCAGATGGCTAGAGAAGCACACAGCTTTACCTACATGGGAAGTAACACCAACAAAGGAGAGACAAGCCTGGAAGTCATTGCTAAGATAAATAAAGACACACATTTTTAACTTTCTCAAACCAGCATGGATCTCTGCAGCTCTTTCCCTGGAAAATAAAATGAGGTTGAGCAATACAACTGTCCTACTTTATAGTACCAAAAATATCTCATCCAAACTCCAGACATTTGCCAACAGATGGCATCCTCCATATCAAATGAACAAACATATTAAGAAGTACAGTTCTGTGGTACCAGACCAGATAACAATAAACATAGCTAGAGATTAAATACAGAAAGAGGAGACAGATATGACACGCTCTTATGAAACAACCAGTATGATTTAAAATGCCACAGACTAAAATCTACGGGGAATGATACAAGTCAGGTGGCCTTGGTGAACCTGGAGAAAAACAGCGGAAGAGGAAGCCAAGGTACTTGGGATATCATGGGGAGAGCTGAAAAAAAGAGGACCTATAAAAGAAAAGGGTGGAAATCAACAGCTACAGCCTCCATGTTCCACACACATAGAATAGGACGGGAGAAGAATAATGTTAATGTTGTTCAGAATCAACATCCTTGTGCTCTGGGCAAACCCACAGCTGCTCAGTCAGTCTCCCTCAACAAATGGCAAGGCTGACTGTTTCTATAGTGCGATGGTTGTATACATGTCTGATCTATCCTCTCATGAATCCCTCCCTGCTGGCCTTATGTCTGATGCCAAACTCTAGCAAACTGGCCTTATTGATTCACTGACTGCAGTGTCGTTCTCTAACAGGCACTCATTAACTGTCCTTAGTATCTCTCCCTTACATATCCAATGTCCCCACTTTAGCTGCTCTCAAGGCTAGTCTATCAGCTCTCAGATTGCTAAGAGACTCACCTTTACATGACAAGGACAGGAGATCCATAATAAGTCCTGTAGGTTTGAGGTCTCTATACATATTTTTCATTTATGTTGTAGCAACCCGTTTTGGACCTTCCGAACCATGGACTGGGACACTATAACTGCCCTGGTTAATGGATTTTCAGACAGCCACCACATGGGCTGCTGTTGCTGCTTCTATCTCCATTCTCATGCTGGAGAATATTTTCACGTAAGCTCTCCTGTCTACAGCAATGATTCTGCCCCTTACTCTAGCCAAGAAGTCTGATCTTGACTTCTCACCACAAAGTGCAGACCTATCAGTGTATACTATAACAAACCATTGACAATGACATAGATAAATTTATAGTTGTAGCTTCCAAAGATCACAACTGTATATTGGATTCATTTACCATATTAAGGCAATGTTGTTTCATTTTACCACTCTCTTGTCAACCAAGCTGCTACGGCATGTCACAATGACTTACATGGTAGAGGATGCCAGGTTAGTGTCCTCATGCTTAAGCTTTCCATCAAGTGCCAGCCCACGCTTGTCGCTGTTGTTAGACAGGAGGGGTGTCAGATGGTAAACTTTACAGAAGCCTGTCTGACTAGGCTGGATCGGGAATCCCTCCCTATGGGAAAATTAAAAATAAAACATGCTGAACATGCTAATTTTTCTGCAGGATGCTAAGAGTTAGCCATATTTGATTCTTTTCCGTTGTTTTCACTTGTTTTATTTGTCTGTAAAGTTGTTTCCCAGCAAGTATATTTGCTTTTCACACTCCTTATACATATTTGCTTAATCGTGATATTTTTCTTCCGCATGTTTAATGCTGTCTTCCTCACAATAAATCATTTTTTCATTTCTAAAAGCTGCTTTGTGGAATATTTCATAAATCATAACAGCACACTAACTACATGTACACATACTAACTGAATCTTTAAAAAGTGTGCTCGTCTATTTAAGCAGAAAATCTTATTACAAAAAAAAAAAATGCTATTAAATGGTCCCCATAGGAGCTTTTAAATACATTAATGGAGGTTAATTCAGCTGAAATGATTTTATATCTGCCACAAAGTAAAATCAAGATTAGGATCGATGTCTCTACGCACTGAATGTCAACTACAATGGATCTCTAATGTTTTCTGTGTCTTGCCTTGATTGTACATTTTGATACTAGACAAACATAAAGGTATGTTTTCAGGCACTCGTAAGAAATAAAGAAGTAGAACACTAGACAACAGAAAAACAACAGACGTGAGTGGCTTACCCAGGACTCGAACCCAGGACCTTCGGGTTTCCCTTCCTTATGTGTTATAAACATTTTGATACGCTTTACCTCGTTGACCGTCTGATGTTATCTCTGTCTACCTCTTGGTCTTTTCCTTCAACTCTTCTCTCCATTTTGGTTTTCAACAAGATTTTTTTTTTTTTAGACAAAGTATCTCGTTCAACCCTTGATGCGTTATAGTTAGGATATATAGTGTAGTAAATTCAAGATAATAATTATGATTTAGGATATCTAAATATCGTATCTTCTCCTCCCCCTCCCTCCCATCTACTCAGTCCAAATAGAGTAAATCAAAACTGTAAAATTGTGTGAATGAATATGTGCCCTCCTCTTTCCAAAAAAACAAACAAACAAAATAAACAACAAACAAATATCCCAACCAAAAAAAAAAAATAAAGTCTTACAAATAAAACGAGACGTTGTATCTTCTCGTTATTCCATACCAGCATTTTCTATTTATGAATCTGATCTCATTCATTAATTCTCCTATCACTTCTAGCTTTTCTAGGAATTGTTTCTTTCTTCTCTTCTCCTTCCATGAGGTATGCCCCATTCTCCAATATATCCATATGTCAATGGCCTCAGTTATTTATGCTAACTGCTTAAAAACCAAAATGGAGTAAAACAGACGCTGCAAGAAAGTTAAGTACATTGCATAGCTACTTTAAGGTTTCCCTCTTAGATTTCATAGCAGTAACCTCAACATTTCATCACTTAAGGAAAGATTCACAAACAGAAGTGTCTTTATTTATACACACAAATTTTTTCCTACATTTTGATTTGCACCAAATATGATTTGAACTAGTTAAATTTGAACATGATCTGTTATATGACTGGAGCTAAACAAAAATATTATTTGTTATTTTATATATATATCGGCTACCACGACAAGTATGGGAAACTAAGAGCCAGGGATCCAGACCTCCAGGATGACCCAGAGTCTGCTGGGAGGACAACATTAGACAATCTCTGAAGGACCGAGGACTACACTGGAACTAGGCCAGGAGGAAGAGAGTTGATAGGATAGTCTGGTACTCTCTCTGGCAAATCTCTACACCTCATGGTAGAAGAGGGATGACTAAGTAAGTAAGTATTTGAATATTTTTTTTTCTCAAGTCTGCAAAGTTTGGAATGTGTCAGTAAGTAACAAAAATTTTAACATTTACAGATTTTCACATGATATGAACTAAAAACTAACTATTTGTCATATTACACAGTTTTGGTCAAGTGTACAGAGTTTAACATGTGTAAATAATTTCTTAATTACCAAGGGAGTATTTGTCAACGTTAAAATATTTTTTGATAAAACAACTTATACAAATTTATTTAATCATCACTCAGTGCCATGCAGAATAGCTGAGGCAATCATGGTGCCCAAGAAATTCCTAGTCCATGCTACTAACCATCAATTCTGTCATCATTTACTTAGGTTATGTCAGTCCATGCTACTAACCATCAATTCTGTCATCATTTACTTAGGTTATGTCCCAAGAAATTCCTAGTCCATGCTACTAACCATCAATTCTGTCATCATTTACTTAGGTTATGTCCCAAGAAATTCCTAGTCCATGCTACTAACCATCAATTCTGTCATCATTTACTTAGGTTATGTCCCAAGAAATTCCTAGTCCATGCTACTAACCATCAATTCTGTCATCATTTACTTAGGTTATGTCAGTCCATGCTACTAACCATCAATTATGTCATAATTTACTTAGGTTATGTCCCAAGAAATTCCTAGTCCATGCTACTAACCATCAATTCTGTCATCATTTACTTAGGTTATGTCCCAAGAAATTCCTAGTCCATGCTACTAACCATCAATTCTGTCATCATTTACTTAAGTTATGTCAGTCCATGCTACTAACCATCAATTCTGTCATCATTTACTTAAGTTATGTCAGTCCATGCTACTAACCATCAATTCTGTCATCATTTACTTAAGTTATGTCAGTCCATGCTACTAACCATCAATTCTGTCATCATTTACTTAGGTTATGTCATTACAATGTCCGGTGTCCTCTCTCGTTTGTTTGTTTCTTTTTTCTTCCATCACTCATTCTCTGATTGTTTCCTCTTTTCAGAAAGAGTTCTACCAGTCTCTCAAAGATGTAATGAACACAAGTGAACTGTCTCTCTGGCACATGATTTTTGCCAAGATTTTTCTTGGCATGTTTGCCTCATTCACAGCATCTTCACTGACATGTTTAGCTGTTTACAGCATTATCAGTCTTCTCTCTATCCACATCCTGTAGCCTTCACCACTCTTTATTCCATGTCAAAATTATGCCACCAAAGGATAGCAGCTCTGTATAATAACAGACAGCTCTCTTTCTTACTTCCACAGCAGAATGTCCTTCCAAAGTCTGTAACATTGTTTTAACATTAGTTAAATTCATGTCCATCTTAAGGCATGGGCACACTGGGCAGTGCCCAGGGGCCCCGCGATTCTAGGGTCCACATGCTGGGATGCTGCCATATTGTTCATAAGACATCTCTTCGAAAATAAAGTTTGTTCGTTGGTCGTTCTTGGCAGAGTGGATAATTACTCGATCTCTCGCTGGAAAGGCCTGGGATTAAAATCAAACATGACGTGGGTAAGTTGACGAAATTTTTGTTGAAAGTACCATTAAATTATAAATCTATAGGTTTAATTTTATTGACCGTTTACATTTTTATTCCCGTGGGTGGGTAGGGCTGGTAGGGACCCAGTGCATTGCTTTGCCCAGGGCCTACAAGGCTGTTAAGACGGCCCTGGTTAAATTTGCAGTGTTTAGTTTCCTAAGGTCTCTGAGGAGGGAAATACAGACTAGGACCTTTGCACTAAAAACAGAATGGGCATGCTTGATTGATCAACTTACTCGCTTTCCAAGTCTGCTACCGTGCATTTGTACTGTGCCGTGGAAAACAAGCAAATATCTGCAAACTGGCGAACTGTGTGCACAGAGACGAGGGGCAGAAATAAAGCAATGTAAAGTGATACAACTGCATCTATTACACACAAATAACACATAGGTGGTTAGCAAAAAAGAAGGGAAAACAAGAAAGAATTGTGAAATGTGAATATGAAAGGAGGAAGGTATCAGTGATATACATAGATGTTCTGCCAAAAAGTGAAGAACTAGAAGAAGTGAGAGGTTGTGATAATAAATGAGCAACAGGGTACACATGCTGATGTAATTAGAGTAACACACATACACATATATAAATAGAAGTCACAGTGCGAGTGAGAAAGTTATAAAAACAATTTGTGAATGCACTACATATTGATGCCGATATGAACAAAAGACATTTAAAAATAAAGTAACAGAATAACGTTCTCAGATTACAAACACCCCCCCCCCCAGGTTGGATGTAGGGTTGGATGGTAGTGGGGAACTACAAACATGTCAAGATAACAGTTCCAATGTTGGAGGTAGGGTTGGCTGGTAGTGGGGAACTATAAACATGTCAAGATAACAGTTCCAATGTTGGAGGTAGGGTTGGCTAGTTGTAGGAAACTATAAACATGTCAAGATAACAGTTCCAATGTTGGAGGTAGGGTTGGCTAGTAGTGGGGAACTATAAACATGTCAAGATAACAGTTCCAATGGTGGAGGTAGGGTTGGCTAGTTGTAGGAAACTATAAACATGTCAAGATAACAGTTCCAATGTTGGAGGTAGGGTTGGCTGGTAGTGGGGAACTATAAACATGTCAAGATAACAGTTCCAATATTGGAGGTAGGATTGGCTAGTTGTAGGGAACTATAAACATGTCAAGATAACAGTTCCAATATTGGAGGTAGGATTGGCTAGTTGTAGGGAACTATAAACATGTCACGATAACAGTACCAATATTGGATGTAGGGCTGGCTAGTAGCAGGGAACTACAAACATGTCAAGAGAACAGTACCAATGTAATGAGACATTGTTAATCCACTTCTCTTATATAACTCAGTAAATCCAGTGGTCTTCCTCATGCTGTAATGTTTTTTAGAATTAGAAAAAAAAAACATGTAATGCTGGTTGATGTGTATGCCAAACCACGATATTCTCGGTGGTTCTACATGTTTCTAATTGCAGACCATCTTGAAAACTCAATATTTCTGCATCTGTGATTTATTTAGTGTCATATCTGGCTTGTGAAACACATAATTCAGATCAATTTCCTGTTAATCATTTTGTGTTTCGATGTTAGTCTGAGTGTGGTGTCAGTGTGTCTAAGTATTTGTTGTGATGTCAGTGTATCTAAGTATTTGTTGTGGTGTCAGTAGGTCCAGGTATTTGTTGTGGTGTCAATGTGTCTAAGTATTTGTTGTGGTGTCAATGTGTGTCCAAGTATTTGTTGTGGTGTCAGTGTGTCCAAGTACTTGTTGTGGTGTCAGTGTGTCCAAGTATTTGTTTTGGTGTCAATGTGTATCCAAGTATTTGTTGTGGTATCAATGTGTCTAAGAATTCGTTGTGGTGTCAATGTGTATCCAAGTATTTGTTGTGTGTCAATGTGTCTAAGTATTTGTGGTGGTGTCAATGTGTGTCCAAGTATTTGTTGTGGTGTCAATGTGTCATAGTATTTATCGTGGTGTCAGTGTGTCCAAGTATTTGTTCTGGTATCAGTGTGTCTAAGTATGTGTTATCGTGTCAGTGCGTCTAAGTATCTGTTGTGGTGTCAGCGTGTCTAAGTATTTGTTGTGGTGTCAATGTGTCTAAGTATTTGTTGTGGTGTCAGTGTGTCTAAGTATTTGTTGTGTTGTCAGTGTGTCTAAGTATTTGTCTAAGTAATCAAGCCAGAACGTAAACAACAGCCAAAAAAGCTACAGACTTTCATAAATGGGTGCTTGTGAAGAATAGAAGGATTAAGGTGATATCACAAGATCTGTCTTGTGGATCTGATGACAAGAACCAGACAACTGCCAGTGGAACAAGAGGTCAGAGGAAGACACTGGAGATGGATAGGACACACACTGAGGAAACCTGCTGATAGCATTACAAGGCAGTCCTTGTTCTGGAATCCCCAGGGTAAGATAGGTAGAGGAAGACTAAAGAACACATGGAGAAGAGAACTGGAGACAGACATGAAGGGGATGTAGAAGAAATGGAAAGAACTTGAGCTGATGGCACAGGACAGGAAGACTTGGCATACGTTTGTTGAAGATCTATGCTCTTTGGAGAGTTAAAAGGTATTGAATGAATCAAGTCAGATTAATGAAACACAGACATCAACTCTGACAAATAACATATACATTATGTAACTGTCATAAGGAACAATTTTTCATACAAAATCTGTAAAAAATTATCAAAACAAACGAAGTCAGAAAAACACATCAAATCTGCTTATGTTAGAATAATGGCAAATGATGTGTAGAAAAAAACGCAAATGCAGCTGTTTGACATTTTCAAGTTGATCCTTTCTTCAAGCCTTTTTCAAGCAAAAACATAGCAAAAGTGCTTAGCTTAGGATAATGGCAAAGGCTGTATTCCATACAAACGCAGAGGCTTTATTTCAGATAAATGCAAAGACTGTATTCCAGATAAATAATATGTTCATTTCCTAAACAAAATCATGACAACTAATACAGTATATGTGGGGTAAATAGAAGTCATTAAAATGGATATTAGGCTTAACATAATACAGCAGTTAATATTCTTGTATTCAACCAATGTGAGATATGCCATTTTCTGTGGGTTTTTTCCTATTAAGATATATTAACCTTTTTTTCGAAGGTTGGAGTGGCTAAGAGATATGGAATCTGCCTCTAATTCTAAAGATACCACGTTCACTTCCAGTACTTACTTACTTAGTCGTTCCCCTTCTACCGTGAGGTGTAGAGGTTTGGAAGAGAGAGAGCGCCAGACTATCCTATCGGCTGTCTTCCTCCTGGCCAGTACAAGGAATATAATTGATGGAAATTTTTTTCAGAATCAGTGGTTCCTAATGATGTCATACTCCCCCCGATCTCCTGGGTAGTGAGATCGGATGCCTAGCCTTCAAGTATAAGGGCTAAAAAAAAATAGGAGGTCCTGCGTGCGAGCTGCATATCTTAAAAATCCCTCGACAGCTGGAAATTGTAAAGAGTAGGCCATACGGCCACTGCCCTGGTAAAATTTAAAAACAAGGAAACCTACCCACCACAATAATATTTATAAAATGTGTGATCCCTGAATACACGCACTGGGATCCTCACCAGTTCTACAGAGTTCACGCACTATGCTGAGATCCTCCTTATGTGATCTATGGGAGGAGATCAAAGCACTGATGGAGTTGTCCGTGCGCAATGAAAATAGTCCTTAAAACCAAACCAAACCCTTTTTTTCCTGAACCCACCCACTGGCATTCAAGATGAACAGCAACCAGCGTGCTCAAGGAAATCCTTTATGAATGAAAAATGTTTAGTACACTGAAAGCATGACAGAGGCATAGTGACTTTCAGACACTACTTGACCCTGTGAAGTAAATATTCAGTAAATCATCATTTTCCTTTGTGTTCCCTATGGAGCATGGAGCCACCAATGCAGCTGGTCTCCGTGTGGAAAGCCTGCAACAAGCATTTACTCTCTCTCTTGCAGCAGTGGTTTCTGTAGGAATTTGTTTTACAAGATGAATTTGCCAGCCTCAAATGGAGCAGTACTCCTGTTCTGTCTTTGTCTCATCAGAGACCCCCTCCCTCCCTGGAGCACAGGGTAGATTTATAAACTATGTAGTATAACATTTTATAGAAATCTGGCAATTTAATAATTTTAAGAAGCACGCAAAAATATAATCAACTGAGACAGAAAAACCAGAGTAAAAAATACAATATGAAAAATTAACACCTATAGTGAATAGCAAAGATATGAATAAATGAGAAATCTTTCACAAGCTTACATTTAGTGATCAAGCAGAGCCAATAAAACATTGGATTGGATATCAGCAAAAAGTGATAAACTGATGATTACATGACTGGATGATCAGAGCCAATAACATGCTGTGACTGGATGTGACAGCAAAGTGATTAACTGATGAACAGAGCCAACAAAACACCATAACTGGATGATCAGAGCCAATAAAATGTTGTGTCTGGTTGTGAGGGCAAACTGTTAAACTGATGACCAGAGCCAACAAAATGCCACGACGGGATAATCAGAGCCAATAAAATGCAGTGACTGGATGAACACACCCAATAAAATGCAGTGACTGGATGATCACACCCAATAAAATGCAGTAACTGGATGATCACACCCAATAAAATTCAGTGACTGGATGATCACAGCCAATAAAATGCAGTGACGAGATAATCACATCCAATAAAATACCATGACTGGATGATCACAGCCAATAAAATGCCATGACTGGATGATCACAGCCAATAAAATGCAGTGACTGGACGATCACAGCCACTAAAATGCAGTGACTGGTTTGTGAGGGTAAACTGATAATTAAGCTTCATTTTTATTTTTAATAGTGAGTGGTTCCATAAAATATTTGAGATACACAATATAAATCACAAATAAAGAACAAAGGAATAAACTTTTATAACAAATTTGCAACAGACTCACAAAAATTCTTGATCATGCACCAAGAAAGAATTAATCGTCTTGTCACAGAGAGCCAACTGAGAGTCCTGGAAGACTATGACGTAAAGGACACATAAAAACCAAATGACATATTTATTGATGTTCAGAAATATGGCATCTACTGACAATGAAATCCTAGTTACATGACAGACGTATAAAAGGTAAATGTAGTCCCATAGCAGATACTACCATAGGGGAGTCAAGTGTTAGAGACTTCACTACACTAAGTCCAGCATCGAGAGGTGGGGGGTGCTCAGTTCCCTGCCTTTTCCTTCCCTAACTCAAAGCCAGGTACCCATTTACAGCTAGGTAGATTGGAGCGTGATTTGAACCCGGCACCTTTGCCACGAGAAACCAGCGCTCTAACCACTCTGTCAATCGGACGCTCATGACAGAAGTAGAAAACTCAAACAAGATATGTACTACTTACTTACTTAATCGTTCCCCTTCTACCATGAGGTAAAGAGGTGATATGTACTACATATTAAGCTAACTGTTCTTCTCATGGCTGATCTATTTCCTAGCAACTTCAGATCAAAGCTGTGAAGCAGAGAACCATACTAAAAAAAATAATAATAATAATAATAGTAATTCCTGAGTGGTAACTGACATTTTACAAATGGACATTCTTGCAGATCACTAATGTATAGAAGTGTCATAGAGATATGACGATTTCAAGGACAGTGTCTTAAGAGGAGGTAATAGTTTGATAACAAATTAGATCAAAAGATCAGTTATATTTGAACATAAACTCTAATATAACCAAACAAACCTGGTGTAATGGTTGAATTAACAGAACACGCCTCACCAAAACAATGACAACACTCATATTTAAGAAAAAAGTGTCACCTCTTTAAATACAAAACATGACAAAAAGGTATAATACGCCGGTACAGATATCCTATATAAGCAATAGACTTTTGTCCAGGTTGAGAAGGGCATATTTTCTTCAAAATAAATAATTTCGCTTTCTTTAGGTATGCCCTTCTCTTACTTACTTACTTACTTAGTCGTTCCCCTTCTACTGTGAGGTGTAGAGGTTTGGAAGACAGAGCGCCAGACTATCCCATCAGCTGTCTTCCTCCTGGCCTGGTTCCATTCTAGTCCTCTGTCCTTCAAAGATTGTCCAATGTTGTCCTCCCAGTGGACTGGAGGTCTGGATCCCTGGCTCTTAGTTTCCCATGCTCGTCGTGGTAGCCGATCCTCTCCCATTCTGCAGACACGGCCAAACCACCCTCATATTAGTCACCATGTATAACATACCCCAAGGGAGCAGTAGTTCTTTTCTTTCTTTGTCTCAACAGAGACCCCTGTAAACTACACAGGGCTTTTCTCTATTATGCTGACGGTTTTTCTTTTTAAATGGACATTAGTTATAGTTTGTTCAAACGCATCTGTTCAATTAACACACAGAGCAGTCTGTAACTGTTTCCATACGCTATTGGCGTTTTTGGGCACGGCAAATCAATCCCACTTGCTTGTTGTTTCCGTATCGAAGTACTGGCAAACGGTTTGTGATCAGGCACCGTGGTAGAGCAACTTTTATTCTGACAACTGATGGGTTTAGCTCGTACTACTCTCTCCCAGCCTTCCTTCTTTTAGAGGGGTTGAGGAAAGGGTTCTATATGTAGTCTTATCTCTTGCAAAAGAGTGAATAGGAACAGTTAAATTAATAACACATACTGTGTAGCTAATAAGTTTCTGATAGCGCACAAAGTAATTCTTCAATCTATGAAGCAGCTCTTATCTGCCTATGCCTGACCTTACTGAGTAAAGAGTACATTTATGAACTGTCCTACTGAACAGAAATTTAAGAATATACATAAAGTAGTTGTCATTGACACAGCCAATAGGATATTATGGTGCTCTCTCTTCCAAACCTCTACACCTCACAGTAGAAGAGGAACGACTAAGTAAGTAAGTAAGTAAGGTTGTCATCGGCAAGTCTACATGATACAGAAGTACATGAATGAAATGTCAAGAAATTTAAGAATATACATAAAGTGGTTGTCATCGGCATGGCTACCTGATATAGAAGTATACCTTGTATTTATGAAATGTCAAAAAATTTAAGAATATACATAAACTGCTTGTCATCAGTGCATGGCTACCAGATATAGAAGTATACTTTTGAACTACTGAGCGGAAAAAAAATATAAATACAGGCATACCTCTGTGGTAAAGTGGGATGTTATAAATATTTATAGGGGACTTAGTGTATTGACTGAGATCAGCTGTGAAGGTATCTGTATCTAATAGGTGTAGTGTTTTGCAGATAACCTTACTTGCTACCACATTATACCTCAGTCAGAATTATTCTGGAATATTGTGATGACTACGTTAAATGTCTAGGGTATGTATATGATGAAGTGTAAGTCACAACAACAACAGACAGATAAACAATTTAATTTATTCCACCACACTTGACAACACTGTGACACTCACACACATTTAACACGCTATAAGACTATCTTAAATGAGGCACTGGTAAAGTTTCAAATATAAATATGTATTAATTACTTTCACTAATATATATGTCCTGATTCAACTACAAAGTGAACCAGGAATCACAATCAATTGTAATTACAATTTATATGTACAGAATTTATCAATATGAACCTTGTAGTGACATATTTTAGTAATATTATCCTATGTGTGTCAGTTGTGTAGTAGTAATATGAGGTAATACTGGTTTTGTTTTTTCAAGCTATGTTGTTATTTGTCATCATGACTTCAAGTGTTTGTTTATCTTGGAAATAGTATGGGGAAAAGTTCACAGTTCCTATCAATTTAAACCCTGTATTTTCCCTCTGTTTTATTATAAAGTCAGATTTTGAGGGGGGGCATAATGTTGAGCTCCTCTGGCCACAGATGCTTATCTTTCGTGATGGCGGCAGGAAAAGACTCCTCTGCTCGATAGCCTCCCTGTGTTCTGGAGACACCTCACTGGTCACTATCTGGACCCAGGAGTATGCTGTCAGCCTCTAGGTTCAGCAAAGCTCAGACCAGGTGCTGCTCAATAACTTTAGGACCACGGTCCCTGAAACAAGAAGGTTGTACCTCCTATTTCAGAACTAATTTATAATAAATTTCCAGACTGAACACAATACATAACAAACACTGAGTTCAGAGCGGTAGGCCAACTGCTATCTTCATCTGAAACAATTTTCACCAGTATACTCCTCCCTAATGGTTACTACGCCTCTGCAATTCCAGCATGATTTCTTTCTAGTCAATAAGATAGGTGTCAGTGTACTGTTTGGCAATTCCATGTAGTTTTACTTTCCTCCGACACCTTCTGTTCAGGTTGGAGCACTATATAGGCTTTACCTCATGTTCGCTACTGAACCACACATATATACAGACATAAATTATCAATTTACATTCAATTTTCATTAAAAGATATCAAATATTTCAAGCTTACCACAATTCATGGAATAATACACGGTTACGTTGACTGGCAATGAATATAGCACAATTTCGATCTGCCGATGTCCCAGGCTTTTATTTAGAAAAATATGCACTGGCGCTCAACGCACTGGTTCTTTAGTAAGTTTATTTGAAAATGTGGTCCTGACCTGACGCCTCTGATTGACTATATTGGCGGATCTAACCAATCGAGCCATGTTTACACAAGCGTTTGAAAAAAAGTACTCCTACTCACGTTTCCCTAACAACAAAGAATCAATATTTATAGCCCGACTAATCGTGTTTAGCCTTACATTTACTTTCCGCCAATCAAATAGGAGGTAACATGGGGACCTATTTCCCGTACAATGGTGGTGTGAAAATCTGCCACTGAGCGATTCTGATTTTGGTGTTGTCTGACATCCCTCACTATTTCTTTTGGCTATAATTTGTTAATTCCTAGACTATTTGCGTAACGTTTAACATATTCTTTGTCAGCAAGTCCTAAGGAACCCAAATATATAAATTTAATGGGGCTAAGGGCTGCGTTCAAAATATGTATTTTCCAGGATAGTCGTGTAGTTTTTTTTATTTTTTATGTTTAGAACCGCCACCTGTCCTGCTGTACTGTCAGACTAATGTCAGGATTTCAGACATAAAACAGTAGAATGTCATGTTTCCTAATAAGCGTTTTGTAAGTTTTTTAAAACCTAACTCTCGTATGGGTAGTGTTTTTTATCACTGTCGATTTGAAAAAAGCTAGTGCTTGTGGCCTTACACGCGTGATGGTAGTAATTGTGTATCGCGAGACTGTGGTAGTATTGCCTACGTTCCGGCTTTCAGCCCCTCCCTTTCTTTCTATCCTTAGTCCATCTGCCTTTCGTTTATGGTAACTTAGTGTATAAAATGACATGAATGGAATATTAAATATAGGTCAGCTTGCGTATCTCAAGGTTTTTCTTAGAAAGGCAGTACACGTTTTATCGTAGAAAGCGGGTATTGAAGCAGTAGGCTTTTACTATCAACGTGAAACGTTACAATTTGCAGACGAAGGAGAAAACAAGGGGGATTTCGAGTACAGTCATTGTGAGAGCACTGTTCTTTACCATTCTTCTTTCCTTTTATTGAAGTTATTTGTTAGGCTTTACATTTTCCTTTTAATTTATATATGTGGATGTAGAATTTCACGACAAATCCTCCCCTCTTAAAACAGACGTTATACGTCAGTCTATAATTCTACATACACATAGAGAAATTTATGTCATTGCCTGGTGATTTCTTTGATTTTCATCGCACGGATGGCGGCTTAAAAAATCTGCATCAACGTTTCTCTAATTTTATTTTGATCATGGATTAATGCAGGTGGGTCAATTCAAAGTAAGCACTACTGACGAAGGTTGCCTCAGACCTCTGCAATCCAAGAATCCATTTCAGATATGTTACTGTACAGCTGCAAGTGTTACGGCTTGTCTTACTACTGCTTAGCAATCAATATTCACCATTTTCTCTTCGCTGAGTCTGCTCAACGACATGTCCCGAGAATATTAGATGTTCCTCAATTTGTACGTTATGAGGAGTTGATCTATAAGGTGCTATCTGAGTTGTGGAGGGGATCCAATAATTTCCTGATCAGCCTTAATAAACACTCGGACTATCCTCAATTCAAAAGGTAACAATGGAGACACTCTGCTCCTCCGAAATGTTCACAGCCAACAATTGGTCTGATCTCAGGCGGGATTGAATGTGGAAACACCCTTCTAATAACATATTTATAATGTTCTATAATGTGCCGCTCAAATGGAGGCTACATTCACCAACTATAGTTTCGCCTACCGACAATCTGGTGAATTAAGATAATATGTGGGGAAATGAGTTTCTGCATCAGAAATCAATTCGCCCTTAGCATTGCTATAAGATGTGTGGGTTATCTCCATCCAGGGTCCGATCAATACTTTCCCTTGGACGGTGTGGGGTCGGGTGACTACCAATGTCACCAGTGCCCTTTAAATGCTAAGTTAATAGCCATAGTGTGAAGCGCTGTGAGCATTTCCCGAATAGCTCACTCGTCCACTGCCCACTGTTCTTATGTTAACAATTTGTTTCGGTTTTAACTTAGGCGGATCATCTTCAATGTCAATGTCAGCCAGCTCCCTACATGCGGCTTCAAACTGTCTCTGGGTTGACTGGTCTGAATTTCTATTTTCTCTGGATGCCTTTCTCAGAGTTGCGAATCTAAATATTTTTGGTGAACACTGTTGGGGGAAAGGTGGATACCTATCCTCTATGTCAACCTTATTATTGTTATTTTCCTTGTTATTGTTAGGCCCATATGTTTCAGAATGCTTGGTTGGCATCTGATTATGATTTTCCCAACTTGGGGACTGTACCTTGCTACATTTTTCACAGGCCCCCACAAATTGTGCAATATCAGCAGCTACTTGGGGCCAGTAGAATTTGTCTGATGTCCTTTGACGGGTAGTCCCATTTCTCTGGTGTCCACCGTCTGGTACAACATGTGATTTTGCCATCACTTCTTCTCTGTAGGGAGTTGGGAGTACCAATTGTCCATATCCTTTGGGTCCTGCTCCCGCCTTCCTGTGGAGCAGTCCATCCCTCAAGTAAAATTGTCCTTTCTTAGGGTGTGCATGGCTGTTTAGCAATTTGTCAAAGCAAGGTTTTAATGATTTGCCCTTTGCCTGTGCCTTTCTCATCTGTTTATCAGAAAAGGTTAATGGGGGTTCCTCCTCCTTTCTACTAGGGGTCGACCTGACCTGAAGCGTGGCCATTACCACAGGTTTTACAGGGCTTCCTAGAAAAACATATTTACTTCCTAACACCAGCGGGTAATTAGGATCGTCACACACGGCTGCTCTAATCACTCCTTCCACGTACCTTGTCTCTACATTGATCTCGGCTACGGGAAGTGTCATGGTGGATATTCCCTTTACGGCCCCTTGTATCTCCACTTTCTCTGTGGTATACTGTTCAGGGTGCACTAGGGTTGCACTCACAACTGAGTCATATTCTAAACCTGAATCGTAAAGGCACCTAACCTTGGCCCCATTACATGTCACTTCTTCACAGATGGGGGGATGTTGAAGATTTATATGATTCTGTCAGTTTCTTCTTCCCCTTGTCCACTGTTATCATGCATGCCGCGTGATATGGAGGAACCTTCCTACCACATTCACTAGTATTATGATTATGCATCCTGCATATTTGACAATATTTTCCTTCCTGTCTGAAGGGTTTCCTGTTATCATATTTCCTTTCATTGAATTGTGGGGTTTTATTTTTATAGTCATTTCGTGGCCTATCAAACTGGTGCTTACCTTTGTTTTGATCTCTATGATCAAATTCATTAAAGTTTTGTGGTGCCTGATAATTGTCTACCTGCCTCTTCTTATTACCTGTTACTTCTGCCTGAGCTGCTTGATACCTTTCAGCAACATTTAGCAGCTCACCCAGCCTCTCTGCACCTTGTTCCATGAGAAACTTTCTCAGGTCTGGAGCCATGGACTCTCTTAATTGTTCTATAAGGACCATTTCCTTAAGATCTTGGGTTTTCCCCAGAGAAGTCCATTTCTCCAAGTATGTCTCTAACCGTGCAGAGAACTGGTGATAGGTTTCACCTGACAGTAGTTTAGCATTCCTAAATTTTTTCCTATAAAATTCTGCGTTCTTTTCATATCTTAACAAAAGAGCCTGCTTTAGCATGTCATAATTTTCTTGATCACCTCTGCTCATTTTGGCAAAAACTTCATAAGCTGCCCCACGAAGACCTTGAGATAACTTTAAGCTCCACCTTTCTCTCTCTAACCCATATGTGGTAGCTAATAGTTCATATCTATTTAGATAGCTCTCAATATCATCGTCTTTCTCAACAAAATGATCTAAATGAAAGTTCATAGCTGAGGTTGAGGCTCCCTGACTAGCAGTGGCATCAGAGGCAAAGGGACTGGCACCATTTTCAGGAGCATGGCCCTGAAACTCAAACTCCCTTAGTCGTAACTCATGTTCCCTTTGTAATCTCTTCTCCTCCTTTTCTGCTTTCCTCTCTGCAGCCAATCTTCTTTCCTCTCTTTCTGCCTTGTGTTCTTCTAATTGGAGCCTTTTAATCTCCTTATCTGCCTCCAATGCTTTAGCCTCTTTGTCAGCCTCAATCTGCAGCCTCTTAGCCTCAGCCTCAATCTGCAGCCTCTTAATTTCTTTTTCAGCCTCTAACTTTCTTTCGGCCTCTTTTTCTAATCTTCTTTCTTCCCGTTCAATATATTTGTCACATTCAGCCGTGACATAAGCAATCATAATTTGCCCGTCCATTCCTAACTCTTTCGCAGTCTGTACAGCAGCAGATCGAAATTTTGCCAAGTCGGCCATTGTCTAACATGCAAATGTAAACAATTCAATCTTTCAATAATTATCTAAGGACACTACAGGCACTGAGAGCTCAACCTTATTTATTTTGCACCCAAGGAATACCTTTTAATTCTTTATTATTCCCAATATATATATTAGGAGAAAGTTCAATATCCCTGGAGCGAGACCCCAATATATGTGGTAAAGTGGGATGTTATAAATATTTATAGGGGACTTAGTGTACTGACTGAGATCAGCTGTGAAGGTATCTGTATCTAATAGGTGTAGTGTTTTGCAGATAACCTTACTTGCTACCACATTATACCTCAGCCAGAATTATTCTGGAATATTGTGATGACAACGTTAAATGTCTAGGGTATGTATATGATGAAGTGTAAGTCACAACAACAACAGACAGATAAACAATTTAATTTATTCCACCACACTTGACAACACTGTGACACTCACACACATTTAACACTCTATAAGACTATCTTAAATGAGGCACTGGTAAAGTTTCAAATATAAATATGTATTAATTACTTTCACTAATATATATGTCCTGATTCAACTACAAAGTGAACCAGGAATCACAATCAATTGTAATTACAATTTATATGTACAGAATTTATCAATATGAACCTTGTAGTGACATATTTTAGTAATATTATCCTATGTGTGTCAGTTGTGTAGTAGTAATATGAGGTAATACTGGTTTTGTTTTTTCAAGCTATGTTGTTATTTGTCATCATGACTTCAAGTGTTTGTTTATCTTGGAAATAGTATGGGAAAAGTTCACAGTTCCTATCAATTTAAACCCTGTATTTTCCCTCTGTTTTATTATAAAGTCAGATTTTGAGGGGGGGCATAATGTTGAGCTCCTCTGGCCACAGACGCTTATCTTTCGTGATGGCGGCAGGAAAAGACTCCTCTGCTCGATAGCCTCCCTGTGTTCTGGAGACACCTCACTGGTCACTATCTGGACCCAGGAGTATGCTGTCAGCCTCTAGGTTCAGCAAAGCTCAGACCAGGTGCTGCTCAATAACTTTAGGACCACGGTCCCTGAAACAAGAAGGTTGTACCTCCTATTTTCAGAACTAATTTATAATAAATTTCCAGACTGAACACAATACATAACAAACACTGAGTTCAGAGCGGTAGGCCAACTGCTATCTTCATCTGAAACAATTTTCACCAGTATACTCCTCCCTAATGGTTACTACGCCTCTGCAATTCCAGCATGATTTCTTTCTAGTCAGTAAGATAGGTGTCAGTGTACTGTTTGGCAATTCCATGTAGTTTTACTTTCCTCCGACACCTTCTGTTCAGGTTGGAGCACTATATAGGCTTTACCTCATGTTCGCTACTGAACCACACATATATACAGACATAAATTATCAATTTACATTCAATTTTCATTAAAAGATATCAAATATTTCAAGCTTACCACAATTCATGGAATAATACACGGTTACGTTGACTGGCAATGAATATAGCACAATTTTGATCTGCCGATGTCCCAGGCTTTTATTTAGAAAAATATGCACTGGCGCTCAACGCACTGGTTCTTTAGTAAGTTTATTTGAAAATGTGGTCCTGACCTGACGCCTCTGATTGACTTTATTGGCGGGTCTAACCAATCGAGCCATGTTTACACAAGCGTTTGAAAAAAAGTACTCCTACTCACGTTTCCCTAACAACAAAGAATCAATATTTATAGCCCGACTAATCGTGTTTAGCCTTACATTTACTTTCCGCCAATCAAATAGGAGGTAACATGGGGACCTATTTCCCGTACAATGGTGGTGTGAAAATCTGCCACTGAGCGATTCTGATTTTGGTGTTGTCTGACATCCCTCACTATTTCTTTTGGCTATAATTTGTTAATTCCTAGACTATTTGCGTAACGTTTAACATATTCTTTGTCAGCAAGTCCTAAGGAACCCAAATATATAAATTTAATGGGGCTAAGGGCTGCGTTCAAAATATGTATTTTCCAGGATAGTCGTGTAGTTTTTTTTATTTTTTATGTTTAGAACCGCCACCTGTCCTGCTGTACTGTCATACTAATGTCAGGATTTCAGACATAAAACAGTAGAATGTCATGTTTCCTAATAAGCGTTTTGTAAGTTTTTTAAAACCTAACTCTCGTATGGGTAGTGTTTTTTATCACTGTCGATTTGAAAAAAGCTAGTGCTTGTGGCCTTACACGCGTGATGGTAGTAATTGTGTATCGCGAGACTGTGGTAGTATTGCCTGCGTTCCGGCTTTCAGCCCCTCCCTTTCTTTCTATCCTTAGTCCATCTGCCTTTCGTTTATGGTAACTTAGTGTATAAAATGACATGAATGGAATATTAAATATAGGTCAGCTTGCGTATCTCAAGGTTTTTCTTAGAAAGGCAGTACACGTTTTATCGAAGAAAGCGGGTATTGAAGCAGTAGGCTTTTACTATCAACGTGAAACGTTACAATTTGCAGACGAAGGAGAAAACAAGGGGGATTTCGAGTACAGTCATTGTGAGAGCACTGTTCTTTACCATTCTTCTTTCCTTTTATTGAAGTTATTTGTTAGGCTTTACATTTTCCTTTTAATTTATATATGTGGATGTAGAATTTCACGACAACCTCACTTTATTGCACTTCGCTTTATTGTGCTTCACAGATATTGCACTTTTTTTCAAATTAGTCATGTTTATTTTTTAGAATGTGCCTTCTTCTTCCGACAGATTTTGACTCTCCACCAGGAAAAAGATTATGATTCGCTGAAGGCTCAGATGATGAAGTTTAGCAATTTTTTTTTAGCAATAAAGTATTTAATTTTATAATACTCGTACATTGTTCTTTTTAGACCTAACGCTATTGCGCACTTAATAGACATAGTGTAAACATGATTTTAGGCTTTTATATGCACTGGGAATCCAAAAAAATGGGTGTGACGCGCTTTATTGTGATATTTGCTTTATTGCGGTGGTCTGGAACCGAACCCGCAATATCTCTGAGGTATGCCTGTATATACATTAAGGGGCTGTTCTTAAGTGTGTCAGCCGGATACAGAAATACACTTACAAATTACAAACTTTTGTATGGAACAGAAATCAAAGAATATATAAAGGGTTGTCATATGTGTGTTTGCTGGATGCAGAAGTACATTTATGAACTTTTGTGCTGAACAGAAATCTAAGAATAAATATAAAGTAATTGTCATAAGTGTGTCTGCCAGATGTAGAAGCAGACTTATAAACTTTTGTGCTGAACAGAAATTTAAGAATAAATATAAAGTAGTTATATTAAGTGTGTCTGCCCGACATAGAAGTACATTCATGAACTTTTGTGCTGAAAAGAAATCTAAAAATACACATGGAAAAGTGGTTGTCATCACTGTGTGTCCACTGGATATCCTTCAAGTGAAAACAAAAGTTCAGACAGAAACAAAGCTGTGCAGCTAAAAATCTGTCATGCAGATTGTCCAGGTGAGCTGACTCATTGCAAACTGAACACAACAGACAGACAGGCAGGCAGACAGACAGACAGACACACTGAGGAAACCCTACTGATAGCATTACAAGGCAGTCCTTGTTCTGGAACCCCCAGGATAAGAGAGGCAGCGGGAAACTGACAGACAGACAGAGAGAGAGAGAGAGAGAGAGAGAGAGAGAGAAAACAGAAAAAAATGAACACAAACTTATGAATGACAATAAGGATCAACAGAAGAATGAAAGAAAGAATATTTTATAAATATCAATTCACAAGATTCTCATGTTCTCTCCAAACAATCTTACATAAGACTAAAATTAGAAACAGTTAAAATAAGGGCAAAAGCAGAGTGATGAAAGACAAAAATGTAATGAGAAATATGGACACAAATAAACACTAGCATCCACACACACAAAAAGTACCTGATATTTTAATCTTCTTAACTGTCTTATTGGTATTGTTGTCGACTAGTACGTTAACCGCAATACTCTCCCCGTGATAGTATTTCTGAAGAGAAAGATGACACATTTATTAAAATACTAGTGTAAAAACCCGTCATAAGAAGGGAATTAAATTCAAAAGCACCAATACCTAACGGCAATTTTACTTATTAAAAGTATTTTTTTAAAACGACTGTGCATCACCACAGTTCTATAGATATTTTTGTGCACACCGTCATTTACGCACTTTTCTTTGTCGAGTGTTACTATTTTCGGGAGAGTACATATAAGGGAAACAATACAATTAATGTCTAACTTTCAACCAAAGTTGCATCCCTTAGCGTTAGTGACAGAAAAAGCTGGGATTTTATATATATTGATGATATGGGACATAATAATATATAGACATTATTTCAATGAATACTGCACTCTACATAATACTGGAATCTTTCAGGGAACCAGAAACTTTAATATGGAAAACTAACTGCTACAGAAACTGCTCATGCACATTTAGTGATTTGGTGCAAGCTTCCTGTAAGGAGGTATACAGCATTAGTGAAAATGGAGCCTGGTGGTCCACCGTTTGATCCCCAGTTGAGGTGGGATTTTTTTTTTTACTGCAAACGGCTCCGGGGTTGACCCAGCCTCATGAATTGGGTACCTGAGCAACTCTGGGAAGGTTAAGGCGGCTGGCGTGGTGCTAACCACATCACCCCTAGTGTGCAAATGGTCAAGAAAATATGGACCTAACACCATACTCTTAATATGCATCAATGGGCGTGTAACGGAGTCCTTTACCTTTACCTAACTACGTGGTTGGAGAGCTTGAGCGCCTCAATGATCCCGGGAGCTATGCCGGCGGGAGTTTTACTCCTGGCAGGGTCACCCAAGCCGGACAGGTCCTGGGTGAGGGGCCAGACTAAATGGGCTGAGGAGTGGGTGGAACCCTATAGGTGTAGATGCAGAACCCACCGGCGAGTGGTACATGCTCTGGTCTGCACCAATCCACCCCCACTTCATGGGTTAAATGCTTTCTTGCCTCATTCTTCACTGTTTGTCGTCTATCACGCCCATGGCGACCGTTGCCTCAATTGGCTGTGTGTGGTGTACCCGGAAACGGGGCCTCCCAGTACTGAGGCAAAGTTAAGTCCCCGATGTCACTTATCGGTGCAGAATTGAGAGAGATGGCTGAGCATCACAATCCCTCCTGTGTTGCAGCATGATGAGAACCCAGCATTGCACACTGAGCTTGGGGGGATCACTTGGGCACCAGACTTAATACTGGCTCTTGACTGGATGGCCGCATGCAGGAGATTTCTACAATGGAGGGTTGGCAGGTGGTGGGTATCGGGAAGTGGCTCTGTGCAGGACGTGAGGATTCCTTGGGAGAGCCCAGAACCAGAGCACAGCATTGTGCAAGCTCTGCATAGTTGGAGAGCCCCCTGGATGACGGGGAATGCACAGTGTGCTACCCCACCTATCCCCAACTGCTAACTTAGAACCAGAAGTGGGGTCCTCTGTATGCGTGCCAGGCCAGGATAAAATGCCTGGGAAAGAGACTGGAGCTCAGAACTCCCTAACTCAAAGTTGCAGGATGGCAGAAAAGCCACGGGAAAGACAGGGCTATTTTGAAGATAACGCAACCATATTTTCACCATACGAGCTCGGACGCCGCCTCGGTAAACAAGGTCCGCGCAGAGCAGTGACACCCCCAGGCTGCTTGCGAATAGTCTACTACTGGGAACATAAACAGATTAGGGATGAGCCCACTCTCCCGTTGAACAGGTGCTAAAGTCGTAGATACTGGGCCAGAAGGCGCACCGGAAACCACAGTATCATGCAACTCGCTTTTTTTTTTTTCTATGGAGAGTACACCGTCAAATAAATCTCGTTCTGGTGCTCGCCCTGTGGAGCTCCACCAGGCAGGTGCAGTGCCGGGCTCTGAGCCTCGACAGAGCCCACCCTCAGCTACTGGAGGACCCTCTAGACCGTCTTGTGGAGTCAACAGACGGCGGAGGAGAACTACTGACCAAAACAAAACAGAAAAAGAGAAACCCAGAGTGCCACTTGTCATGATGCACTGGAATGCAGAGGGAGTGAACAGCAAGCAGGCTGGATACAGCAAAAAGACAGAGCTGGAAAACATCTTGTATGAGAAGCAAGTCAGTGTTTGCTGTATCCAAGAGACTCACTTGAAAGCAGATCAAACCTTTAAAATAAGGGGATATCAATGCTTCAGATCCGACAGACAAGATAGACGAAAAGGAGGAGTACTTACTCTTGTAAGGAATAACATTCCTGCACACGAAAGGAAAACCTTCATGGATGGAGCAGAATATCAGCTGCTGCAGATAAAGGTAGACAAGATGGAAATAGAACTCCTGAACTATTACTGTCCGAACAACAAACCCCTGAGTCTCAGCTCTATACAGGTACCAGCCACCAACTTTATAGCAGTTGGAGACTTTAATAGCCACTCCCAGAGCTGGGGCTATAACCATCTGGATCACAGAGGTGAAGAGGTTGAAACTTGGCAAGATGATCACTCCCTAATCCTAGTCAATAATGCCACAGATACTCCTACCTTCTACTCCAGAGGATGGCACACAACCTCAACACCAGATCTTGCCTTCTCCACACCAGATATAGCTGGATCTATTAGTAGAGAAGTAGGAGACCAACTAGGGGGAAGCGACCATCGCCCAATCTTTCTTACTGTCCAGAGTGCAACTCTCAGTACAGGCCCAGCCATTACAAGATGGAACTACAAAAAAGCCAACTGGGGTTTATTCAGGCATCAGGTGAACACGCTGCTGTCTACCCTCAAGGTACAGAACAGAGACATTAATGAAGTGGTAAAAGACTTCAACAGATGCATACTACAAGCTGCAAAAGAAACCATTCCCAAAGGATGCCGGCGTAACTACATACCATACTGGTCCAGCACACTCCAAGAACGTCAGGAAGCTATGGACAAGGCTAGAAAGGACGCAGAGTCTCAGCCTTCACTTGAAACTCACAACAAATGGAAAAAGGCTGTAGCAGAGTTTCAGAGAACAAAGCTAGAAGAAAAGCGGAAAAGCTGGAGAACTAAAACGGCATCGCTGAACCTTGAGAAAGACGGCAGGAAACTTTGGAGATTAGTCAAGTCTCTAAATGAAGAGCATTCCTCACCAAGGCAGACTATCACATTGGATGAAGGTGGCAAACTTTTCAGAGGAAAACAAGCTGCAGACTTGTTTGCTAGAAGATACAGTTCAGAAAGCAACTTACCCATTAACATAGACCATCAGAGAGAGATAAGAAAAGAAATACTGGCAACCATGGGACAGACAGATACTCCTGCCCCAATGAGGGAACCCATCACACTAGGAGAACTACAGAAGGCTATTTCCAAGCTTAAGTTTCAAAAGTCACCCGGCCCAGACAAAATCAGCAACGAAATGCTAGTAAATCTGAGCTCAGCAGCAAAGACAAAACTGCTTGAGATATTCAACCACAGCTGGTTGAAAGGAACGGTACCCCAAGTATGGAGAGAAGCCATCACAATACCCATACTAAAGAAAGGGAAATGTAAGACCGAGGCTGCAAGTTACCGGCCAATCAGTCTCACAAGCTGTGTTGGGAAGACTATGGAGCGAATAGTCAACCACAGATTGAAATGGTATTTAGAGTCTGAGCAGATCCTGGTGCCGGAACAAGCTGGATTTAGAGAATGCTACAGTATAGAAGACCAAGTTACTTACTTGTCTCAAGCAATAGAAGATGCCTTCCAGGAGAAGAAAAAGGTCCTAACGATCTGGGTCGACTTCAAGCAGGCCTTTGACAAGGTGTGGAAAGATGGCCTCATTGCAAAACTTAGGAGAAGTGGAATCCAAGGCAACATGATGAAATGGATCCAGTCATACTTGCATAACAGGAGAACTAGAGTCACTCTTGACGGTCTGCAGAGCAGAAAAGTGTTGCTCCATCAGGGGGTACCTCAAGGAGGAGTAATTTCCCCAACACTCTTCCTTGTTTACATCAATGACCTGGTGAAAGATCTCCCGGCAGGAGTTAAAGCTGCCTTATATGCAGATGACCTAGTACTTGGTGCGCTGATGAAAATGTCACCACAGCAAATTATAGAATGCAGCGGGCAGCAGACATGCTAGTGTCATGGGCAGAGAAATGGCTTATCACAATAAACACAGACAAAACCTCCACAACACTGTTCTCCCTCGCCCCCAAGGACAAATCAGCTAACATACACCTAGGGACAACCGTGATCAAGGAAGAAAGCTACCCCACCTATCTTGGGGTGACATTTGACCAAAGGCTTACATGGAATAAGCATATTGAAAATGCAGAAGGAAAGGCCCGAAGACGACTAGGCATACTCAGAAAAATTAGCAGGTACCAACTGGGGAGCAAATGAACGAAATCTAAAGAAGATTTATAATGGAGTAATAAGACCACACTTAGAGTTTAGCTCAGCAGCATGGTCATCAGCTGCTAACTCACATCTGCAGTCTTTGGACAAGGTGCAAAATCAAGCTCTCAGGCTCATTACAGGAGCCATGAAAACTACACCAATAACAGAGATGCAGAAGGTTGCTGGATTACAGACATTGTCCCATAGAAGAGACACAAAAACCATGATCCAGATGGAAAAGTACAACAGTATGCCAATGCACCCAATGAAGGCAAGACTAGATGATCTGGCATTGGGACGTCTAAAGCGTAGCAGCTTTGTGCATCGGGGGGAAAAGACTTATAAGACAGCATCAAGAAGACCTATCCATGAAGACAACACCACTGAAGCCCACCCTATACCCTGTACCATGGGAGCAGGCCAGCAGTGCCCTCCAAATTAATACAACAGTCAGTGGTCTCACAAGTGGATGTGAGTATAATGATCTGCAAAAACGAACTGCTACATTGAGTATGATCCAAGAAAGCTATCCCGATCAATCATGGATACATGCCTATACAGATGGATCAGCAACTAATGCTGTTAGGAATGGAGGTGCCGGTATCTTTATCTCATATCCTGACAACCACTATGAGACTAGGCACATTCCCACTGGTAAATTCTGTTCCAACTATACAGCTGAGGTTCAAGCTCTAGAGCAAGCTGCAAATATGATTTATAACACCAACTCTGACTGCCACCAGGTAGTCATCCTCACAGATGCACTGTCTGTCCTGCAAGCTCTCAAGGGTGGTAAACTCCCGCATCTGAGAAATGAACTAAACAAGGTAGCTGCCAAAAAGAGAACCATACTTCAGTGGGTACCATCTCATTGTGGTGTACCCGGAAATGAAAAGGCAGATAAACTTGCAAAAAAGGGAGGAGAATGTGAACAAGAAGATAATGAAGTCACATACTTTGAGAAAAAGAGAGCTATCCAGACTATCAGAAGAGAACAGAACCAACCCAAAGACGACTATCACACTCTCGACCGGCAGGGACAGACAACTATTTTTCGACTCAGGACAGGGCATAACAAACTGAATAAACACATGCACAAGCTACGATTGTCTGCTTCACCACATGTGGATTAAACGAACAAACTGCTGAGCATGTTCTACAGGACTGTCCTCTGTATGACCAGTTAAGAAAGATATACTGGCCCAATGACTCAACACTAAACTCAAAGCTATATGGAGTTAAAGAATTCATCATGAGAACTTCACGGTGTAATCATCAAAATGCAGTCGAATTCAAGTAATGAGTACTCATTTTCGTACTAAAATAGCGGAACTTCCGAATTATGTGTATGTGTGTGTGTGTATATATATATAGCCTAAAAAGTCACCAAATCAGTAATTCAGTATGAGCTGAGCAAAACACTATTACCCGCATGCCAGTATCAGCAAAAACTGCTCACGCATCTGTGTCTGCCAGTTATTGACACTTCACTAATTAAGAGCTAAGACCGCTAATTTTACATTTTCCCACGGCCGACCAAAATTTTGGCACTAACAGATTTTAACCTTTATTTCCTAAATCCGTACATAAGATGTCCTTTTATAAGAGATTCTACAGTACTACAAGATTACACAAACCTGATCCATATTCAAGTGAACCAGATGTTAAAGTGATATAGCAGAATGTTAAAAATCCCCTTACACAATATCAGAAAGAGGCAGTCAACTTTCAGTGGGCATGTTAAGATTAGGGGATAGTTACAGCACACTGTGACATGGGCAAAACTGATGGCAAAAGAGAACATGGGCAAAACTGATGGCAAAAGAGGGAAGAAGAATAGAGAAGATACTGAAGAGCTTATCAATATGACATGGAAGAAATTCATTGACAAGATTTATAAACAGTACTAGGAACCAGAGCTTCCAATTGGCCAAGTGATAAGAATGCATGCCGCTTGTGGCAAGTTACAGGGTTCCAGGATAAAAAACCTGGCAGCATTACGCTCTTGCCTACCCAGCTTTAAATTGGTACCTGACTCTGCTTTTGAGTTAAGGAAGGCAAAGGCAGTGAGGATGGAAACAGGTAACCTCATGGCAATATCTACTACGGGACTACCTTTATGATATACCTTTATATTACACTAGGAGCCAAAATTTATGGCGATATGATGACGCAGACCAGCTGGCAAGGCCCCTGATGAAAAGAACTACCCGACGACGACGTGACAAAAATAAGAAAAGAAAAAAATGGCTACATATGACCTTGACTAAATAACAAGACATCTAGCCTTTCTGGATACAAGAAAAAAACAGAGATGATAGAACATTCATTCTACAACTATAGAATATACATAAACAAATGTATAACTAGAGTTTCTGAAGTGAATTACTGAATGATAGTACTAAATAAAAAATCACTGTGAATATTCATAATATTGTAATGTTATGATGTATGTATATAATCATTATCTCGTCATCTACACAAGCACACACGTTTCAGAAGGGACTCAGTAAAAGCATGTTCAATTCGTAGCCATGTTTATTTACAGAATATCGTACATGTCAAGATTCGCATTATATTACAATGTGTGGTTCGTACTTTAATGTATTCATATTACATCCCCCCTTTTTTGAAAAAAAAATGTGTGTAAACATTTCCAACGAAATGTTTCATATATAATCATAGGGAATAAATACAAGAAAATAAATAACAGCACATACACTGAATTCCTGGACATAATTTTTTTTACAAATCTGGACGTAAGTGTTAAAAATAAAAACACAGAGTTATAAAGTAAAACATGGTTTTAAATATTAACAAACCCAATGGTTGTGTCATGCTCCAGTCTACCCAGCTGTAAATGGGTACCTAACTTTGCTCTTGAGTTATGGAAGGAAATGGCAGCAAGGAAGGGAACTGGTCATCCCACCTTTCAATACTGGACCTAGTATAGTGAAGTCTCTAACACTTCACACCCCCTACGGCAGTATCTGTTATGTGACAACCTCAGCCTTTACTATGAGTGGAACATAGAGGTTTTGAACGTGAACGATTTGAAACGCGACTATTATATAAAGCTGAGGTCAAGATCAATAAAAGCATTCAAAATACACGATAGACAGCTAATTTGATGGATGGAAGGATATAGAATGATGGATGGATAGACTATTGATAGGCCTACGTCATTAAACAGACTAAATAATTATCAAAAACCCTTGTGACAGTGTATAGACCGTAGCAACTCAGTTTAGTGCCACGTCATTGGTACCCCGACAACACCCTATTTGAAATATAGTCTTAAAAAAATATTTTCACCCTATCAGGTCAAGATGTTTGATCGAATTTAGCACTAGGCAGTTCTTGCAGCAGATCAAACAAAATTTATTTTTTAAGTTAATCACGTTTATAAACAATGAAGACTTAACTTTAAAAAAAAAATTTTTGACATATCTTTAAAAATAAGTATAATATAACTTAACAACTATTTCCCTGAAATGTAAAATGTTTCAATAAATCTAATTTATGATAACTCACCTCTTGTGTGGCTTCTCATCAATATTGTCAGCTACAAATGTCTTGAGTTCATAGTCAACTCCACAAGGCTGGAATGTACAAAATGGGTACTTTATGTTGATTTCTGCTCATACACATGATATGCAAAGTAAGGCATCACAAAAACACACTGAATGGAAGACAATGTAGAAGTATTTATAAGGATACCTTCTCTTTTGCAAGTAGTCCCACAGTCGCCACCACGGACATTCATATTAACTCAGTCATTTAAAATGTTTACATTCGCTCATTCTTTACTGACACATGGGGTTGGCAACCTCTTATAAAACGAACTGCTATAGACGCCATGTTGCAAAAGCAAATAAATGCTTGAGTGCAAGCGTCCTGGGTACCAACTGCAGTTGTGGCTCCAAGCGCTGTAAGGAATAGTTGGTAAAATGGTGATGATTTTTCTTCTTTCTCTTTGGTTCTTGGCCACTGGCCATACCTGTCAACCTCCTGAGACAAAAATCTGTACGCCGGACCAAAAAAATCCTTACAAACACCCAAAAATCCTTACGCAAAAAATATATTAATAAATTATACGCAATACAGTTTTAAAATGAGAAATGACATATACAAATCTATTAGCATTTGAATTATTGTGATATAAAACATGCTAATAGTCTCATGCTCTTCTTTACATATAAAAAACTTAGTGATCATGATGTACACTATTCTTTCGATGTACAGTGTTTTGTATTATTATCAACACATGCACTTTTAGCACTTTGCACAATTGCATTTGTGGGCTTAAAGTCTGCACAGCATGTATTAATGTTAATCTTACACTGTAAAATAGAAGTGAGTGTGTCCGCATTCATGGACCTCCTGCAGTCTGTGTGGATTTTTTTCACCATTAAAAATGATCTTTCGCAGTCAGATTTGTTGTGAGGGAGTATCAGCAGTCGCTGAAAGATGACTTTCAAATTAGGGAAGCGGATGGCACCAGTACTAGTTTTCTGGTCAACAACTTACAGCCAATAGCTACAGAAGCTCTTTTTCTGACCACTATCTGTCAGTAGAGGCACACACACATCAGACAACATACAGTAGTCATCGAACTCATCTTTCAGTGCTTCCTAATCAAGATCTTGGGCAAAAGCATGTCAATCTGCAGATGTTTGGATACCTGAGATTATCTTTAGTACTTGGATCTAGCACTTTTAAGTCCTTTAGAACCTGGGTGTCAAAGGGAAATTTATCAGTAATTTTTTTAACCACTGATGTGTAAAAATTTCTGACATCCTCAAAAAATGAACTCTTTACTCCACTATCAAGCTCCATTTCTTCGATAAATGCTCTGTTTGAGAGGCCAATTGCCAGTATGTTGTCATCAATGCCACCCTCTTCCTGCTTTGGCTGAGTAAGAAGCATCCCTTCTTCATTGCAAACATTTGTTCATGCAATTTCGATTTAAAATGTACTTTCAGATCACGTAATCCTGAAGCTATTACTTTAATATCTTTGCTGCATAATCTACAAAAAGCATGGGTTTATCCTAACTTGGATGCATCTACAATGCCAGGGAAGAGTTTAACCCATTCAACCTGAAACTTATCATGACGTGCAAGCTTTTGTTTCTTTGAATTAGGCTCAGCCATCATTCAGTGGATGAAATATTTCAACTAATAATCTTTGTAGACGAAGAGAATGATTAACAAATACAACGAACAAAGCAAACGGCTAACAGCAAAAAAAAAAAAAAAAAAAATAAACAAAATTATGAACAGAATATCAAATCTAGGAAGAAAAAACGTACCACCAAAAATTTACAAAATTATTATTTACGAGTTTGTAACCTAGACCAGTGATAACAGATTGCCACTTTATTAAAAAATAAAGCAGCGAATCGCGAGAGCTGGCATAAAGTAGGCCTACTCAATGCAAACAAACTTTTTTTTTCTAGTTATGTAGGGCCTACACAGAATATTATGACAATTTATAAGAAATATATTGAGGGGCAAGATGTAGGCCTAACTGGAAAGATTAAGGCAGCGATTAAATTGCAACAAAGCAAAACAAAGCAATATTTAACCAAGTTATAAGTACTTAGCTTTTTCAAACAAAATGGCGTCGTTGATAACAGGTAAATTTAAAAATACGTGATGTCACGCCGAAAACAGAAAGCGTTTGATGCCGAATTCAAAGTGTTTGCCGAATTCTTGGGTATAAAAAGATTTAATTAGTTGCTGAGAGAGACCTCAGTTTAAAAATGAACGCCGAGATTTCCGGAATTAAAAATATAAAAAATTGTTTTTAAAAAACCTGGGCTAGAAAATATTTTCTGATTTAAAATTTAAAAAAAAAACTTGGGTTGGAAAATATTTTTAAAATTTAAAAAAAAAAAAATTTTTTTTTTTTTTTTTTTTGGAGGGGGAGAAAAATCCGTACAACGAGTCTGTACGGCCGCACACTGCTAAAAGTATCAAAAATCCGTACATTGTACGGAAAATTCGTACAGGTTGACAGGTATGCCACTGGCTGACAATGCAATCTGTTCCCATCCTGCGTGTGGTACCCCAAGCTTTGCCTCTCTGCCTCTGATTTTTACTCATTAAATAATCCATTCATCTGCATGTCTTCTTCTCATTCACTAAATTATCAATGCAAATGTCTCAGTCACTCTTTAATTCAGTTCTCAGTCAAGTGTCTATGATTCACACACTCATCACTACAGTCTTTCTCAATTATCATAAAGTTTTTATTCAATCTTCACCCAAGTTCTTCTCATTCACTCAGTATGGACCTAAACTTTTCTGATACACTCAAATCTTTGCACACATTTTTATAGTTAATCATTGCCCAAAAAGAAACAATATATGAGGCATTCATGATCAACACAATGAAATTACCTTCGTGGAACATTCTCAGTAGATCTACCGGTACTTTTATTTTGTTATTTGATGTTTCTTAATGTCATCATCTCTGTCAATCAATACCCTTTAGCTCCTCAAGGAGCATAGGCCTTCAACAAACACATGCCAAGTCCGTCCTGTCACGTGACATCAGCTCAAGTTCTTTCCACATCTTCCTTAGCATTTTCATCTCTGTCTCCAGTTCTCTTCTCCATGTGTTTTTTGGTCTACCTCTGCCTCTCTTTACCTGAGGATTCCAGAACAAGGACTGCCTTGTAATGCTATCAAACAAGTTTCCTCAATGTGTGTCTTATCCATCACCAGTATCTTCTTCGCATCTCTTGTTTCACTGGGACTTGTCTAGTTCTTGTCATCAGTTCCACATTGGTGACCTTGGTCATACCATTTCAATCCATTTATTCTACGCAAGCACTCATTTATGAATGTCTGTAGCTTTTTGGTTGTTGTTTTTATTGTTCTCCACATTTTGTTAAAAAAAATGGCATGTGTTAAATCATGATACCCACCAATACAGACTAAGAGTGTTACAAGGTTGTGTACTTCAGTGGTTAGACAGTATTGTTCCAAACTTTAGTCAGTCAGTCAATCAGTTAATACCCTTTAGCTCCCAAGGAGCCTAGGGCATCAACTAACACATGCCAAGTTCTCTGGTCATGTGACCACTAACTCAAGGTCATTCCATTGTCTTCCTTATCATTTTCATTTCTGTCTCCAGTTCTCTTCTCCATGTGTTCTTTAGTCTGTCACTTTTTCTCTTATCCTGCGGATTCCAGAAAATAATGGTATGGAAACACTATCATAAGGTTTCCTCAATGTGTGTCCACTCCATCACCAGCATCTTCTTCCCAACTCTTGTTCCAGTGGTACTTGTCTGGTTCTTGTCATCAGTTCTATTTTGGTGACCTTGTCATACCATTTCAATCCTTCTATTCTAAGCAAACACCAACTTATGAAAGTCTGTAACTTATGAAAGTCTGTAACTTATGAAAGTCTGTAACTTATAAAAGTCTGTAACTTATGAAAGTCTGTAATTTATGAAAGTCTGTAACTTATAAAAGTCTGTAACTTATGGAAGCAAGTCTGAAACTTATGACAGTCTGTAACTTATGACACTCTGTAACTTACGACAGTCTATAACTTATGAATGTCTGTAACTTTTTTGGAAGTTGTTTTTGTTGTTCTCCAGTGTGTAACCATGGAATATTCACCATGCATGTCATAAGATGCAACTAATGAAGGTTGGGCATTGGGCTTGGCTACCCCATCGAATAGACATTTTAAGCCACACAAAATAAAATGAACAGATCATACTTTAGTGCCTTCATGGAACTAGCTAACCTCTTTCACGTTTGCCTGTATAGTGCAAAGGTCAAAGCACTCTGCTGGTAAACTAAAGGTTGCTCGACTGTGGCCACACAAGAACACTAATTCTGTATTTTAATCAGATTTTCATATGAGGAACAAACCCACCAACAAACATATATCATGTGAAATGAATAAAGGCAAATCTAAAAATAACTAGAATTTCAGGTCAGCAAAAACAATGCAGTAATGAACTAAATGCTCAGGTGAGATAAAAACATGTGAAATACCTTGCCAGTGTCACCAGGTGCTGGCTGTAGAGTGACAGAAGCTGGAGAGTTGGGTGGCAGCTGTGCATAAGAAGAGAAATAAGAATTTTATAAGAATTTTTAAAGATAAAAAAACAAAAACAAAACAAACAAAAAACTTCTTCTTCATACACTCTGATACGTCAACTTGAATATGTTCAACGAAAGCAGTGGTCAGCTTGAGGCTATTTCTATCTCCATAGTTCTTTTCCAGGAATGGGACTGGTGACGGCCATATGCGCTTTCTCTGTTGCTCATATGTTGGGCTTCTTTGAAGCAGATGTTCAGCAAACATTTTATCGGTAAACAAAACAATTCAGAGTTGGCAAATACTGATGATTTAGCCCTGAATGCTAAATCAGAGGCACATCTTCAACCCAACCTGCAAGTCTGGAAGGAAGAACTGGAGAAGAGAGGGATGGTCATCAGCAGCTCCAAAACAAAAACCATGGTGATATCACAAGAGGGAAGAAGAAATCAGATTATGCTGGGAGAACAGGTACTGGAGCAGGTCAATCACTTCAAATACCTTGGAGCTGTTACATTCTAGAAGGGAAGCATCAAAGAAAAGTTGGCTACCTGAAGAACAACAGCTGGGGGAGTTTTTCTGGCCATAAATCGAAGATTCCTTGGTAAAAGAGAAGTTGGCAAGAAGACGAAGATGGCTGTATACCGCTCTGCCTATGTTCCAGTCTTGATTTATGCATGTGAGTCATGGGCAAAGACTACAACCCACAAAAGCCAGCTCCAAACCTCAGAAGTGAGATATCTGAGAAAGGTGGTTGACGTAACAAGAAGAGACATGGTCTGCAACCAGATGATACATTATAGCCTCAAAACTCAGCCCCTGCAGACCCAAGTAGACCAGTCCCAATTATAATGGTTTGGCATGTCAGCACAATGGGAGAAGATCAGCTACCACGACAAATATTGGAAACCAAGAGCCAGGGATCCAGACCTCTAGGATGACCCAGAGTCCGCGGGGAGGACAACATTAGACAATCTCTGAAGGACAGAGGACTAGATTGGATCCAGGCCAGGAGGAAGACAGCCGATAGGATAGTATGGCATTCACTCTGGCAAACCTCTACATCCCAGAGTAGAAAAGGAATGGCTAAGTAAGTAAGTAAAAAAAAAAAACACAATTGACAGAAGCTCTAAGACACGTGTGATTGTTTTCTCAAACTTAAAAATGTATGGAAATAATGGCTCCATCATTTCTAAAGCACACAAAGATATGCAATGCTTCTCAAACATTACAGCACACAGATATTATGAATTTTATTAACATTTACGTTACTTGGAAAATATGGGGTTTGGTTTCTCATATTTTAGTCTCCTTCGAGTACCACGCCTGGCGGTGCCGGTGATCATGACTCTCCACAACTTCATGTCTCAAGTACTGTTTATCAATTCTGTTATTGAACTTCGTGTCTCCAGTTTTTGATTTCTTTCCATGCCACGATGTTAAATTGTCCACTCTCTTTGTCTTCCTCTAACTCTTTTTCCTTCAATCTTTCCTATTGTCATGACATGTTTCAGCTTTCTTCTTTTCTCATAACATGTCCACAGGAAGTGCACTGATGTCTTTTAATGTCAGTAATAAGCTTACTTGGCACACTAGCTGTATTAGAAAATTCATAAAATTATACTTTCGCATACTTTACATTAAAGGGAAATTATTTGCAGTTCAGGAAAACTAATAGTTTTCTCATATTTTACAGTACATGAGAAGTAATATAGTCTTCTCATATTTTACATTACTTGGAAATTAAGGACGTTCTCATATCTTATATTAATGGGAAAGTAAGAATGTTCTCATATCTTATATTAATGGGAAATTAAGGATTTTTCTCATATCTTATATTAATGGGAAATTAAGGATTTTCTCATATCTTAAATTACTGGGAAATTAAGGATTCTCTCATATCTTATATTAATGGGAAATTAAGGATTTTCTCATATCTTATATTACTGGGAAATTAAGGATTTACTCATATCTTATATTAATGGGAAATTAAGGATTTTCTCATATCTTAAATTACTGGGAAATTAAGGATTCTCTCATATCTTATATTAATGAGAAATTAAGGATTTTCTCATATCTTATATTACTGGGAAATTAAGGATTTACTCATATCTTATATTAATGGGAAATTAAGGATTTTCTCATATCTTAAATTACTGGGAAATTAAGGATTTTCTCATAACTTACATTACTGGGAAAATAATAGTCATTAGGGGGTTTGAGTGGCTAAGAAGTATGACATCTGCCTCTAATTCCAAAGGTACCAGGTTCGTTCCCAGTACAGGGAATATAATTGTTGGAAATTTTTTTCAGAACAAGTGGTTTCTAATGATGTCATACTCCCCCCTGATCTCTTCATGAGTGCGATTGGATGTCTAGCCTTCTCAGATAAGGGTGAAAAAATAGGAGGTCCCATGTGCAAGTTGCACAAGTTAAAAATCTCTCTGCACTAGGAAATCATAAAGAGCAGGCCATACGGCCACTGCGTTATCAAAATTTAAAAATTAGGAAACCTACCGACCACAAAAATATTTATAGAATGTGTGATTCCTGTATACACACAGTGGGATCCTCGCCAGTGCTATGGAGTTTGTACACTGTGCTGAGGTCCTCCTTGTGTGATCTAAGGGAGGAGATCAGAGCACTGATGGAGTTGTCCATGTGCAATGAAGATGGTCCTTAAAACCAAACCAACTGGGAAAATATGATGATGATGATGATGATGAAATCTAACCTCAAAGAAAAAAGGATAGGCATTTGGTCCTAATTTCTTAATAAGTCTCTCCTGCAATCTGGTAAGGGGCTTGGATTCTTTGCTGTCTTTCACTGGTGGGTATACCTGCAGATAGTTTAAATAAAACCTCTTATGAATCTAAATATAAAAGGGAAAGTATAAAGAAATTAGGAGAAAAATAATAACAGAGAATTTAAAAAAAATTTTTTTTACAATTTTAATCTGTGGGCATCAAAATTAGATACTCATCTATAATACAAACACAATGAAAACATTCTTACATAAAATCAACAACAGCAAAGTCTGCGTACTTTGTTATGGCATATTTGTATAATTAAAATATATATATATATATATATATATATATATATATATATATATATATATAAATATATATATATATATATATATATATATATATATATATATATATATATATATATATATATATATATATATATATATTTATTTTAAAAAAATAGAATTTTGACTTATTCAACCTAGTTGGTTATATTAGAACACATTATTTTAGGTCTGAGTTACTGAATATAAAAATGTTTTTGCCAATGCAAAACGTTATGGAGAATAAAAAGCTGGCTTTTCTTTGAATAATAAGATAGCTGTTATCTGAATCATAACCTAGCTTTTATTTCTATACAAACAAAATTGTTAAACATTTTCAAAATGTATTTTACTTGTTTGTAAAATGTTTCAAACATTCATGTATAACAGACTGTGAACATTTGTTTACCATCAAACATGTGTCTTCTTTCTTTTACTCCCTCACAAATACGCAATTTAAAACAGCTTCATTCTGTTTTTCTTTCCCTTTCATGTTTAACTCTATTGGGAAACGCAAGTATCTATACTTGCACACTATGTGTTGCCTAGGCTACCGCCAATTAATGTTACATCAAGATATCATTAATGCCACTTGTCGAGCATCCTCCTGAGTGTCCGTCTGCCCAGACATTCCGCTGGAAATCCATGATGGCAGGTAATAAGCTGCATTTAAAAAAAATGGTGACATTTTTATATTTTCCGTATATCTGACACATAATTCTCTGTGTAGATCCTGGGAGGAGAAGGCTGACGTGAGATAATGAAAGAATATGATGACTGGTCCATCAAGCATGTCTGCTCCATCAGGCATGTCTGCTCCATCAGGCATGACTGCTCCATCAGGTATGACTGCTCCATCAGGCATGACTGCTCCATCAGGCATGACTGGTCCATCAAGCATGTCCTACCAGGCAACAACTAACATGGAGGTTGTGCATGGAGGCTGCCAACCTCATTTTGTAAAAGACGTTGCTATAGAAACCACCACTGGAAGAACGTGTGAATGCTTGGTGCAGGTTTTCTGCAAGGGGACCAGCTGTAATTGTGGCTCTATGCTCCATATGGAACAAACAGACAAAAATGATGACACGACAATGCATACTGTTCATATGGTCATATCAACTTTCTCAAATATTTGTCATACATTCTTCTCTTATGATTTTTTTTTATTGCTCTTAGTTTTTTTCTTGTTAGATACTAGTGTAAAAGCCCGTCATAAGACGGGAATTAAATTCAAAAGCATCAATACCTAACGGCAATTTTACTTATTCAAAAGTATTAAAATAAACCAAAATATCTGTTTTACATCTGATGTTAAAAGTCTGAACATGACAGAAGAGCTTCTTGATTTATATCTAGTACTACTTAAATCATGGATCTCCGCATCTTCCTGTCTCCAGCTCATGTACTGTTTATCAGTTGTGTTATTGACTTCTGTCCATACAGTATAATCAAACTGTTCATGCACACCAACCTGTGCGCACTTTTCTTTAACGAGTGATACTATTTTCGGGAGAGTACATATAAGAGAAACAATACAATTAATGTCTAACTTTCAACCACAAAGTCACAAATGTGGAATTGATGACAAGAACCAGACAAGTGCCAGTGGAACAAGAGTTGAGAAGAAGATGCTGGCGATGGATAGGACACACATTGAGGAAACCTGTTGATAGCATTACAAGGCAGTCCTTGTTCTGGAATCCACAGGGAAAGAGAGGCAGAGGTAGACCAAAAAACACATGGAGAAGAGAACTGAAAACAGAGGTGAAAATGATGAGGAAAACATGGAAAGAACTTGAGCGGATGGCACAGGACAGGAAGACTTGGCATGTGTTTGTTGACGGCCTATGCTCCTTGGGGAGCTAAAGGGTATTGATTGATTGATTTCAACCACAGTTGCATCCCTTAGCGTTACTGTCAGAAAAAGCTGGGATTTTATATATAGTGATGATCATCTTATCTCACACACTGTTACATTCCTTTCCAATGTTTTTATACTGTTACCATGTCAAACAATCATAGATAAAAGACTGGTTAGTTATTAGTTATTTCTTTCTTTCCACACAGAATAAATGTATAAATTTCTGACAAGTTGTATCACAAGGTAAGCCCCTGCACTAGGATCAAATTAAGCTGCATAAGTTTGCTTATATAACACACTAGAGGCCGTACTCATTCTTGGCACGGGGAATCTATGAAACAACTGGTGCTCTTTCTTTTTTTTAAACATAAAACTCATGAAATTCATTTCAAATATTAATCCGGTGTATTTCTATACTGTAACCATGTCTAACAATCATAGATAAAAAGGCTGGTTAGTTATTAGACATCTCTTTCTTTCCACACAGACTAAATATATACATGTCTGACAAGTTGTATCAGAAGGTAAGCCACTGCACTAGGATCAAATTATTCAGCGTAAGCTAGTTTATATAACATATAATAAGTGAAAATTTCTTTGAACGCTGGACTAACAAAGCATTTCCCAGATAAATATTACACAGACATAAGCTTCCCATCATGAATAACATCTTAGACACATAAGTTACCACAACAGTTACATATGACTTGCAGTTATCTAAATGTGTTGGTGTGAAAAACTTACTTACTTACTTACTTAGTCGTTCCCCTTTGTTACGTGCAGTCTTTGATATCTTACAATATTATACATAGGTAATTTTTTAGTGCTTAAGGGAAAGTCATTATTGAGTTACTTCCCTTGAACTCCGCGGATAAATACATTTTACTGCGATTTATTCGTTGTTTGGGTAATAATAGATTGTTCTTGCTTCAGAATATCTATGGCCTGAATTTATGTGTATTGTTTGTCTGAGTAGGACAAGTCTGTCTTATATCTGTATATCTTTACATATCTAAGTCGAACTATATGTTCTGTTGTCTCTAGAGAGGTCAAAGGCTATTCGGCGGATGTGTCGCTTGAGTGGTGTGATTTGGCTTCGTCCTGATAGGGACTGTGTGTGTTTTGCTATGTCGGCTTGATGCCTTGAAAAAGTGATCTCAGTGGTTTTGGGGAAAGTGATAGTCGTCTAGACCTACCGTGTATGCTTTACCCCAGTGTTTATTCATCTTGCCAAGGAATGGCAGTTTCATATTCCCTCTACCAAGGTAATCAAAGATACTCTTATGAACTCTCGATCGAAGCCACCATTGTCGATAATTACGATTTGAATGTTTAAGAGAATATATATTTGACTCGATGAAAAAACGACTTCGATTCCTAGCAGCACTATATTCTGTAGAATGCAGTCTATTGTTCATGACCAAATCTACAGAGCAACGAAATGTTGTATGAATGACTAACTTTAGAACAGATTCATTATCTGTATTCAAACGTGAGTGACAGTTCACGAGTGGAGCCATCTTGGAACCAAAACATGTAGGACTTTCAAGAAGAGAAAAGGGATGCCCGTATTATCGCTTGATCAGTCCAGAGATCACTGCTACACATGAGAACCCATTGTTAGCGGTTCAATATTATTATATGGAAAAATATGTGCTGAACATTATGTTGAAGAATCGTTGCTAAACGAGATTAGGTTTAGAAGTCATCTGAAATATTGTTTACAAGCTGACGTGCTCAGTCAGTGACGTCAGATGATATATGTATGGGCGATACTGAGTGCTTGGCTATTGACAGTCCATTATACCATTATTCTACATGAGTGCCCATGTAACATTGCAAGACCATTTGTCCACTGTACTATGATGTATTATGGCAACCTGTGATTTGTCACTATCTGTGCTGTCGAGTGTGTACGTCCAATTAAACTTTAGAAAAGGTACACAGTCGTTGGTGTCGATGACTTCCGGTCATACATGAGTGTGAGAAGAGAACATTTGTCAACAACACGAACCCTTATCATCATTCGCACATTATACACTCCATCCATGTCTACACAACACTGCGTAGGTCAAGTTGACATTCCATACACTACAGTGGGGCAGGCAACACCATAGGGATCTTGTCAACTGATGATGATAGACGCCTGTCTTCCCGCCTAGGAGTGTTCTGGTGTACTTTATCAACATATATTATATCCAACTAAATATCAACTTTATCAACTGGTGGACCAGCTTTCTGGGTTTGACCTCGCAGAAATTCAGAAGTCAACAGATTACCGATACCAGACCGTTTCCTGTGGCTGATACGACACACTTGCAGTATTGGTTTGCTCTTTGTCAACGCTTCGTCACGTGACCTGTCAAGTGAATGCAGTATGTAGGTCAGCGTTGTTGACATTTTTTACATTAGACATTATAGAGTTTCACAGAACAGTTGGATCAATTCTTGTCAGTGTTAACAGAAAGACAGTATTTGTGAACTAAGAAGTCCTGGTTTCATCGATGGATCTTCTTGTTTGCCATATATGAACTTTAATATTTAAGGCCAGAATGTTTAATTGAATAAAGTGGCAGTTTGTTTGTTTTCATGAAAAATAACTTTGCCATTACTGTAAGACTGAGCCTATTTTGCAACACATACTATCATACACATAATTTATATATATTTATGTTTACATGTTATTTGTTTGTATAGTATGTTAGTTTCTATGTCAGCGGGTTGTGTTTAAGGTTGGGCGGCGTCCTCACAACAGAGTATCCCACGTCATAGAGGGTCCGTTGTGGGCGTTTTCTATAGGTGCAATTTTCTTGATTGAAAATTTGCTGCGACAACTGTTGCTTTTGTGTTAGCTGTGAAGTCTGTAATTATTGTTATTTTTGTAATATTTCTTTGTTCTTTAGTTTTGTTTTGATTTGTTTGTAATTTGTTGGTCTAACCTTTTCTATCTTTCAGTTCTATTCATAATTTATATTCATATATTGTGACGTCATTTGTGTTGTTATTCTTTGCAGATTCAGTGATTATCTTCATTGATTTCCCTATTTGATTTATTTTGATTTCTGCAAACGTTCTTGTATTGTCAGTCCTATTTGTACTTTATGTATTCTGTTGGTTGACATATGTTTTATATGGGTATATTTCATAAGACACAATTGCCTGTGCACTGCACTTGGATTATGGTATAGACCAGTACCTGATTATTATTACTATTATACAAGACCTTATTAAAGGCTTGTGACCCACAGATATTGGGATAGTATACTGATTAATCAGGTCATTGAGAACTTGGGGTATTATTATTGATTCAGGTGATTAGTATTATTGTTAGGCATCATGTCTACTTTAGATTATTTCATTACACAAGGGAAAGCTCTTGATAAGACTGGTCAACAATTAGAACAATGGGCAGTTGCTCAATATGACAAAGCATTAGCTGCAGAAGAGAAAAGATTAGCTGCAGAAGAGAAAAGATTAGCTGCAGAAGAAAGAAAAGCTATGGCGGAAGAGAAAAGATTAGAAAAAGAAGCTGAGGCTGCTGCTGAACAAAAGAAATTGCAGATGCAGGTAGAGGAAAGGAGATTTGAAGCTGAACAAAAAAAATTGGAAAGAGAAGCTGCGGCTGAACAAAAAAGATTAGACAGTGAAGCTGAACAAAAAAGATTAGACAGGGAAGCTGAACAAAAAAAAATTGGAAAGAGAAGCTGCGGCTGAACAAAAAAGATTAGACAGTGAAGCTGAACAAAAAAAAATTGGAAAGAGAAGCTGCGGCTGAACAAAAAAGATTAGACAGGGAGGCTGAACAAAAAAGATTAGATGCTGAAGAGAAAAAAGCAATAAGAGAACATGAATTTGAGTTGGAGAAATTGAGATTGACAAGTATGAGTAATGTTAATCAGGCATCTAGTGGTAATGGTAAACCTTCTACTTACAAGGTTAAGGTTCCACCGTTCAATCAGTCCAGTGACGATATTACATTCTGGCTGGATAGATTTGAACGTTCTTGTCGTACACATAATGTGGATAAATCACAATACGCTAATCAATTATCAGAAAACTTGAAAGGTGAATCTTTGACTAGATTATGCCTTGTAGGAGAAGCAGATAAGGATAATTATGATGTCATTAGGGCGGCTTTGATAAAAAAAATATCAGCTAAGTGAGGAAGGCTATCGCCTTTTATTTAAGACGATGGTACCTGAGACGGGGGGGTAGAATTCTCAGAATTCACTGCAAAGGCACGTCTCACAGTTGATCGTTGGATTGAGCTTTCCAAAAAACAGAAAAAACGTATGAAGGACTTATGGATTTGTTGCTCAGAGATAAGATTATGTCATGTGTGAACAAACCTTTCCTTGAATTTATACATGAGCGTAAACCTAAATCTCTAAAAGAAATGGAAGAATATTGTTCCCAATATGTCACTGCACACCCCGACGTGACTTTTGGCAACACTAAGATTAAGGAGAGTATGCCAGTTGCTTCAGCAACACCATACAATCCCAATTATTCACACAGATTTCAGGGACCTCAAAACAGATTTGATAAAAAAGGTAACCATAATAGTTATCAAAACCAAGGTAACCAATCATTTCAGGGTTCTTCTTCAAAGAACTGGAGACGACCTGATAGCTCTCGACACAGGGGTGGTCATAATTATAGGAATTTCCGTAGAGGAAGTAATTATAGAAACTATCAGGGTTATCCGTCTTGGAGTCAACAAGATCATAATTACAGAGATACTCATTATAATGAATATGATAATGGTAACCAAGGGTACTATGACTCAAACCCAAATAGGGGTTACAATAGAGGTAACAATAACTACAGAGGTGATAATAACCGAGGTAGATCTCAATACAAAAGACATAAACCACATTTTCAGGCAAACTCTGCACAACAAGAGTCCCATGAAGCCTATAAACAGAGTAAAGATAATAATGATGCTAGTAATATGGCATGTGCCGCTTTTGATTTTGGGAGAGCATCTCAGTGCCCCCAATGCAAAACGTTATTTGAGCCAACCACAGTGACTACTTTAAGCTGTGGCCATCCTCTTCCTGCTCTTCCAGCATCAGTCGCGCATGATGGAAGAGGGTCTCTTGTCTTACATAAGGGTTTAGTGAATAACAATCCAGTCTCTGTGCTATTTGATTCTGGATGCACCACAATTGGTGTTAGGCAGTCACTCGTAGATCCTTCCCGTGCCACTGGACAAGTAGTCAAATGTGTAACATTTGGCGGCACATTAGAGAAATACTCTACCGCTATCATTAGGATTGCTACTCCTTTCTTTACAGGAGATGTACACGCATGTCTTCTTCCGAATCCGATCGCTGACCTCATCATCGGTCGCATTCATGGAGTCAAGGAATGCACTCCGCAACAAATTTCCACGTGGGAAAGGCAAAACATGCAGATTGCTAACGCTGTAGTCACTAGAGCTCAGGCTCTTAATGTGCCTCAAACTTCATCTACTGAAGATAATGAAGTGCATAACCAAGATAATCCCTTGGTAATTTCTCGTGACTCGTTTATAAAACAGCAAGAAGATGATCCCACTCTGAAGAAATTCTTCATTCTTGCAACTAAAGGTGATCCGAATAAGGACACAAGTCGTAAATCGTGGATTACAAAGAAGAATGGCGTACTTGTACGTATGGTTCAAGACTCCATTACGTCAAGTCATTCTCAAATCCTGGTTCCCAAGAATTTGAGAGTTAAAATTTTGCAGCACGCTCACGACTCTCAGTGTGCTGGACACATGGGTTTTTCCCGTACTAAGTCAAGAGTCCTTGCGGCTTTCTTTTGGCCATTGGTAAACAAGGACATACGGATTTATTGTCGATCTTGTAAAGTATGTCAGGAAGTTAAATCCAAAGGTCCACGGCATGCTGCACCCATTCAGGCGGCGGACATTCCTATTCGGCCGTTTCAAAAAATGGCCATAGACATTATTGGTCCATTTAAGATCAAGTCTGCCAGAGGACATCAGTTTATCTTGACGTGTGTTGATATGTGCACACGTTGGCCAGAGGCTATTCCTCTGAAGAGCATTACTACTGCTGATATTGCAGATGCTCTTTGGCTTATATTTTCTCGTCTGGGGTTCCCCGGAGAGATATTGTCAGACCATGGCACCCAACTAATATCAGATACCATGTCTCAAGTAATGTCTACCCTGCAGATAGATAGATCTTTAAGTAGTATCTACCATCCAATGTCTAATGGTATGGTCGAACGCCTTAATAGAACACTTAAAAACTTACTGGGGAAGATAACTGAGGATCATCCTCAAGACTGGGACAGAGTTTTACCTGCGGCCCTCTTCGCTTACAGAGAGGTACCCAATGAACATACGGGATTTTCTCCCTTTGAACTCGTCTTTGGCGCGCGTCCGCGTGGCCCTATGTCGTTGCTTCACGATCTCATAACATCTGACAATATTGACGATGACACAAAGTCATCCTACGAATATGTCATCGCGTTGAGACAAAAGATTATCGAAGCATGCAAATTAGCAACTTCTTCTTCTGAATTTGCGAAACAGAAGGCAAGGCAATTTGCCAATAAGAAGAGATGCTTACGACAACTTTGTCCTGGTGACAAAGCATTTGTATTACTACCTTGTAGGGAAAACAGATTACTTATTTCTTGGAAAGGTCCGTACGATATAATATCGAAAATTTCCGATGTCGACTATATTGTCGATATTGATGGGAAGCATAAAACCTTCCACATCAATATGCTTACTGAATTCCATGAACGTCCGGATTATTTGCAACCCATTTTCCAAGCAACGGACAATTCTCCAGTACCACATGGTCATTACTCATCACTGTCCGTGATACAGGATGAGGAAACAAGTTTTTCAGATGTAAATCTTCCTCTTCCAATGATCCCACTTCATTCCAGTGAATCATGGAAGAACGTTACTGTCTCTCCTGATTTGTCTCTAGGAGAACAGCGACAAGTTTCAACTATGTTGCAAACATTTCAGGATGTACTCACTGACATCCCTGGACAAACTAATGTCATTCAACATGACATTGTGCTAACTGACCATACTCCTATTAGGGTTAGACCTTATCCTATACCTATACATTTCCAAGCACAGGTCGAGAAAGAGTTGGATGTGATGATAGATTTGAAAATAATCGAACCATCCACCTCTGCGTATTCTTCGCCGATGGTTATTGTGCGTAAAAAAGACAATAACATACGTCTTTGCGTTGACTATCGAAAATTGAATCAAGTAACGAAGTTCGATGCCGAACCTATGCCTTTACTGGAAGAGCTACTTACTCGACTCTCCAAATCTCATTTTTTCACTAAACTTGATTTGTCTAAGGGATATTGGCAAGTTCCTTTATCTGAACGCGCCAAACCTCTCACGGCTTTTTCAACACCTAGAGGTTTGTTCCAATGGAATTTTATGCCTTTCGGTCTTATGAACGCACCAGCTACGTTCGTACGCATGATGCGCCGAATCCTATCTTATCGGTCAGATGTCATTGCATATCTAGACGACATCTGTCTTTTCAGCGATACTTGGGAAGATCACTATTCAGGGTTAGATGAATTGCTGTCTACTTTGCGTGAGCACAACCTGACAGCGAAACCCTCTAAAGCCTATATTGGTTTTAGCGAAATTTCTTTCCTAGGCCACCGAGTTGGTCATGGTTTCCTAAAGACAGAGGACCATAATACTAGTAAGATACTTAACATCTCAATCCCTAAGACTAAAAAACAGGTGAGAAGTCTGTTAGGTCTTATTCAATTTTATGGCAGATTCATTCAGAATCTATCCTCTATCATGGCACCTCTCTCAACACTTCTAAAGAAAGGTTCGCCTAATGTGGTCCACTGGTCTCAGGAATGCCAATGCTCTCTGGATAAGATTAAAACACTGTTTTCAACACCACCTATTTTAGTGCTACCCACTAAAGATAAGACATTCGTTCTTCGTAGTGACGCTTCATCCACTGGGATTGGAGCGGCACTAATGCAAGAGTACTCTGGAACTCTGCATCCTGTAATGTATATTTCCAGAAAACTTAATGCGGCAGAAAGGAATTATTCGGTTTTAGACCGTGAGCTATTAGCTATGGTTTGGTCGATCCTCAAACTACAGAGATTCCTTCTAGGCGCACATTTCATAGTAGAAACAGACCAAAAAGCTCTTACTGCTATACAGAGTAAGAATTTGAAGAGCTCGAGGTCTACTCGATATGCAATTGCTCTTCAACCTTTTCATTTCTCTGTGCGAGCTATTCGGGGATCAGATAATGTGATGGCAGACATTCTGTCAAGATGCCCACATGATTCCACATAACTATTAGGGCTTAGACTTCTTGATATGTCTAGTTCTATAGTAGTTCCTTTTCTATATCATGATAGATACACATTTGTAATTTAATAATATAATGATTGTATCACTACATAGCGGTTCATGTATGTTTATTCACCGCTGTGCTTTGATGATTTTTACTTCATAAATCATAAATTTAAGATATCTAATACGTAGTGATGATATGAATTTTTTAGGCATTGTGTAATTGCCAGAATTGTATTATACTTTGATGACACCTTCCTGGAAAAATATACTTGTAGAGAAATAATTTCTCTCAGTTTATGAGACACATTCTCACCAGTCGCTCCATAAGTCGACTTAGCCTCATATTAGGCGTTATAGGTATTCCTGATATTTTCATCTGCGCATTATTCATGCGTTGTGAGCCTATTGTACGTTGCTCCTAGATGTATTTCAAAAAAAAAAAAAAATGTTCCATTTTTTTTTTCCCGGGAGGTGTGGTAAGACTGTTACGTGCAGTCTTTGATATCTTACAATATTATACATAGGTAATTTTTTAGTGCTTAAGGGAAAGTCATTATTGAGTTACTTCCCTTGAACTCCGCGGATAAATACATTTTACTGCGATTTATTCGTTGTTTGGGTAATAATAGATTGTTCTTGCTTCAGAATATCTATGGCCTGAATTTATGTGTATTGTTTGTCTGAGTAGGACAAGTCTGTCTTATATCTGTATATCTTTACATATCTAAGTCGAACTATATGTTCTGTTGTCTCTAGAGAGGTCAAAGGCTATTCGGCGGATGTGTCGCTTGAGTGGTGTGATTTGGCTTCGTCCTGATAGGGACTGTGTGTGTTTTGCTATGTCGGCTTGATGCCTTGAAAAAGTGATCTCAGTGGTTTTGGGGAAAGTGATAGTCGTCTAGACCTATCGTGTATGCTTTACCCCAGTGTTTATTCATCTTGCCAAGGAATGGCAGTTTCATATTCCCTCTACCAAGGTAATCAAAGATACTCTTATGAACTCTCGATCGAAGCCACCATTGTCGATAATTACGATTTGAATGTTTAAGAGAATATATTTGACTCGATGAAAAACGACTTCGATTCCTAGCAGCACTATATTCTGTAGAATGCAGTCTATTGTTCATGACCAAATCTACAGAGCAACGAAATGTTGTATGAATGACTAACTTTAGAACAGATTCATTATCTGTATTCAAACGTGAGTGACAGTTCACGAGTGGAGCCATCTTGGAACCAAAACATGTAGGACTTTCAAGAAGAGAAAAGGGATGCCCGTATTATCGCTTGATCAGTCCAGAGATCACTGCTACACATGAGAACCCATTGTTAGCGGTTCAATATTATTATATGGAAAAATATGTGCTGAACATTATGTTGAAGAATCGTTGCTAAACGAGATTAGATTTAGAAGTCATCTGAAATATTGTTTACAAGCTGACGTGCTCAGTCAGTGACGTCAGATGATATATGTATGGGCGATACTGAGTGCTTGGCTATTGACAGTCCATTATACCATTATTCTACATGAGTGCCCATGTAACATTGCAAGACCATTTGTCCACTGTACTATGATGTATTATGGCAACCTGTGATTTGTCACTATCTGTGCTGTCGAGTGTGTACGTCCAATTAAACTTTAGAAAAGGTACACAGTCGTTGGTGTCGATGACTTCCGGTCATACATGAGTGTGAGAAGAGAACATTTGTCAACAACACGAACCCTTATCATCATTCGCACATTATACACTCCATCCATGTCTACACAACACTGCGTAGGTCAAGTTGACATTCCATACACTACAGTGGGGCAGGCAACACCATAGGGATCTTGTCAACTGATGATGATAGACGCCTGTCTTCCCGCCTAGGAGTGTTCTGGTGTACTTTATCAACATATATTATATCCAACTAAATATCAACTTTATCACCCTTCTACCGTGAGGTGTAGAGGTTTGGAAGAGAGAGCGCCAGACTATCCTATCGGCTGTCTTCCTCCTGGCCTGGTTCCATTCTAGTCCTCGATCCTTCAAAGATTGTCTAATGTTGTCCTCCCAGCGGACTCTGGGTCGTCCTCGGGGTCTGGATCCTTGGCTCTTTGTTTCCCATGCTTGTCGTGGTATCCAATCTTCTCCCATTCTGCAGACATGGCCAAACCATCTTAATTGGGACTGTTCTACTTGGGTCTGCAGGGGGTAGGATTTAAGGCCTTGACGTATCGTCTGGTTGCGTACCATGTCTCTTCTTGTTACTTCAACCACCTTCCTCAGATACCTCATTTCTGAGGTTTGGATCTGGCTTTTATGGGTTGTAGTCATTGCCCATGACTTGCATCCGTATGTCAAGGGTGTGAAAAACAATGAAATAAATTCGGATAAACAAAGACTCAAACCAGAAAGGAATGCTGAAAAAATGAGAAAGTATATTGTAACAGTGTCTTAATGGTTAAGTGGTATGAGCGCTTTTCACAGCAATGTTACCAGGTTCTAGGTAGCATCACACTCCAGTCTACCCAGCAAATGGGCACCTGACTCTTCCCTTGAGTTAGGGAAAACAAAGGCAGTCAGCAAGGAAACTAGTGACCCCACCTCATAAAAGATGGGCCCAGTATAGTGAAGTCTCTAAAACTTCACTCCCCTACAGCAGCACGTGCCAGGGGACTACCTTTCTTTAAGAGTGTTGTACTGTCTGTTACTCAACTTTTAGAAATGGCCTGATGAGTTGGATCAAAATAGTTAGGAAATGTTCTTCTTCTTCTGTGATCCTTAGCCGCCAACTGTCAAAGCAGTCAGTGGCCATCACGCCTGGTGGTGTCTTGTGGGGCATCAAAAACTGCTTCCACTTTGTTTGGTCATCGGCCATCCTTCGTATAGTGCCCCAGCTCTGGTTCATTCTTTGCATCTCTGCCACCACAGTTCTCTGCCAAGTTGTTTTTGGCCAGCCTCTCTTTCGCTTTCCTTCAGGGGTCCATAGCATAGCTGTTCTTGTGATGGCATCGGGGTCTCTTCTGAGGACATGGCTAACCCAACTCCAGCAACTATATAGGAAATCTTAGTAGGCATTAAGTAGAAACTCACTCTCATAATAGTATGTCACGTATCCTCTAAGAGTAGTGTTGGGAATCTGCTACTAAACAGCTAAAAAGTTTCTATAGGTTGATATAATCTATAGTCAACCCTGTGTCTTGTGTGGACAATCAATTTCAGGTACAGACAGTCAAACATTTCTAGGTGATGGCAACAGTCACAATGTTTATTAACTTCATTTTTGCTCCTTTTGGTGCATGCAGCCACCAATACAGTAGGAAGCCTTCATCACAGCCTGAGTTCTTGTTGTGGTAGTTTCTATAGCAACCAATACAGTAGGAAGCCTTCATCAAAGCCTGAGTTCTTGTAGTGATAGTTTCCATAGCCACCAATACAGTAGGAAGCCTTCATCACAGCCTGAGTTCTTGTAGAGATAGTTTCCATAGCCACCAATACAGTAGGAAGCCTTCATCACAGCCTGAGTTCTTGTTGTGATAGTTTCCATAGCCACCAATACAGTAGGAAGCCTTCATCACAGCCTGAGTTCTTGTAGAGATAGTTTCCATAGCCACCAATATAGTAGGAAGCCTTCATCAAAGCCTGAGTTCTTGTAGTTATAGTTTCCATAGCCACCAATACAATAGGAAGCCTTCATCACAGCCTGAGTTCTTGTTGTGGTAGTTTCTAAAGCCACCAATACAGTAGGAAGCCTTCATCACAGCCTGAGTTCTTGTTGTGGTAGTTTCTAAAGCCACCAATACAGTAGGAAGCCTTCATCATAGCCTGAGTTCTTGTAGTGATAATTTCCATAGCCACCAATACAGTAGGAAACCTTCATCACAGCCTGAGTTCTTGTTGTGGTAGTTTCTATAGCAATCTATTTTGCATGATGAAGTTGCCAGCCCCATGCACAGTTTCATTGTATCCACCTTCTATGAGATGCCTGAGGAAGCAGTAATTCTATTCTGTCTTTGTCTTCTCAGAGACCCCCACCCCGGGAACTGAACAGGGCAAAGGTCACACTGTGGGTGAAATGAAAGATTTTCAGATGGACAAATGTTTTATCATCTGGACAGTCAAAACAGTCAATGTTCTCAATGTGTGAGGAGTTTAATACAAATTTTTGGGTGGAAGAACAATTAATATTCTGAGTGGAGAAGATAAACTTTTGGTTGCAGTGACAGTCAAGTGTTCAGGTTTAGAGGGAAAGGATGAAAGATAACTGTTTAGATATAGAAGACAGTCAGCTATAATAGTGAGCAGTGGTAACTTGTGGGTAAAGTAGATGGTCGTTTTTTTCTGGGTGGGAAAAACAGCACTTAGTCATTATTCTTGGTAAGTAGAACAGAAGTTAGTCATTATTCTGGGTGGGGAGGACAGAAGTTAGTCATTATTCTAGGTAGACAGGACAGAAGTTACTTATTATTCTGGGTGAAAAGGACAGAAGTTACTCATTATTCTGGGTAAGCAGGACAGAAGTTAGTCATCATTCTGGGTATGCAGGACAGAAGTTATTATTATTCTGGGTAGGCAGGACAGAAGTTAGTCATTATTCTGGGTAAGTAGGACAGAAGTTAGTCATTATTCTGGGTATGCAGGACAGAAGTCAGTCATTATTATGGGTGCACATAACAGAAGATACATCATCATTATGGGTGGAGAGGACAGAAGTTAGTCATTATTCTGGGTGGACATAACAGAAGTTAATCATTATTCTGGGTGGGTAGGATAGAAGTTAGTCATTATTCTGCGTAGGCTGGACAGAAGTTAGTAATTATTCTGGGTGGACATAACAGAAGTTAGTCATTATTCTGGGTGGGTAGGACAGAAGGTAATCATTATTCTGGGTGGATAGGACAGAAGTTAGTCATTTTTCTGGGTGGAGAGGACAGAAGTTAGTCATTATTTTGGGTGAACATAACAGAAGTTACATCATTATTCTGGGTGGAGAGGAAAGAAGTTAGTCATTATTCTGGGTGGAGAGGACAGATATTAATCATTATTCTGGGTGGGTAGGAAAGAAGTTAGACATTATTCTGGGTAAGCAGCACAGAAGTTAATCTTTATTCTGGAGGGACATAACAGAAGTTAGTCATTATTCTGGGTGGGAAGGACAGAAGTTAATCATTATTCTGGGTGGAGAGGACAGAAATTAGTCATTATTCTTAGTGGAGACAACAGAAATTAGTCATTATTCTGGGTAGGCAGGACAGAAGTTAGTCATTATTCTGCGTGGACATAACAGAAGTTACATCATTATTCTGGGTGGAGACATTAGTCATTATTCTGGGTGGAAAGGACATACATTAATCATTATTCTGGGTTCAGAAGACAGCCATTATTCTGAGTGGAAAGGACAGTCAACTTTTGATGGACATTGGCAGACAACCTATAGCCAAAACTTTAAGTGAAGAGAAACAAATCCAGGTGCATAAGTTAGACTATATACAGACTGGATGGATCAATATTTTTTTTATAGATAGAGCAGAAAACAGGTTGAAGATAATAAAAGTTCTCACTGGAGATAATATCAACGTTTTGGGTCAATCCTTCGAGGAGAAGTCATATCATACGAGCATTATGGCTACAACCACTGACCAGGCTGGCAGCCAAAAACTGTGTGTACTTTGTAAACTAAAAGTTAACATTAAATTACCTGGCATGTAAGAACTAAAACACTGACTTCTGCAACAGAATCATAACAAACCTGCATAGAAGACAGGTAAAGATCCTTTCTGAAAGTAAGCCCCAGAACGTCCAGGTCCTCACGCCCATAGCGAAAAGCAGCCAAGATATGGGCAAACACCTTCCTGTCCTTGAGATACTCTGGATCCACAAGGATAACTCCGTCTGAATAGATAAACACGATGATAAGAAGATTGATGGAGAGATGAATGGGGCCTTTAGATGTTAGCATAGGTGAAGGATGAATATGTGTTCTAGAAAAGCAGGTGGGGGGGTCGTCTAGGGAGCCCAAAAAAAGATGATAACGATGATGACTAATATTATCAATATGAACATGGTGATCCAAGCAAGGTGATCCAAACATGGTGATCCAAGCAAGGTGATCCAAACATGGTGATCCAAGCAAGGTGATCCAAACATGGTGATCCAAGCAAGGTGATCCAAACAAGGTGATCCAAACATGGTGATCCAAACAAGGTGATCCAAACATGGTGATCCAAGCAAGGTGATCCTAAGCAAGGTGATCCAAGCAAGGTGACCCAAGCAAGGTGATCCAAGCAAGGTGATCAATGAAAAAAGAAAAACAAACTATATTTACGGATGACCACACCTACCAATAGCCCCAAGTAGTTCCGGGGGGGTCCCTAAAGAAACAAAGCAAGAATAGGGGCTACTACACTCTCAGGTATGTCAAACAAGGGTGACTAAAATGAGGTTGTGCATAGAGCTGACAACCTCATCATGTCAAACAAGGGTGACTAAAATGAGGTTGTGCATAGAGCTGACAACCTCATCATGTCAAACAAGGGTGACTAAAATGAGGTTGTGCATAGAGCTGACAACCTCATTATGTAAAACAAGGTGACTAAAACCAGGTTGTGCATGGAGCTGACAACCTCATCATGTCAAACAAACTGCCACAGAAACCAACATAACAAAAGCATGTTAACTGCTTTATGTAAGCTTCCTGCAGGGCCAGCTGTAGTGGTGGTTTCATGCTCTGTAAGGAAAATGATGATGATACTACAACAGGTTAAACATGAAATAGGTGACTTAGGTAATGGTATACATAATCATAAAGTATATCTAGTCAATGAAATGACTATACTTACCAATTGGTTTAACTTCAAACAGGTGATTTTGGTAATGGTATACATACTCAGAGAGTATATCTAGTCAATGAAATGATTATACTTACCAATAGGTTTAACATGAAATAGGTGATTGGGGTAATTGTATACATGCACAGAGAGTATATCTAGTCACTGAAATGACTATATTTACCAATAGGTTTAACATGAAACAGGTGATTTGGGTAAGGGTATACATACTAAAGCCTTCGATCGAGTCTGGCATGAAGGCTTATGGCAAATAATGAGAAAATTCAATTTTGATACCAACATCATAGATATCATTGAAGCACTATACAAGGACACAAGCAGTGCTGTTTTTGCAAGCAATGACATTGGAGAATTTTTCAAAACAACTGTAGGAGTTCATCAGGGATGTATCCTGTCCCCAGTGCTCTTTAATATATATCTAGAACATATTATGCAGGAGGCTCTTTATGATTATAAAACAACCATATCGATTGGAGGCCGACCTCTTTGCAATCTACGTTTTGCTGATGATATCGATCTGATAGCTGGATCAGAATCAGAACTTCAAGACCTTACCTCTAGACTGGAGAAAGTAACAAGAACATATGGATGGAAATTAATATAGACAAAAGCAAGATATTGGTGAATAGCCATAAGAAACATGTTCCGACCAACATTACGTTAAATGGGCAAACGTTAGAAGAAGTTAACACCTTTAAATATCTCGGGTCCACTATATGTAGTGATGGAAGATCAAGTAAAGAAATCAAGACAAGACTTGAGATGGCCTCAGCTGCCATGACAAGACTGAATGTGATCTGGAAAAGTAACATCAGTTTTCCTGAGATCAAATTATACAAATCACTTGTATTATCTATTCTCTTATATGGGTGTGAGAGCTGGACACTCACTGCAGATACGGAGCGAAGGATTCAGGCTTTCGAGCATAAATGTTATAGAAGAATTTTGCGCATTTGCTATAAAGAGCACAAAACAAATGTCTATGTTAGAGAGAAGATAAACACCTATGCAGGCCACCAAGAACCACTTTTGTCAGCAGTGAAACGTCATGTAACTCGTCATGACTCCCTTTCGAAAACGATCCTCCAGGGAACAGTTGAAGGTAAACGGAGAAGAGGAAGGCAAAGAAAATCCTGGGCTGATAACATCAAAGAATGGGCTGGACACGGTTTTTCCACACTTGTAAGCATTGCTGAGGATAGAGAGCAGTGGAGGACCCTGTCTGCTGATGCTTCCACCATGGCACCCCTACGACCCATGATGGGTTATGGGTTGAGATGATGATACATACTAGGAGAGTATATCTAGTCAATGAAATGACTATAATTATCAATAGGTTTAACACGAAACAGGTGATTTGGGTAGTGGTATACATACTCAGAGAGTATATCTAGTCAATGAAATGACTATAGGTTTAACTTGAAATAGGTGATTTGGGTAATGGTATACACACTCAGAGGGTATTTCTAGTCAATGAAATGACTATACTTACCATTTGGTTAAACATGAAATAGGTGATTTAGATAATGGTATACATACCCAGAGAGTATATCTAGTCAATAAAATGATTATACTTACCAATAGGTTTAACATGAAATAGGTGATTGGGGTAATTGTATACATGCCCACAAAGTATATCTAGTCAATGAAATGACTATACTTACCAATAGGTTTAACATGAAACAGGTGATTTGGGTAATGGTATACATACTAGGAGAGTATATCTAATCAATGAAATGACTACTTACCAACAGGTTTAACATGAAACAGGTGATTTGGGTAATGGTATACATACCCAGAGAGCATATGTAGTCAATGAAATGGCTATACTTACCAAAAGGTTTAACTTGAAACACGTGATTTGGGAAATGGCATACATACCCAGAGGGTATATCTAGTCAGTGAAATGACTATACTCACCATTTGGTTAGACATGAAATAGGTGATTTAGATAATGGTATACATACCCAGAGAGTATATCTAGTCAATGAAATGACTATACTTACCATCTGTTTAAACATTAAATAGGTAATGTAGATAATGGTATACATACCCAGAGAGTATATCTAGTCAATCAAATAATTATACTTACCAATAGGATCAATATGAGAAAGGTGATCAATGAAATCCCGCTTGCCAAGATATGTTGTTATCTGCAGATAAAAGAAATAAAACACTTACATACTGTTATTGTTACTGTTAATCATAATCGACCTCACTGCACTCTGGGCAAACCCATAGGTGCTCAGTCTCCCTCAGCAAATGTCAAAGAGTATGAATGCTAATTTTACCTGTAGCACACTGGTTGTACATAGGACGGATGCATCCTCTCTCACGTCCATTTCTGCTAGTCCCACGTTTGATGCCAAACTCCAACAGCCGCAGCCTTGTTGATTCATCCATTACAGTGTCATTATCCAGTAGGCAATTATTAATAGCCATTAGTATCTCTCCCTTATCCATGTCTAGTGTCCCCACTATGGGTGCTCTCGAGGCCAGTCTGTCAGCTCTCTCACTGCACACTCGTACCCCTGCATGACCAGGACAGTATATCCACACCATTTCTTCAAGACTTGAGGATTCTATTGATGTTTTCCATTCCTGTCGTAGCCATCCGTTCTGAACTTTCCGAAGCATGGCTTGAGAGTCTAACAATATAACTGCACTGGTTGATGGAGTTTCAGACAGCCACCTCAGTGCTGCAGTAACTGCCTCTACCTCCATTCTTATGCTGGAGGTTGATGCGCACGTGCATGAGTGAGTGTGTATGTATCACTGATCACTCAGTATTATCATAGTGTGTAAAATATTATTTTCTACATAGAGTGCGCTTTTCAGCCAATAAAGTTTTAACAACCTAATTCTTTTTTTTAGAAATGTTGGTTGAACCACAGTTTTACTGTACGGTAGGCCATCTTGTCGCAAACAGGGTTAAGGTTAAAGGTGGATCATAGCGTAGCGTGCTAATACGTGTTTGTTTAAAGAGATTCAGGGTTTAGCGTTAGGATCTGGGGTTATGGATCATCTAGTAGATCTCTTAGTAGATGAGAGGAGTAGAATTTGATTGACCTAGATAATTTGCGGACTGGCCCTTCCATTCCGGCAGTTAAATATGCTGCTTCTTTTTTTATCCTTAGCCGCCGACTGTCAAAGCAGTCAGGGGCCATCACGCCTGGTAGCATCTTGTAGGGCGGCAAGAAACTGCTTTCACTTTGCTCAGTCGGCGGCCATCCGTCGTGCAGTGCCCCGGCTCTGGTTCATTCTTTGCATGTCGGTCTCCAGAGTTCTCCGGCAAGTTGTTTTAGGTTGGCCTCTATTTCGCTTTCCTTCAGGGGTCCATAGCAGAGCGTTCTTGTGATGGCATTGGAGTCTCTTCTAAACACGTGGCCAACCCAACTCCAGCGTCTGCCAGCTATGATGGTATGTATGTCCTCTTGGTTCCTCCGAGAAAGCAGTTCTTGGTTGGTGACGGTAGTCAGCCAAAAAATATTCTTTAACCCCCACCCCAATCCACCGTGCAGTACTATATGTACTTTTACAAGACTTAGCTCAGGCTGTTGAGCGAGTAACACTCTAATTTCCGCAAATAATGCTGACTGTTGCATTAAAAAAACAAACTTAATGCATTTAATCGCTTTCCTTCAGGGGTCAATAGCATTGCTGTTCTTGTGATTGTTAAAATTTGCGGTATACCCCATTTTTAAAAGTACTTTCACAACATTCCCAGTGAAAACCCGCAAGCCATCTTACTAAAATTCACTCTATTCGTGACCTGTATAAGATAGGAAGTGACCGCATGTTTAAAGCGAAGTTAACATTTGGTAAAATATTATTTAGTTTTGATTATCCACCGCTCTGTCGATGGAATAACAGGGAAAAGATCTTCCGACAGAGATAAAAGTTACAATAAGACTGCACATATTCCAGATTCTTAATACTCTGAAAACAGATTTTATTTTATTAAGTTAAATCCTTAGAGAGCTCAGTGTAGATCTCTATAGCTCCAGGATTGCCGACCGCTGCCTTGACCCTAACCCTGTTTGCTATCAGATAGAAACGAAGATTAGCCATACCGTAACGTCCTATGTCCGTAATGTCTTAGAAAACTCATGAACATCAGTTGGAAAGAATTCAAGACTAATCGACAAATAAGAGAAGACTCTAGGCAGAAATATGTCTCCGACTATATAAGGAAAAGACGATGGTCATATATCGGTCATGTCCTACGAATGCAAAACAACAGAATACCACTACAGGCGCTCACTTGGGTTCCTGAGGGTAAGAGGAAAAAAGGAAGACCAAAAGAAACACTCAGAAGAACAATAATAAGAGAAGGAAGAACGTTGGGCCTAAATAATGTGCAAGAGCTAAGAGGAGTGGCGTCACAACGAACAACCTGGAGAGCACTGGTTTCTGCCTTATGCGCCGTGTTTGGTGCTTAAAGAATTTATTATTATTAACGTCCTATGCATGTCGTAAGAAGCAACGTAGCAGCGCTAGGCCCATGCTCCGTAGGGAGCGAAAAGGAAAATGATGGTGATAATAGAAGAAACCGTCGAGAGATTTATTAAACAAGAAAGAAAGCGATAAAGAAAAAAAAAAATAGCCACGATCAGCAAGAGAGAAAATGGCGATTTTAAACTGTTAGACTGTAAACACAAGAGAAGATCAACGGAAGATTACTAATATTAAACATAACTAAACAGTTAATGCTGCAGTAGATACTTTTTTGTGTGTTATATATATATATATATATATATATATATATATATATATATATATATATATATATATATATATATATATATATATATATATATATATATATATATATATATATATATATATATATATATATACTGGATACACGGATACTGGACTTTCAGGGCGATGACAAAAGGAGAGACAAAATGGTCATCATTCAATTTAAAAAAGCGCAAAACAAAAACTGAAAACAGGCAGTAGATCACAGAACTACGGGATGTGGAAGAGGTGCGAACACAGAGGACGCCCCGACTCCCTGTTTCACGGGAAGCACACAACACAGAAATCATCAGGACGACGCCTACGTCAAGCTGGGCCCATAATATGATAGATCACACGTCTAATGCGGCTTATTACTGGGATCGATATGGCAAAAACAAAACCAAAACCCCCCCCAAAAAAACCATCGGAGTTACGGACTAGGGAGAAATAGGAAACCGTGGAATACGATAAATAAGTAAAATACAGAGACACTGATATGAAGACAGATCAACAGACGGGCGGATGTACAGACCGCGTATACAGACCTGCATGCATACACATTCACACATACATAAATAACACAAAAACACTCCGACATTACAAACGCATACATACACAAACATAACGTAGAACTGACGACAAGAACCAGACAAGCGCCAGTGGAACAAGAGTTGAGAACAGAACGCTAGGATGGGTAGAACAAATATTGAGAAAACCTGTTGATAGCATTATCAGGCAGTCCTTGGTCTGGAATCAACCAGTGTCAGAGAGGTTTCAGGAGACCAAAGAACACTTTGGGAAGAAAATGTCCTTGTATTCGGACATTTTAAAATTACAAGAGGAGTCGGGGAGCTTGTACTAACTCAGACTCCACACTAAAGACTGACTCCACGACTCCCGACTCCACAACCCTCTTCTTGACAAAGCAAGTCTACAGAAGCAATCTGCACACAGCAGAGGAACTAACAACCAGAACACTAGTGAGAAAATTTGGAAAATTTAAAAAAAAAGTTGCAGCAATGCACACTATCAGCTCATGTTTGTAAATGATATTTAACGCACATCACAAACGCACATCACTCGGGAGCCGCGCTGGTGTAATGGTTACCACATTGCGCTGGCGATCAAGTGTTCAAGCCCGGGCGTGAGCTTTTGAAGGAGGGTCATCGACCGGGATTTTGACTGAATAACCTGAACGGCTCCTGGGATAAACCCTCTGTGGATAGGAAGGAGCGAAGCTCCTGACCGGGTTGAAAGGAAAGTCCACAGGCTCCCCAGCCTCGCAATGACATATCATTGGGCCGAAGGGCTGAAAGCCCAAGTGCCGCTGGTTAAGAAAAAACAAGCAAAAACGCACATCACAAATTGGGGAAAAAAATGTATAACTTAAACATGAAACTCCCGTCTCATTCACTCAATGTTCATTTTCATCCTCATCATCTATCTCTCTTATAAAGTTGGCTGTCCGTCTCAGGCTTCTCTCGTCCCTATAGTTGTCTTTCCCTCAACAGGGTTGGAGAAAGCCATACTGCCACTCTGCTCCTAGCATGGAGCCGACAATTTAGGAGGACATATATCTGTCTGTCTGTCTGTCTTTGTCCGATGTTCAATTTGTTGAACCGATGGTATTTGTGTCTCAGATGGCTAGTTCCCAATCTAATAATGATCACTTGACGTCTACCTGGCACTGAGAAGTACGGTTCTGTTGTACGGTCTCTGAGAGTTCCCAGTTTCCCGTCGCAGGAGACAGTCTTAAATGAAGTAGGAGACTGCCAAGCAGATGATGTATGATGTGGGTTATCAGGACGTTGCGGTAGCTACGAAGGCTGACTAGACACGCCGGAAAATGTTGGCTAAAGGGGCACTGATGAATGCAAAAGAGTGTGAAAATTAGCATCCTCTGGAGAGCAGATAACAATAATGTATATAAACTGTGGCTTTCCAAAACCGTTATCAGTTGTCGCTCAGAATTTTCCGGATAGTCTAAACACGTATCCTAGAACCATTGTGGAAGAATGTGTTAATAGTTTCGTGGGGATTGTTATTCCGATTTGTGGTAATAGAAAATTGTGCTTAAGTGATTTAATGCGTTATGTTTTACCATTATAATTCACTGTGATTTCTTAGCGTTAGAACTAGTGAAATAAATAACGCGTAGCTATTTTTTTTACCAATTGCTCAGTTTAATGTAATTCCATCACCCGCTTTCTCACAGAAGATACTGTTTAGCAGACTGAATTAATATGATAGGTGTGACTGATAGTGGACCATAGAATTCACGTTATATTTCATTTTGTGTAATTAAATAAGTGACTAGTGTTTAATACCATACGACTAAACCAACAGAGCCGACAATCTAATAGCCATTAATGACAGGCGATATTTGTTAAGTGCGCGTATGGATAATTAAATAATAATTGACATTGTGCGCTGATCGTTGACCGGACAGGAGGGGAAAGGCTGCATGCCTCAACCAAACCTGCACCCGCTAAGCGACGCGCGATAGGATAGGCTAAAGACATCGGGTGCCTTTTAACTTTAATCAGGACTGACGGAGAGGATAAAAGATCGTCTTGTCCCCTTCCGTGTACATATATGTAGCTATCTATACTAGTAGCATTTTTTTCATAAATGTTCTCTATTTCTCGCAGACCTGATCAAACGGCTACCAGCGGTCTATTTTGGTTCTTTTTCTTCATTTACTGATTGAATTAACGTGGTCTTCTTCTTGGCTTACACGTCCCCAAGTTCATTTGTGAACAGGACTGGCCAAAGGGACACATAAACATGTTAAATAGTAAAGTTAACTGGACTTACAAATACCCAGATATTTTTTCAAATTTATCAGCCCACTGTGGCGTAATACCAATAACATTTCCCTCTGACTTTTGACAGTCGTATCAACAGATTTATCCAGCAAGTTGCGCTGTTTCAAAATCGCAATCACCAGAGCCAGCCGATAGGATTTACCATCACCATCAATTAACAATCGTAACAATCTTTTTAGCAACTAGAGTTTTTCCAAATACGGGAAGAATTCTTTTCACTGTTTGCTGTGAACACCAGATCTCGGTTCTACATTAACTATTCGAGGTGACATTTTGTTGATCCAGGAATACACCACCAAATTTGGCGTCTCCCTCCTAAAAATCTTATTTGTTATAGAGGGTGGACTGGGGCCGACTTGGATAATACCCGACACTTCTCACGTACTATCACCATCCACTCTACTCAGGCGGGACCATAAATATCCTCAAACCTATCTAAATTTACGACAGTCATAAAGGACTTTAAAGTGCACAAAGTACAGAAGAAATCTCTTCTTTTTCTTCGTTCACTCTCAAATAATCATACCAATCTCAGTTATAAAACTGGCAGTCCATCTCAGGCTTCTCTCGTCACCACTAAGTTTCTCCTTCAACTAGGCTGGAGAAGGCCACGCTGCCATCCTGCTCATCTCATGGAGCCGACAGTTTTGGAGGACATGTTCTACTGTTTGTTTGTCCTCCCCACATGGATGGACACATATATGTGTGTACGATCGTTAGTTTGCGAATTCTAATCTAGACATGGTCTTAGATATCATGATGTATTTGGCATGCCCATCTTCTAGGTGGTACTGTCAATGTGCCAGGTACCAAGAACGTCTGTTGCGAGGTATTTTGACTTCACTGATAATACATTCCCTTTCACAACAATTGACCTCAACTAACTAACTGCCTATGAAATTCTGTTCTTTTGGGACGAATACTCCGTCAGCTCATCTCATTCTATGTGCCTACTCTGTCGCGCATTTATAAAGCAATAGGTGAAGGTCATATGAGCACCTCAGAACATTAGTTACACAATGTATAAGATACTGTAAGGAACTGCAGATAATTATAATTTAGTAGTTCTTTCTGAACAAGACTTATTATTTCGTGTGTTTGTCGGAAGCGTGGTACTGTAATTAGTTCCTGGTTCACAGCGACCATCAAGTCATGTTACTGACAGGTACATTTTCTTGTTTCAAATTGATGGAGAAAAGTATCCTGGTTAACCCTTGATGGGGATTTTGATTTATGGCGTTAATTTTTTATACAGTACGGTACATTCCATTAAAAAAATACTGTATAAACACAACTGGCAGATGGCAAAAGAACAGTTTGGCAACCGCAGCTGAGGTTCAAAGATGTGGCATGGAGGCACTAAAATCCAGCAACGTGGGAGGATGAAGCTGCCGATCGCATAAAGTGCCGATGCTCCCGGTAACGTTTACCTTTAGCGCCCCTGGTGTTCGTCCTGCGTTGTAGAGTGACCTCCCTGTCCGTGGAGAGGTAACGATGTGTAAATAACCATTAAGTATCTAACTGATTCCACCGAATTAAAGCCTTTAATAACCATTTTAATATGCCTTTTATTATTTTGTTATTACGACCGTGTGTACTTTTACTTATTAATACAGTGACTATTAATAATTTGGTCACATTTCACAATGTTAGGGTCGAACAAATGAGCATTGATACACAATACTGATAATTTGTTTTGTTTGCGAGAGCAGTGAGTCAGAGTGAGGATGCGTGCAAAATGGAAAGTTAAACCACAGTTTGGAACAAGCAGGGTATTATTTGCCTCATACACATGATTTTCCAGTCGAAAACCACTACTTCCGCCATGCCACCGCCACCTAGACAAATCTAGGGGAGGTAATTTCAGGAAAACGGCCCATTCATGTAGAAATAATGACTCTCTCAGCTGCTTTCTTCTTCGCCTAGCTAAAACGCACACTTTCGTCTCAGAAGGCACTAAAGTGTTCGTCATTATCCGTTTCTCCCCCCCCCCCCTCTCCCCCTACCATGGAGCATGGTGGGTCTACTGACGCTGTCCTCCTTGCAGGAAGACCATGCAAGCGTTCATTGGCTCTTGCAACGCCGGTTTCTTCTAGCAATTTATTTGTGCAAGATGACGTTGCTAGCTCCAAGCACAAACTCACATTAGTTTCCTTTTACGACTTAAGTTTTATCTGTGGAACCAACTTATGCCAGAAAACTACCAATGCACTAGACATGCAACCTTCCTACACTCCTCAAATTACAGTAAACTGTATTGTCAACTTTAGTTTTATTTGTACATATTAAAGGGAAGTAACTCTTGATTTCGGGACGAACTGAGAACGCTAAAGGTAAATGCTACTATTTTCGGGGTAAGCGAAAGGAACACTAGGAACAAAAGTAGCTAAGGGCTATCACTTCAGGGGCGCATTCCCATAGTCAGTTATGGCTAAAGGGGCTACCACTACTGTATAAATAGCTGACATGTTATTTCCTTACTAGTGTAAAAGCCCGTCATAAGACGGGAATTAAAGTCAAAAGCACCAATACCTAACGGCAATTGTACTTATTCAAAAGTATTTTTTTTTAAACCACTGTGCATCACCACAGAACACGAACTACGTAGCAGCAGCGAGGATCCCAATGTGTGTATACGGGATCACACATTCTATAAATACATTTGTGTGCACACCGTCATTTGCGCGGTCTTCTTTGGTAAGTGTTACTATTTTCGGGAGAGTACCTAAATAAGGGAAACAATACAATTAATGTCTAACTTTCAACCAAAGTTGCATCCCTTAGCGTTACGCACTGACAGAAAAAGCTGGGATTTTATATATAGGATTCTCATTAGAAGTTGAACAGGACACTTTCCTCTAGAAGCTTAAATGCACACACAAAAAAAAACCATGTGCCGCTTCGCAACATTCGTGCAATGGGCCTGACATCCTTATCGTTAAACACAAATTGCTGCAGAAATCAGCACCGCAAGAGCATACGCAGGTGGTTCCCTGAGGTCTCTGACAAGACAAATAAAGAAAAGGACAACTGAACCTTCAGGCATGTCGTTACCAGGCGACTAATTTGAGACTGTACACGGGACTGGCAACCTCATCATGTACAGCTAATGGCCACAGAAACTATTGCTGCAAGAGCATGTGCATGCTTGGTGCAGGCTTTCTGGAAGTGGACCCGCTTCAATAGTGACTTTATGCTCCATAGAGGGCGCAAAGGACAAATATGATGATGGTGATGATGGTGATAATGATGGTGATGATGGTGATGACGATGGTGATGATGATGATGATGATGATGAAGAGCATATGAATGCTTAGGTGCGGTCGTCCTGCAAAGTTACTAGCTACAGTGGCGACACTATGCTCCATAAGGAGAGAAAATAAAAATGACATTCAAATACTGTTCGCCTGAAATCGCGTTACTCTCAAATTCTTCCTACTTCGCACAACTGCTTTCTGTTCCAAACCGTGGGTGGTTCACACAGCTCTTTCCAAAGACGATTCCTGGAAGAATTTTTCCATAGCTCCTGTGAAGTGTAATGGAAAAGAGTACAGAAATATGACAGCTTACTGTAACCTTATAGCTGCTCCCTGATTTGCTAGCTAAAACATGCATTATACCAACCATCTTTACTTCTGCAGCTCACTCTTTTGTCCCCGCCCTCTTTTCTTTAAACACGGGCTAACGCAGTGTTTACAATCTTCGTTGACCTATCAGTCATACTTACTTACTTAGTCGTTCCTCTTCTACCGTGAGGTGTAGAGGTTTGGAAGAGAGAGCGCCAGACTATCCTATCGGCTGTCTTTTTCCTGGCCTGGTTCCATTCTAGTCCTCGGTCCTTCAAAGATTGTCTAATATTGTCCTCCCAGCGGACTCTGGGTCGTCCTGGAGGTCTGGATCCCTGGCTCTTTGTTTCCCATGCTTGTCGTGGTAGCCGATCTTCTCCCATTCTGCAGACATGGCCAAACCATCTTAGTTGGGACTGTTCTATTTGGGTCTGCAGCGGGTGGGATTTTAGGCCTTGACGTATCGTCTGGTTGCGGACCATGTCTCTTCTTGTTACTTCAACCACCTTCCTCAGATACCTCATTTCTGAGGTTTGAATCTGGCTTTTGTGGGTTGTAGTCATTGCCCATGACTCACATCCATATGTCAAGACTGGGACATAGGTGGAGCGGTATACAGCCATCTTCGTTTTCTTACCAACCTCTTTCTTGCTGAGGAATCCTCGATTTATGGCCTGATAAAGTCTCCCAGCCGCTGCTTTTCGAGTGGCCAACTCTTCTTTGATGCCCCCCTTTCGGTCTATAATAGCTCCGAGATATTTAAAGTGGTCGACCTGCTCCAGGACCTGTTCTCCCAACTTAATCTGATGTTTTCTTTCTTCTCGTGATATCACCATGGATTTTGTTTTAGAGCTGCTTATGACCATCCCTCTCTTCTCCAGCTCTTCCTTCCAGACTTGCAGGTTGGATTGGAGATGTGTCTCTGATTTAGCAATCAGGACAACATCATCAGCAAATGCTAGCTCTGAAATACAGACCTGTCTCATCTTCCAGTACCCCACTGAATACTTTCTTGTTCTCTCCTTACATGCCTTGATGACATCGTCCATGAGGAGTATGAAAAGATAAGGTGACAGGATATCGCCTTGTCTTACACCAGTGGTGGTCCTGAACTCTTCTGACTTATAGTTTGCTGTCCTCACATAATTTCTGCAAGACTTGTAGAAGCTCTGTATAGCATGAATCAGAGGTGCTGGAATGTTCTTCCTTGCCAAACAGTCCCAAAGTTCGCTCCAGGGGACCCTGTCAAACGCCTTTTCCAGATCTATGAAACAAAGATGGATCTCACTCTTGTACTCAAGGGCCTTTTCACTCAGCTGCCTGAGTGTGAAGATTAGGTCTTGAGTACTTCGGTTTGCTCGGAATCCGCACTGGGCTTCATCCAATTGTGGCTCAGCTAGGCATCGGAGTCTCTGCTCTAGGATTCTAGAGTAGATTTTACCAGGGACACTGAGAAGGGATATGCCTCTGTGGTTTCCACATTGTCGATTGTCACCCTTTTTGAAAATCGGTGTTATAATGGCAATCTCCCAATCCTTTGGTATGGCCTTGTTGCACCATGCTGCCTGTAGGACCCTTAGGAGTAATAGGTCGCCTGATGCTCCCATGTACTTAACCATTTCTGGTGTTATACCATCATGCCCTGCTGCTTTGCCCATCTTGATTTTCTCCAGTGCTGCCTTCAGTTCTTCCATCTTTATGTCATCTTCATCACCATTTGTATCCTCTTCTGTGCTAGTGGTTATCATTTCTGATGCTCTACCTTGCTCACCATCAAGGAGTTCTGAGAAATATTCTTTCCATCTTTCCATTACTTCCTTCGGGGCAGTAAGCAATTTGCCTTGCTTGTCCTTTATAAATTTAAGAGGGCATTGTTTTTCCTTCCTCATGTTCTTTAGGGTCTTATAGAACAATTTCTGGTTTTCTTGCGCATCCTTTTCTAGCTTTTCTCCAAATTCTTCCCAGGACTTCTGTTTTGCTGCTAGCACCTTGTTCTTTGCTTCTGTTCTGAGTATCACATATTCTCTATATTTCTCTATTTGTCCTGCTGTGTTTTTAGCTCCTAAATATTGTTTCCATGCCATTTTCTTTAATCTTATTTTCTCTTTGACTTCCTCTGTCCACCAAGGTGTCCTCTTTCTCTTGTTCCCAAGTCGGACTTCACCACATGCTTCTGCAGCAGCTGTCTTTATGATGTCCTTGAATTTAAGCCACAGGGTTTCCAAGTCATCAGGTTGTTCTTCTGTGTTTCTCACCGCTGTAGCAATAAGCCCCTGATATCTGGTCTTAATTTCTGGCTCTTTCAGCTTGTAGGTCTTAATGCTCATTTCTTCCGTTCGTTTACTTGGTTTCTTGCGTGGTGCTGGACAGTTCCTAGGCTGAGCAACTCTTTCAGTTGTTCTTTTGATTGTAAGCAGGTAGTGATCACTTCCAATCTCTGGCCCCCTCCAGACTCTAGCATCCCGGACATATTTGAATGAGCTCCTCCTAACAATGGCATAGTCGATCACTGACTTCTCATTCTTTGTTGGTTCACACCTAGTGTATGCATGTATGCGCTTATGGGGGAACTTTGTGTTGGTAATGATCAAATTCTGCTCACTGCAGAATCTGAGGAGTCGCTTTCCATTGTCATTGAGAGTATCTTCTCCATATCTTCCGATAACTCCACCCCATCTAGCATGGTCATTTCCAACTCTGGCATTGAAATCTCCGAGCATGATAATTTCATCTAGGCAGTCATCCACTGTCCTTTGAAGCAGCTCGAAGAATTCTTCCTTGACCTCTGCTCTCTCATCCTCATTTGGCCCATACACTATGACCAGGTTGACTATGGTTTCTCCTTCTTTTAGTTTTACAACCATAATGCGCTCCGAGACAAAGTTCCATCCCTTGATACTATCTTTCTGGTTTTTGGCCACAATGCAACCCACACCCCCTTTAGCTCTTTCAGATGTGGGTACACCACTGTATAGCAGAGTGTTGCCATCGAGATCCATGACTCCTTGTCCCTTTTTCTTTGTTTCGGTAATAGCCAGGATTTCTAGTTTTGCTTTCCTCATCTCTTCCATCAGCTCCTCTTCTTTCCCATTTATACTTCTTGTGTTCCATGTTCCATAAGTCGTAGTCCTTAGTCCGTTCCAGTTCGTCGCCTTTAGAATCAGTCCGGTTTTCTCTCTTATATTGCTTGTAATCATAGTTTAAGACAAACAGGTGATTGGCCTGTTGTGCCTTTGCATGGTGGAGGGGCTGCCTCCTTACGGCCTCCATGCAGGCCGCCCTCCTCCTTTTTCATCCGGGCTTGGGACCGGCATAGGCGGAGTTCCTATCAGTCATAACAGGAAACAAATCACGCTTTGCTTTTACCTCGTTCCAACTCACGCGAGCTCATCTGTCAATCGTATAATACTCGACAGACAGACAGCACGTGAGAGAGAGAGACGGAACGATCCCTTTGAAGTTTATTCAGGGAAAATCTATAACTCTCCTAGTCCCTTTTGATCTTGGATCACGGGCATTTTAAGGGAAATCCGCTAGGAGAAAAGAAAGTCTTTTCATGTCGGCCAAAGCTCCAGACGAGAAACTCTGAGAGTTCGACACGTAAAACCTTTTATCTTGAAACCTCTAGCTTCTGAATTTTTGTCCCACACAGAAGTGCGAAATAACGCATTAGAGATCAAGAGGAATCTAATGATATATATAGCACTGTTTCTAAAACCCAACCATCAGTCGTCAGTCAGAATTTGAGAAGAGTCTCGCGCAGTCATAAAACCATTTCTTTTGGATATTGTTTATAAGTGATTCGTGGAGATTTCATTCTGGATTTTCTGGTAAATAGTTCTAAGTATTAGAAATATTTTACGGCGATAGCCATTTAAAGTTAAACACTTATACTTCACTTAGATTTTTCTTGCTAGTAAGGCGAATTAAATAAATAAAAAACGTGTAGCGATTTCCATAACTAGATATTCAAGTAAAATGTTAGACCACATCACCCGATGCTACATAGCTGAGACGAGACCGTAATTTGTGTTTACAGTGTAGAACGGACGCAACACTTAAACTCTCCAGGAGAGAGAGAGAGAGAGAGAGAGAGATAAACACGACGGTTAACCAGACCGGACTTAGAGGCGTTAGACGACTGACAGGGGGAGAAAAGAATACATGGTTATATTTCATTTGTAATTATTGTTATTATAGCGTCTATTATTTTTTTTAAATGCCATACGACAAATTAACAGACACCGACAATTTAATTGCTACTAAATGACAGGTGATAAGTAATCTTAGTGCATTGTGAGAACAAAATAATAAATAACACACTGTGCGTGTGACCGCCAGCCGCGAGAAGGGGCTGGTGAGTCATCATCGACTCGATCCAACCCAAATCCGCGGCTAGCGATGTCTGTGTGTAGGCGTAGAACAAACACCGTGTATATTTTAAATTCGTCAGGATTGACAGAGCGGATGAGAGATTGTCTTGTCCCCGTCCATATATATATATATATATATATATATATATATATATATATATATATATATATATATATATATATATATATATATATATATATATATATATATATATATATATATATATATATATAGAATGGTAGCATTTTCCCACAACTTTTTTCTTGTATTTTTCGCAGACCTGATTCCCAGCGGACGACCAGCGGTCTTTTTCTTTTCTATATCATTTATAAGTGTGTACTAGCCAGATGATATTGTGTGACTATAAATTATACTACTGTACTGGACTTACCAAATCCATGATATATTTTAACGTCCCACGGTGGCGTATACCTGAATCCATCATCATCATTTTTATCATTTGAAGCAACCGGGATTTTCCAGATACTAGAAGTATTCCCCTCTCTTAAATGGTAAACACCAAGGATTCTCACAATATTCAATATTTGTAGTAAACCCTGTATCCAGATAGAAGTTTTAGCCCGAGCGGGAAACACATCTGTTTTTTTTCCCGTCCGCCCCAACACCGCAAGAGTTGTCACAACGAAGATATTCAGTTGTAGTTCCTGTGTCTAGACTTATATTCCCCTGTGCACCCCACCGGAGGAACAGTGATAGTTTTAGAACAGTGAAGACAACCTTTACGATTTATATTGCATCCAGGATTTATTGAAGAATAAACATATTCGGCGTTCACCTCATTAGTTGTTTTGGGGGGGGGGGGGGGAGAAGGAGTGGACTGAGGCCAATTTGTATCTTCGACAGCTGGGGTGATACATTAATCAACAGTGAAATAGGGATTATGTTCGTGGAATAAATTTACCAAGGGATACCACAGACCCACGGGAAGAATACAAATAGGTAAGAGAGTGAGAGGTGGCCACATGAGTGAGAGAGCGTATGATGATTTTATTGTTGCTGGAAACTATCTATTAATTTGGTTGTTTTATTTTGTTTACTTTACTTGGTCTTATATTGTACCAATATTTTGGTATTCTATAACCTAGTGCTAACCTTCAACCTTTGGGTTAATATTTCTTTGGGTTTGTTTTCCTTTATACGGTGAAGGCGCACTATGCTTCTTTATTTCCTTTATATGTAAATGATTTTCTTGATATCTTTTGGGTATTTGATGTTGTAACCAGTTTAGTGATAATAAACAAAGAAAACTTAACTTTGTGTGTTGGTCAGACCCATACCCATTTATCCTTAGTTTTTTCACGTTTGTGTGTCTGGTTGTCACATAGTGTGGGTGTAGAGTAACCTGTTCTTATTTTAGATAGGGAGGCAAAAACTATCTTGTAACAAAGCACAGTTGTACGGATAGGCTGGAGGAGAGAAACTTACTCCAGAGACATATCTTTCCCTCAACCTACCACCTGTGAAATCTATTTCTATAGATTCTCGTGTATCTGTCAACATTCACTCTTTACCTAGGCGGGGCCCAATAAAACAATTAACCTAACGTACGACAGTTCCACAGGGAACATTGCAACAGGATGTAATGTGATCATCCGATACCACATTTGTTGTTACAATATTGTCAGAAGACACACATTCACGGATGGGTAGTTATAATGTTACAGACAGCGACAGACTGGTGATATGCATGAATGAGTAAATAGTCACTGTCACGGGATGCGTGTGTGAATGTATGGGTGAAGGATGGGGTGACTATTTTGCTGAATGCCACTAGGGTTGTTACGACACATGAGTCTATGTGAGGACACATGTTAGTTATGTCTGATTAATATTCAAAAGTTCAGTGAGTTTGTGATAATTTTTGAGAACATTCTGAGTAAGTCGTATGTTCTGGAATGAAAGATGCTTGCGTGAGCCAGTGTAGAACAAGTTAAAGATTGAACACAGTTTGAGCGATCGAGCGGGTTCCTAGATGTCAGACAGCACACGTGACTTCAATGTGTTGTTTTTCCTTGCAGGTTTTGCCTTCTTGTGGCGAGGCACCTGCCTTTCAAGCTAGACTTTAGTCCGTTGGTTAAATCGGAGCGCACTTAGCCAATCAAAACAAAAAAAAGTGAACTCTGTTAACTGATGTACAGTGGTTTAGTTTAAGGACTATCTTCATTGCACACAGACATCTCCATCAGTGCTCCGATATCCTCTCTTAAATCCCACACTAAGTATCTCAGCACAGTGCTTGAACTCCGTAGCACTGGCGAGAATCCCAATGTGTGTATATAGGAATCACACATTCTATAAATATTTTTATGGTGGGTACATTTCCTAATTTTTTAATTTTTGCCAGGGCAGCGGCAGTGTGGTCTACTCTTTACGATTTCCAACTGCCGAGGGATTTTTATCGTGCGCAACTTGCACACGGGACCTCCTATTTTCTCGCCCTTATCCGAGTAGGCTAAGCATCCGATCTCACTACCCAGGAGACTAGGTGGGAGTATGACATCATTAGGATCACTGGTTCTGAAAAAAAATGTCCACAAACTATATTACCTCTACTATGAATTGAGCCCAGTACCTTTATTATTCGAGGCGGACGCCATACCTCTTAGCCACCACGACCCCCTAAGCACAGCATTGATAGATGCTACGTCCTGAAAAGGACTAATAGTGTCGATCTGCTAGTATGGTGAAGCCCTGAAAAGGCAGCGCCCAGATGGGTTTTCTAGTGGTTGTCCCCGCGCCGTGAAGTTTTTTAAGGGGTTTTCTCTGCAGTCAATACAGTGGCGGGTTTCAGGTTGTGCGAGAGCCTAAGCAAGAGTGAACTTGCGATGCCCCTTTAAAATAAATTCCTGTTATATCGACAAGCATATATTTATATGCGAGGTCCCTAAAAGCGCGAGGCCCTAAGGAGAAGCTTTAAACCGCCACTGAGCTAATGTATAAGCTTTGCACTTCAAGAGGTTTAAGTGGTGAGCAAAGTTTTGGCCCTGCACGCTGCAAGATTTAAACAAATAAAGAGGGGAAACCCGAGGCCTGTAAACAGTAAATAAATAAATACTTCACATATAAAGGTATGTTTCAGGCACTCGTGAGAAATAAACAAGTAGAAAATTAGACAAAAGAAAAAAAACAACAAGTGAGTGGCTTTCCGGAGAATCGAATCCAGGACTTTTCGAATGGCACCACCACCTAGCAACGGAAGCAAATCACACTATCCTCCTTGCCATCTAGGCGTTAATCTCTACAGTCTAGCTAGATGAATGCGTTCACATAATTATTTATTACCAGACAGTAGTTAGTGCATTGATGAAACCTGTTGATAGCATTACAAGGCAGTCCTTGCTCTGAGATTCCCAGGGTAACAAAAGAACAGGCACAACGAGGAACACGCGGAGAAAAGAACTGGAAACAGAAATGAAAATGATGACGAAGACATGGACAGACATTGAGCTGATGGTGTGCGGCAGGGATGACTTGGCATATGTTGTTAAAGGCCTTTGCTCATATGGAAAGAGTACTGACTGATTGTTTGATTACATATTGTTGCCTTTGCGGTTCATCATAATCAGCTGCCATCTTTACATCGAAGGTTGGCTGTAATGGGTCTCCAACGTCTTCTGTCTCTTTTCTTGATGGTGCATTCTGATAGGCTCTTTCCAGTCCATCTCTTGATTTTATCTTCCCACTTAAATCGCTGTCTTCCCCTTCCACGTTTGCCTTCAACTCTCCCTTCTATTATGGTCTTCTGCAAGGTGTTTTGCCTTTTTATGTGGCCAAAATATTTTAGCTGCCTAATTTTGATCTCCCTCATTAGTTCTCTTTTCATACCTAGATTTTCTAGAACCTCCTTATTTGTTTTCTTCTCCTTCCATGAGATGCGCCTCATTCTTCTATATATCCACACCTCAAGAGCCTCAATTCGTTCTTCTTTTGCGGTTACGTACCTAATAAAGCCTGGTCACCCGTGTCACTGAATATAGTAAAGGGACTGTGGATTCAGAACTTTGTTCAGTTCATTCAAGTTGTTTTGCATGTCACTATGTCCTCCTCTCAGACTAACGAGCTGTCAAGTCATTCACCCTTTGTGTCTGGATGCTTGTCTCGTGACAGCATCATTAAGCAGCGACAGAAATGGCGGGAAAGAGGACTACGACATATATACATTGCAGACGACTACCAAGCCCTAGACAAATCTAAATACAACTCTCCAAAACTCTCACAAATCTCCAGATATCGAGACGAAAGCTCGCATGAGCACGTCTGGAATCTCTTTTTGATCCCCTCATTGAGTCGGGCACAGCAATCTCTGAAGTAACCGGAATGGAAAAAAGTAACCGGAGTGGGGGAAAAGTAACCGGAATAAAAAAACATTTTTTTGCAGACAAGTGATGGTGGAAGTTCTAGAGCTGAAATTTGCATATATACAACTTCTGATTTTCCCTCATCGTCCAACCAGTCTTTTACATGAGCAGAATTGTCAAATCAACATGTACAAATATATATATATCAGATCATGAACTGTTTGTATCAAATGATGAGCTTTTTGCCTTGTAAGGAACATAAGCTCTAATTCAAGTCTATCGTGCTGAGACATAACTCCTTTGTTTATTCCTGGTCTGTTCTTCGTGACTAGGATTATCTGCCTTGTTCAACTGTCGACTAGAGGTCAAGAGATTATGGGGTTATAAGCCAGCGAATACTGTATGAACTAGGGATACGTCGGAGAGGGATTTTACCGAAGCTTGTCATTTATTTGAGTGTCCGATTGACAGAGTGGTTGGAGCGATAGTGTAACCAGGGATCACGGTACCAAATAAGTTCTATGTAACCGGGAAGGTGATGACACTTGATGAGGATTCCTTCAAGTTGGTGCTGGTTTATCGCCAGAGATGGTAAACTACTTGAGGATAGGGCAACCCCGGTTGAATGGTGTGATCTTCATTAGTGGTGATACTGATTAATCTTATTATGTTCAATTAATCGATTAATATCCTGTTGTTCGATTAATCGCAGTGACTCTTCTGCATGTATACCTGAAAGTATTTGACAAGCCTTAGTCTTTCAGTTAAAACGTGTAATAAATTGAAACAGTTCTCCAACAATCAATATAGAAACAATTCTCAACTCTGTTCACTTCCATCTTGAAAGCCTAAGAAATCTAATAGTTGTTTAAAAGCAGTGTCTTCTTCATGTTCATGCCTTAGGATTATTCCTCTGAGAAATTCAGTCTCTGTTAATTCCGTTTCAGGTTCATTTTCTATCTCTTCTGAGTGAAAATGTGTTGTTAACCATTCTTCTGCTGGGTGTATATCATTTTCATAAACCTCGTTCAATCCAATTATAACTTCTGATAACTCAATTAAGGGTGCTCGAGGTTCAATGACTTGGTTTTCTTCTGATTCTTTAATGATCCTGTCTAAGAGGATATGTCTCCTAGGCTTCTTCAATATCTTTAGGCGCCAGTTTCATAAAACTGGTTCCTCCACAATGTCATCTCTTGTAACAATAAAATATACCGATAGGAAACTCGATTGCCTACTAACATGTAATTCCAGTTTGAATAAAACACACTGAAATATAGTCATCCGTTATATTATGACTAGTAGCAGGTCTTCTCTCAACAGAAGATAATCTATAGGCACACGTTTACACGCCTGGTGCTGATGCTTCTCTCTGCTAAGTACTTCTGGAACACTGTAAGGCTGGAAGCTCACTCTAACACTCCTAGAAATTTTTATTTATTTATTTATGTGTTTGCTACTTTTCTTTGTAGCACGCCCCTTTCAACCATCTACCATGTACATGGAGTTGTTGGTTATATCAGGACGTGTTTCCTTTGTTGTAATATGTTTTTGTTTGTATTTATTTTATACTATATTATTTCTAGTAGGTATTTTCCTTTTGTTGTTATAGTTCTGTTACTTGATTTTTCTTGCTCCTTAGCTGGTTTGTTTCTGCGTGTTGCAGATGAGGATGAAGAGACATGGGTGTGCAGAGACGCGAATGTGTTTAGGCTCATATGTAGTGGTACAAACACCCAGTCACACTCGTACTACAGTCAATGATGGTTGGAACTACTTGTGATGGTTCATGCATTTATTGACAGGACTAACATGTAGAATCACACAGGAACAGTCAATGTAAACAAGTTCATGTACATCATGTCAATGGAAATCGCTTGGTACATATCAGTTATTCTGGCTGGTGAACATTCATATATGTATGCATGTCAATAGTGTTATGTTCTTTTCATGTACTGTTCATAATGCCGCTTTTGGTATCTCTGACTGAACGCGTCAGATACCTTATTAACTCCTCGAAGATTTTCCTTCCCCAGAGTACAATGGACATACATCGTCCCACAGAAGCCAGATAGCAACTCAACAAGACGGAAGTCTAATTTCGCGCTCTCCACTGCGCATCGCATATAGCCCAGAACTGTTTTACCTTTGACCCAAAAGGTCAAACACAATGAATGAACAAACAAGGGAGATAACCCCTAATCAACCTGACACAGCAAAGTCAAGACATAGTTACTAAACTTTGACCAGGGTGAAAAACCTACAACCAATAGATCGATGTTTGAAACTCCATCAAAAATGACCGCAACATATTCATAATGGTTTTTTTTTTTTTAAATCTATAATATGCAATTGTCTAATCTGGTATGTTTTTAATTTTCACTGGATGTTTTATTTGGCTAATCTGTACGTATCTGGGGTGAATCTTTCTCCAGTTTGGACTACTGGCTCGGATCCTTATTTATTTTTTATATGTTAGCTTTTGTTTTAGTAATATAGTGTTTTATTAACTTTTGCATTTCTGAAGGGGTCTTTGTGCCTATGAGATTTTCTACATGACGCTATCGTCTCTTTATAAACCCAAATAGTTGAGCGGTGCACGCCAGTAGTCTCTTTCCCATTGGTTTGTCTTTTCCAATGCGAAAGCTTACGATTTATTTTATTGGTCTGACATCACGCGTTGCACAACTACCTATTTAAATTAGTAACGGCGTCTTGTGACAAATTTGCATAAGCTTTATGTTAAGTAGATAAATTTGCATAAGCTTTATGTTAAGTAGTTAACATGTTCGGACTTGTTTAAACTGTGACGTGGTTTTTTTTTTCTATAGTCCGTTTCTACTGTAAAACGTTAACTTGTTTAATCCACGGCTTGTATTTCTTATAGCCTATTTCCTATAAAGTTCTTAACGTCAGTTATATCTTACGTTGTTATACTTTCTTTTATTATCTTATAACCATTAATTCAAATCTAAGGATGTTATTATTTACTATCGTATTTTTCCTATGACCACCCGGTCACACTGGTCTCTCGCGGCAAAGGTGCCAGGTTTCGATTCACGGTATCGACAACGCTCCAGTTTACCTACCCAGCTGTAAATGAGTACCTGACTTTGCTCTTGAGTTAAAGAAGGAAAAACAATAAAGAAGCGAACTGGTCACCCAACCTCTTGATTCTGGACCTAGTATAGTGAAGTCTCTAACACTTGACTCCCCTACGGTAGAATCTTCTATGGAACTAGAAGTGTAGTTCCCGTCAAAAAAGCATGCACACCATCATTGCAGGCAGACGCTGGAACTGGGTTAGCCATGTTCTCAGAAGGGACCCTGACACCATCACCATAACTGCTATGCTATGGACCCCAGAAGGACGGCGAAAGAGAGGCGGACCAACGACAAAACCAGAGTTGGGGAATGGCACGAAGGATGGCCACCGACCGAGCAGAATGGAGGACACTCTGTTGCTGCGCTACAAGACGCCACTAGGCGTGTGGCCACTGACTGCTTTGTCAGTCAGGGGCTAAGGATCCAAGAAGTTCCAGCGGGGGGAGGGGGGGGCGGGGGGGGGGGGGGCTATGGGTGCCACGGAAGAGACATTTAAGAATAGGGCAACTACACCGTCAGGCATGTCGTACAAGGCGACTAATATGATGTGCATGGGTCTGGCAAACCATTTTACACGATAAGGTTTTCAGCCTGATACCCAACCTCATATATTAGATGCTTTGTAAGATATTGCCAGTAAATACTCAGGCCTGTTTTTTTTTTTTTTTTTGCCTCTTCAGAGACGCCTCGGGAACTACTCAGGGCATTTTTGTTGTTGTTATGACCATTGTATATGTCCCATGTATTTACTGGCAATGTCGTTTCACAACTATTACTTCATAATCATTTGGGAAAACATCGATCCGCGCCCGTCTACCTACCTCATCTGTCAACACTACCTACCTCATCTGTCAACATTACCTACCTCATCTGTCAACACTGCCTACCTCATCTGTCAACAGTGCTGACCTGGTGACGTAAAAGTGCAGTCGGATCACCTGACCAACGCAAAAAACATTGGGTAAAAGCTATCTAGTGGCTTACTCGTTGCAGTGACGGCATATGTCGAAGAGTGTGAATGCTAACAGTTTCTGTAACTCGATGGTTGTAAACACGACGGATGCATCCTCTCATACGTCCATCTCTGCTAGCCTTACGTTTGATGCTAAATTCCAACAGTCTTAACCCTGATGATTCATTTATTGCAGTGTCATTCTCTTAACGGGCGATCATCATTTGTTCTCAGTATGTCTCCCTTATCCATATCCAGTGTCCCCACTGTTGGTGCAACTGATGCTAGTCTGTCAGCTCTCTCATTACCGCGTACCCCTGCATGACCAGGAAAGCAGATCCGAAGCTTCTATGAATGTTTTCCGTTCATGCCGTAGCCAACCATTGTGAACCTTTCGAAGCATGGGCTCAGAGTCTGACACAATGGCATCGTTATCCCCGCCATGATCATGTATTAGCTTATTAATTTCCATTTACTCTATGTGGCAGCGGTTTTCAACCTGTGCACCGCGGCGCCCTGGGGCGCCATGACTGACGGTTAGGGGCGCCGTGGTTGGGCGTGGATTTTTTTTGTATTTAGCTGTAAAGAAAACACAAGTGTTAGTAAAAAGCTGTGAGGAACCCAGCTCCAGCGTCTGCCAGCTATGATGGTGTGCATGTCCTCTTGCTTGCTCCAAATAAGCAGATCTTGGTTGGTGATGGTATTCGGTTAAAAGATTCGGTGAAATTTTCTTAGGCATGTTGTGTGAAAAGAGGACAATTTCGACATTTCCTTCCTTGTAACTCTCCAGCATTCCGCACCATAGAGAAGCAAAGAAAGCACACAGCTCTGATATAATCTTAATTTTGTGCTTGTGCTGTATTGAGAGGACTTCCAGATGTTGTTTAGGCTAAAAAAGGCTGTTCTTGCCTTATTTATTCTGATGTTGATGTCTTTGCCTGCCCCGCCGTCTGGTGTTACTATGCATCCTAGGTATGTGAAGGTGTCTGTCTGTACCAGTTGCTGATTCCTTACTGATATGGGCTCAGGGTTGCTCACATTGAGCGTCATGACCTCTGACTTCTTTAAATTGATGTTCAAGCCCACCTGCTGGCTAAACTTATTAAGTCTGTCCGTTTTTTCCTGGATGTGTTCATGTGAATGTGCTAGTAGTGCAATGTCATCTGCATATTCCAGATCTTCCAATGTAGAAAATGTAGTCCATCTTATTCCTCTTGGACTGCCCTCTGTTGTCTGGCGCATCACCCAATCTATGACTGTTAAAAATAGAGTGGTTGATAAGGGGCATCACTGTCGTACTCCTGTCTTCACCTCAAAGGTTAGGTTGCTCTGCCCAACACTACACGTAAAGTTGGCATAGAGGCTTTTTATGATTGACACTATGCAGCTTGGAATTCCATAAGCCCTCAGTATTTTCCATAAACTGTCCCTATGTATGCTGTCAAAAGCCTTTTCAAAATCAACGAAATTAATGTACAGCTGTCTTTGCCATTCTGAGCACTGCTCTATAATGTTCCTGAGAGTGAATATATGATCTACACATCTTCTGTTCTTTCTAAATCCTGCTTGTTCTTTCCTCAGTTTGTGGTCTACTGCTTTTGAAATTCTCTGTATAATTATCTTGCCTAGTATTTTGCTGGGAACTGAGAGAAGAGTGATTCCTCTCCAATTATTGCAGTCTGCAAGATCTCCCTTCTTGGGCCATTTGACAATTATTCCTTTGTTCCACTCTGATGGTGTTGTCCCCGTTTTCCAGACTTGTGCAAATAGTGGTTCTAATAGTGTCGAATGTATGCCGCCTAGCAAATTGAAGCGCCATTTAGAAAGTGTTCATAAGAATGACGTGGGCAAACCAAGAGAATATTTCTCTAGAAAGCTGAGTCAAATGAAAGAACACAAATCAGCATTTTCTAAGCAGGCGACAATCTCGAGTAAACCTCTTCTAGCGTCCTACAAGGTAGCATACCGGGTAGCAAAATGTAAGAAACCCCATACGATTGCAGAACTCGTTTTACCGTGTGCTACTGATATGGTGTCCATTATGGTTGGAGAGTCCGTGGGAAAACAGCTTTTGCCCATTCCTTTGTCGGACAGTACAATCAGCCGTCGAATTCAAGATTTAGGAGAGGATCTTAATGAACAGATTATAGAAAAAAATGAGGGGGGAGTGCTTTGCAGCTTGATGAGGCCACTGATAGCAATAGAGATGCTCATTTAATCTGTTACGTGCGGTTTGTTGATGAAAAAATACGAAATGGTGGAAGATCTTCTTTTTTGTAAGGACATAAATGCAGGTACGACAGGCAAAGATTTATTTGAAATTGTGGACAACTTCATGGCGAAATATAAAATAGACTGGGCTCGTTGTGATGGTGTGTGTACCGATGGTACTCGTTCAATGGCAGGCTGTTACAGTGGCCTACACGCCCTCATCCGCGGCAACGCTCCTGATGCTGTTTGGACCCATTGTATTATCTATAGGGAAGCACTTGCTTCATAGCATTTGAGTGTTGATTTGAATGAAGTCCTGCAAACTGTCATAAATGTGGTGAACTTTATTAAAACTCGACCTCATAGAGCTAGATTTTTCAGTAAAATGTGCCACGATATGGGGGCTAAGCATACGTCTCTCTTATTTTATAGCAGCACTCGATGGCTTTCCATAGGAAATGTATTATCGCGCGTTTTTGAACTTAGGCGGGAACTCTATTCTTATCTTGAAGAAGAAAACCATGTCAGTGCTAAGTGTTTTCTGGACACTGACTTCCTGTTAAATGTTGCATATCTCTGTGATCTTTTTGAAAAGTTGAACTCGTTGAATAAGTCTCTGCAAGGAAGTGAAACATCAACATCCAGAAAAAAAACGGATAGACTTAATAAGTTTAGCCAGCAGGTGGGCTTGAGCATCAATCTAAAGAAGACAGAGATCATAACGCTCAATGTGAGCAACCCTGAGCCCATATCAGTAAGGAATCAGCAACTGGAACAGACAGACACCTTCACATACCTAGGATGCATAGTAACACCAGACGGTGGAGCAAGCAAAGACATCAACAACAGAATGAACAAAGCAAGAACAGCCTTTTTTGGTCTAAACATCTGGAAGTCCTCTCAGTACAGCACAAGCACAAAATTAAGATTATATCAGAGCTGTGTGCTTTCTGTGCTTCTCTATGGTGCGGAATGCTGGAGAGTTACAAAGAAGGAAATGTCGAAATTGTCATCTTTTCGCACAACATGCCTAAGAAAAATTCTCCGAATCTTTTGGCCGAATACCATTACCAACCAAGATCTGCTTACTCGGAGCAAGCAAGAGGACACGTACACCATCATAGCTGGCAGACGCTGGAGCTGGGTTGGCCATGTCCTCAGAAGAGACCCCGGTGCCATCGCGGGAGCAGCTGTGCTGTGGACCCCTGGGGGAGGGCGAAGAAGAGGCCGACCTGGGGCAGCTTGGCGGAGGGCTGTGGAGGCTGAGATGCAAAGAATGAACCAGAGTTGCGGCACTGTACGAAGGATGTCCACCGACCGAGCAAAGTGGAATCAATTTGTTGTTGCCCTACAAGACGCCACCAGGCGTGATGGCCACTGGCTGCTTTAACGGTCGGCGGCTAAGAATTAAAGAAGAAGGAAGTGAAACTCATTTGATTCAACTTATTAACAAAGTTTCGGCCTTCAAAAAGAAGCTTCTTCTTTGGAAGAGAAAAATCAATGAAGGAGGACAAATGGACTACTTCCCAGGTTTGTAGCAGTTCATTACAGACAATGAAATAGATTTTAGCGCAGATCTTGTTTCTATAATTCAAGGATACTTATCTCAACTCAGTGTTCATTTTGAAAAATACTTTCCTGAAAACTGTGACAGGTTTCAGTGGGTTCAAAATCCCTTCAGTAGTGATGCTCCTTCGGACTTCAGTACTGCAGAAGAGCAAGAACTGATAGAAGATCACTCCACCGACCGAGGCAAGTGGAATCATTTGAGAACTGATAGAACTTTCATCAGACTCTTCACTACAAGAGAAGTTTCCATCCATGGCATTGCCAACATGTTGGTACTCAGTAAAACAGGAGTTCCCAAGCTTGAGCAAGAGAGCACTAAAGATATTAATTCCTCTTGTAACCTCCTATCTCTGCGAGGCTGGGTTTTCAGTAGTGGCTGTCATAAAAACCAAGTTCAGATCAAGACTTGATGTGGAGAAGGAAATGAGAGTAGCTGTATCTCAATTGGTGCCAAGATTTGACAAGCTGTGTAACAACAAGCAAGCTCAAGTTTCACACTGAGGTGACTGGTACTTTATTCATCATTTTTTTTTTAGTTTTACTGTGTTGTTATGGAGATTGAATCATGAGTGCAGTACATCAGTGAATGATTTTCAGACAAAAATAATAAAAAAATGTTAGAAAGAAACTACTTTTTTTGTGCTGTTTTCTTTTTTATAGTAAGGGTTTTCAAACTGCACTTTGTGTATATTTTTTCTTCTACGTGTAATTTGTTCACACATTGTCCAATTGCATTTTTTTTTAAAATTACATTAAACAATTACATTGTTTAAAAGCCTTTCCAAAGCTCTCCTGCTCAACAAAAGTTAGACTAAATGTCGAAACATCGCTAGAGTTTTTACCAGTTATCCCACAGGGGAGCCGCAGAAAGAATGTAGTTGGTCAGGGGAGCTATGGACTCAAAAAGGTTGAAAACCGCTGCTATGTGGACTGAGTGGAGGGGGAAGAATGTACAATATTAAGATATTGGAAATCTGATTTTATTTTCTTGAATTTATTACACTATAAGTCCTAATTATAACCTATCAAGGGTTGAACGGGATACTTTAAACAAAAGTAAAAATACAAAATAATTACCAGTTCTGCTTTCCCACTGGATATTTTATTTTACCACTGGATATTTTATTTTATTTTCCCACTGCATATTTTATTTTCCCACTGGAAATTTTATTTTCCCACTGGATGAGAGCTCGTAAAAGTACAATTATAAAAGTAGATAGGATAAAGAACCCTGCACTTATGGAGTAGTGAGTTAGAATAGAGATGCCAGGTTTTCTTAGATATAAATGATAACGAATGATGTCCGATTGACAGACAAGGTCTTTTATATTTAGACTTGCGCCCTGTCATATACAACAAAAGCAAGAACAAGGTTGGCTGGGAAATTCCAGAGTTAGAGAGGTAACATAAATCAAGAGTTTGAGCAGACAAAAACTGCAACAACTTTCTATATTCTTTCTCCCGATGTCGGAGACTTCTCTTTTTGCCCTTAAGTAAAAAAAAAAATGGGCAAGTAAACTGAAGGACGTGTAGGACAAAGAGCGAATCTATGGTGTATAGAATAGGATGAGTGTTAGAAAACAAAAACATTAGTTCTAAAGAGAATAAAGATGCGTGTCATTTAACAAGGCAAAATCAGAAACAGCCAAGACAAGTACCAACGGTGTGTGTGTGTGTGTTTGTGGGGGGGGGGGGGGGGGAGGAGGGGGGGGGGGGGGGGAGAAGAAAGAAATGCAACAAGGAAGCTGTGACAACAATGACGTCACTGACCTGGTCACAGATTATGGAAATACGCAGAGAGTTGTCCAAGGGAGACGATAGGGAAAGATTAACGGCCAGGCTTGAATGTAGAAATAATGTATAATGTATGAATGACAAAAAAGCTTCCTGTATGTTTGCGGATGTGTGCGTAAGTAGGACTGCAGTGTGTGTGAGTCTGTAACAGGAAGAACATTCTTCTCTGTAAACAGGTTCTTGTTTACTACTTTAAGGAAGCTCGTATCACAGATGTCGTAAAATCGATGACAAAGTTGTGTATTCTCGTCTTCCTAAATCTTTTCGGTGCTCTATCGGCTGCAATCATAATGATTTTCAATTCCTATCCATCCCTGAGCCAAGTTCATTTTCTCTTTGTTCAGCCAAGTTCCTTTTCTCTTTGTTCGGCCACGTTCTTTTTCCTCTTTGTTCAGCCACGTTCCTTTTCCCTTTGTTCAGCCACGTTCTTTTTCTCTTTGTTCAGCTAGGTTCTTTTTCTCTCTGATAAGCCATGTTTATTTTCTCTCTGTTCAGCCATGTTCCCTTTCCCTCTATTCAGCCATGTTCCCTTTCTCTATGTTCATGTTTCTTCTCTCTATGTTCAGCCATGTTCCTTTTCTCTATTTTCAGCCATGTTCCTTCTCTCTCTCTGTTCAGCCATGTTCCTTCTCTTTCTCTTCAGCCATGTTTCTTCTCTCTCTTTTTCTCTTTCTCTCCCTCTCTCCGGTTCCTTCAAACTCTTGATTTATGTTACCTCTCTAACTCTGGAATTTCCCAGCCCGGTTTCCGCGACATAACATTCAGGTTTCCGCGATAAATCACGCAACAAATGGATCAAGTGTTTGAAATGCGGTGACAATTTCTAACGTCGCTCGTAACATCACAACAGTTTTTGTGCATGGCACAGGCAACATTTTTAACGTTCCTCCAAATATCATGACCACTTTAGTGCGGCAATGGCATAACCTTTCACCTTTGTGAACAAATTTCATTAAAAGTAAAGACAAAAGAAATATCGTATGGAGACCGTCAATGAAGACCCACGTATGAATGAGTTCGCCAATAATCCTGCCCAAATGTCAAGGTTTGTGCATGTCGCAAACTCGATGCATTTTTTCGTTCTGAGAAAAACCAAATACCTCTCAGTAGTCGTACGTCACCTGAGTTACGCCCCTTAGGTATTTATGTCCATAGGAGAAGGGTACTGTTACCGCTCAGTTAATGTAATGACTTTTTTTTGGGTAAGCGAATGCCTGTAACACCGGCTATAAATTCTTTCTGAGAACTACAGTGGTCGCGTACTAATTAAGAGTAGCATCGTATTAACTTTGAGGAAATAATAAATCTTACACTCTTTTATAGAATAATGGTGGTCTGATTCGGTCTCACAAAATGCAAAACTCTAACAGATGGCAACGTAATTACAAGCGAAATTCTTTGTAAGAAAAACTGTTTATATGGGGAGACAAAACTCTCATTCTTCATTATTGCTTTGCCAAGTCTGGGGTCACATTCAAAGTATAGGCAAAGGTAACAAAAAGCATTTAACCATCTTTTGCTAGCCTAGGAAGAATTCTTACTGAGTGGGTAAGTTTCTGTTTTACTTTCCTTTTGTATATTATGTATAATTCATATATGACTTGTGATTTATAACCTTTATATACTCTCTAGGCCATACTGCAATGATGCAGCCTGCTTCCAGGACCACCATATCTATAAGATTAGATATGAACTTTATCATCACCATCGTTCATTGACTCTGCAGCTTCCCATGGAGCACAGGCCTTCAACAAACGTCTGCTGCGTGCTCCTGTCTCGTGCCGTCTACTAAAGTCCTTCCTTGTCTTCTTCACCTTTTTCATTTATGTCTCATGTTCTTTTTTTTTCCATAAGCTTTTCCTTCTCCCTAATTCCCCCCCCCCAGCCCCGTGTTGTTCTCGGGGGGGGGGGGGCTAAAGAAAGAATAGGACTTCTGCTCCCTCAGGCATGTCGTACAATGGGTAATGCGTGTAGCGTGAGGTTTTTATTGGCTATAGGATCAGTATGGTACTGACAATTACAGAAATAGAATTTCTGCAGAATATGGTGAAGTCCCAGTGTCTGAGAGAACTACTGGTATCAGAAATTAGTTACGGCTGTAAATGATTTGATCTCGAAAAATTAGTAGAGAGGAAACAGTCATAAAATGCAACCCCCGCGGTGTAACTAACCGTGATATTAAAACAAGGAAACAGATTTTACTTAACAATTAAAAAATTGACAAGTCGTTCAAATACAATTTCCTTATTATTTATTTAGTATATACACTATCTACTCTTGTGCTGAAGGGTAGATGTTGGAAGATGGAATGTAATGGATTTGTAAGTTACATATGATTTACAAATATTTATATTTATATATTACAACAAGTTTTCCCATTATAGGAAACAAATTTATATCAGCTGTGCTGTTAATTAAGTATATAAAATTTATCAGCTATGCTGTTATTCTTGTCTCTTGCTACGCTAACTCAGTTTTTCGTCCTTGACCGTTTAATTCTCACAATTGCTGACAGAAATGGTACTAATGTGTACTCATCTCTTGAAACAGTTCTGTCCTTAATTTCTTGCACACAACACCCGCTGATGATCGTTTCGTTAGCCCACCCAAGACTGAGGGGGACTAAAGATGTAGCTCCTGTGCAATCACTGTGCTCCTGCGAAGTTCCAGACAGCTGGATTGACTGGACATACGACCTCAGGTTGGATGACACGAATAAAACCCTCTAAGATTTTAAACAGGCCAGTCGACTTTAGTGAAGCAAGAGTTCCCGGTCAATACAGGTAAGCATAAATCAATCTTGACAGCCCTCTCTTCTCCAGCATGTCGTCTAGCTGGCTTCGTGTTGGTGTGTGTGTGAGTTTGAATACAACTCGCCCGTATATATAGGTAGATGAGGTAACTTTTACTGCTTAAGGAATGCTTTTGATTGGGTCTCGGCGTGGCAAGCTGATTGGTTATATGCGGTTTCGTACAATCCGTGACCCAGGCCGACTTCCGAAAAACAGGGCTTATGCCTAATTTTATTCTATCTGCCGCCATATTGGGAGACAAGATGGCCGTGACCAAGACCCGAAATTTACGCTTAAGTTTTTCCTGGCGTATACTTCGTGTAATTTATTCTGGCTCAGAGACTGGTGAACGTTGCTCGTTGATTGGCTGGGGCATATTTGTATCTCGACATAGTGTACTAACTAAGAAGTGGGTTTACACACACGTTTTACGACAATGCGCCAGACAACAGAGGGCAGTCCAAGAGGAATAAGATGGACTACGTTTTCTACATTGGACGATCTAAAATATGCAGATGACATTGCACTACTAGCACATTCACATCAACACATCCAGGAAAAAACGGATAGACTTAATAAGTATAGCCAGCAGGTGGGCCTGAGCATCAATCTAAAGAAGACAGAGGTCATGACACTCAATGTGAGCAACCCCGATAGGATGCATAATAACACCAGATGGCGGAGCTAGCAAAGACATCAACAACAGAATGAACAAAGCAAGAACAGCCTTTTATAGACTAAACAACATTTGGAAGTCCTCTCAGTACAGCACAAACACAAAATTAAGATTATATCAGAGCTGTGTGCTTCTCTATGGTGCGGAATGCTGGACAGTAACAGAGAAGGAAATGTCGAAATTGTCCTCTTTTCACACAACCTGCCTAAGAAACATTCTCCGAATACGAACACCAACCAAGATCTGCTTACTCGGAACAAGCAAGAGGACATGAGTTGGGTTGGCCATGTCCTCAGAAGAGACCCCGATGCCATCACAAGAATAGCTATGCTATGGACCCCTGAAGGAAAACGAAAGAGAGGCCGACCAAAAACAACTTGGCGGAGCACTGTGGAGGCTGAGTTGCAAAGAACGAACCAGAGTTAGGGCACTGTACGAAGGATGGCCGCCGACCGAGCAAAGCGGAATCAATTTGTTGCTGCCCTGCAAGACGCCACCAGGCGTGATGGCCACTGACTGATTTGACGGTCGGCGGTTAAGGGGGGAGCTAAAGAATAGCTTCCTCAGGCATGTCGTACAAAGCCGACTAATATGAGCTTCTACATGAGGCTGACAACTTCATCATGTAAAACACACAGCTACAGAAACAACTGCTGAAAGCGTATGTGAATGCTTAACTCTTTGACTCCGGAACAACGCTCAGAGCGGTGGTCAGATTTGACACCCGTGCCGAAACAACGCTCTGAGCGTTGTTTTTAGTCTATCATGAATTAAAATTACGGCACAGGGTGGAAAATATTTGCGGAGTCAAAGAGTTAATGCAGGCTGCTTGCAAGGGAACTAGATGCACAGTTGGCTCCATGTTCCTTTTGAGAGCGAAAAGGAAATGACGATGGTTACCTCTGTCTTCTTACATGGGAAGTCCAGCACAACGACTGCCTGACACGTAAAGCTATCTATAGGTTTCATGAAAAGCCTGTGTCCTATCCATCGCCAGCGTCTTCTTCTCATCTCTTGACCACTGGCACTTGTCTATGAACTTTTATATCGATATTTAAATGCATGTTATGTTAATGTCATTGCCTTCTTCCAAGCTTGTCCCATTCCCGGCACAGATCTGTCCATCAGAAATGTAACATAATTAAAAGTTGGTTCCTTAAATCAGGGGTTCTCAGCATTTTTTTTTCCCCATGGCCCTCTTCTGAGCCTCAATTACCTTTGTGGGCCCCCCCTCCCCCCTCATAGTCGCTGTTAGCTGGAAAACAGGTACTTTACCATCTTAATGTGGCGTATGCTTTTGCACGCCACGTGTGAGTGATAATGAAGATGATTGTGGTGCTAGCAAGTGCGGCACTCTTTTACTGTCGCTATGCGTAGTTCGCATGTGACGTCGATTTTTTTTACGGAGCGACGGAGATCATTGTTTATATTTTCCTTCTAATGGATAGCTGTGTGTCACAAAATTAACCGTGATACAACGTTAAAATATCTCCAATGATACAACGTAAGGATAAAAACTAATGCGTAAGCTGCTAGAATACATGATCGCCCACGCCGCGGGTCATCACCCGCCATGGAAATTAAATTGTTAGACTTGAAGGCAAAACGGAACGGGATGAGAACGGAGATCAAAAGGAAAAATATGACTGAACGCGTGCTTGAAACTAGCAATGCTAAAAGACGCAAGTGGTGGGGAAAGGAGGAAAAAGTCACGTTCCCCAAGTTGACATAAAGTAAAGAAATCGACAAAAGGGACCTTGGATATTATACGCCACAGTCATTTATTGGACGCTTTTGCGATAACTTAGTCCGTTTATTTGAATGCAGTGATGAATTCCAGAAGATTCTAGAAAATATTTGAAAAGTAACTTTTCTTAATAATAATGTTAGGAATATAAAACCTAGCTGGCCGGATGGCCCATCTTGAGCAGTGAAATAATATGCTTTCATTTATACAGACGGACAGATAATAAGAAAGATATTGACAAAAGACTGTGTTGTTCATATCAGCGAACGTCTACATTGAAATAAAACATGTCACTAATTTTCAAAAAATTGTGGCCTTGAAGACGCAAGTGCTAAAATCTAGTTGGAATGAAGAGACGGGGTGGGATGGTGAATTGTGGCTAAAAATAACTTTAAAGGCAAAATTGTGTAGGGGAAGGCAGGGTTGGTTCAAAAAACAAGTGTGTTTTTTTTGTGAAACGCAAGTAGAGACGGACGGACCAACAGACAATAAGGCATACTTGACTGAGGTATGACTGAAATGACTTATTGGTAGGATATTTGAATTTGAAAAAAGAAAAGGCAGTGATTGGCCATAGATGAAGATATTATCGGCGCTCAGACGCGCATTTTGTGCCATTCATTAGAAGTTGTCCTTGTAGACACAGTGAATTATTAAGTGGTGTAATTCCCAGAAGCTATTGAAATATTTAGAGGGACGCCATCATAAGGCCAGCAGCTCAGCTGAGTTTTGCTAGCATTTAACTGTGTTCTATATTCATAATTCTGGTAAGACTGAAATTATTTCTTTGTACATTTTAATATTTGTTTAAGGTTTCGAGTGATTTGATACTGCAATAGCATAATCTGTCCCTTACAACAAGTAAGGATTCGCTCTAGACCCCCCGCCCCAGTTCAGGGTCTAGAGACAAATAAAATACATAAACTCCAGCAAGGATTATGAAGGATAGATCAAGTGTTGAGATCAGTGGAACATATCACCTATCCTATTCTATGGCAGGAAGCTAATGAACATATTTCAGAATACGTAGTCTGGGAGAACTTATCCTATGTGAAACCAACTTGGTAAGATGTGTTGTTTGGTCAGAAAGATCTGACCCGTCTATGTGGTGTTGTTGTTGTGTAGTGTTGTGTCCAGAAATGGTTAGAGGATGGAATTCTGACACATGACTAATACTTTGATTGCAGAGCTGTGAGTTTCAGTTGGCACCACTGTGGTGTCAAATGAGTTGTTGATTATTACCAGAGTGGACCCGTGCAGTGACATTTTGCCAGAGCAGCCTATTATAGCCCCCAAGCACGGAGAGGTGGGGCCACCAGACTTCTGATATTGCCCCCAAGCACGGAGAGGTGGGGCCACCAGACTTCTGATATTGCCCCCAAGCACGGAGAGGTGGGGCCACCAGATCTCAGCACCAGAGCTACACCTTCAAGCTACGTGAGCGCCTGGTCTGCTGAGAATTCACCTTCTCAAATTATTTGCTAACACACCCATAAAATTTCCATCAAATAAATGGACAATGTGTAGTCACAATAGACAGGGAGTGATGAGGCCACCCCAACAGCACATCCATTAAATGTTCTCCCAAAATAGATTACAACTATAAACAGTAATAATATTAACTAGTCTAGTAACATATATATGTACACACCTTGCATTTATTATGGAATATTCATGCATTTCTTTCATAATTGCTAAACCTTTCATATGTTCTGGCCAAAATAAAACCTTGGTTCAGAACAAATAAATGTAAGAAAATTACTATCCAATTTTTACACACTTGAGTTAGTTCAGTGTATTATAACATTTATTAATATTATTAGACTTAGTAAATATCTGTGTGTGTGTATGTAAACTACCACAACACATTACATATCATTACCCTAGACATTTAACGTAGCCACATTCATTAGTAAAAAAAGAGATAGGTGTGAGGTCGTAGTGGTAGCAAGAAGGGCCTTCTGACAATTCACAGCTACATTTTATCTCAGGAGCCTTCACAGCTGACCTCATGCATCACACTTAGGAACATCACCATCATACAATACCATCAAATCCACTACATATATTGGGGTCTCTTTGTCCCGGGATAATTAGCCTATTAAGTATATTAGGATCTCCTGGGGGGAGAATTAGATTAGGGGAACACATTATAAAAATTAAAAGTGTCCCTTATAATTAAAAGTGTCCCTGAAAATAAAAGTTGGTGAATCTTCACAGCCAGTGGTAGTTAATTAATTAATTAGAATTATTTTAGACTAGAGTAATTAGAAGTACTTTAGTGGTTGGAAATTTTAGTTTGTTCATTGCTAGATTTGTTTAAAAAGTATGGCGGAGCTGGCCAAATTCAGATCAGCTGCTGTGCTGACGGCAAAGGAGATGGGAATGGATGGTCAGATTTTAATTCAATATGTAACGGCTGAATGTGATAAATATATTGAAAGGGAAGATAGAAAGGTAGCTGAAGAGAAGAGGTTACAAATTGAGGCTGATAGAGAAATTAAGAGGTTGCAGATTGAGGCTGACAAAGAGGCTAAAGCATTGGAGGCAGAAGAAAAACGACAGCAAAGGGAGGCAGAAGATAAAAAGGCCGAAAGGGAGGCAGAAGATAAAAAGGCCGAAAGGGAGGCAGAAGATAAAAAGGCCGAAAGGGAGGCAGAAGATAGAAGGTTGCAGAGGGAGCACGAATTACGACTAAGGGAGCTGGAGCTACAAGGCCAGGCTCCTGAAAATGGTGCCAGCCCTTTTGCCTCAGATGCTACGCCCAGTCTGGGAGCCTCAAACTCAGCTATGGGGTTTCATTTAGACCATTTTGTTGAAAAAGACGATGACATAGAGGGATACCTAGGACGTTTTGAGTTATTAGCTACTACATATGGGTTAGAGAGAGAGAGGTGGAGTTTAAAGCTATCACAGGGACTGAGAGGTACTTCTTACGAAGTCTTCGCAAAAATGAACAGAGAAGACCAGGAGAATTATGACATGTTAAAGCAGGCTTTGTTATTGAGGTACGAAAAAAATGGGGAATTTTATCGTAGGAAATTTAGAAATGCCAAACTGTTGTCTGGGGAGACATACCACCAATTCTCTGCCAGACTAGAAACCTATTTGGAGAAATGGACTGCTCTGGGGAAGACCCAAGATCTTAAAGAAATGATCATGATTGAGCAATTGAGAGAGTCCATGGCTCCAGACATGAGAAAATTTCTCATGGAACAAGGTGCAGAGAAGTTGGGAGAGGTTTTAAATGTCGCTGAAAGGTATCAGGCAGCCCAGGCAGAGGTAAGTGGTGCTAAAAAGAAGCACATAGACAATTTTAAAGCTCCACAGCAATTTAATAAATTTGATAATAGAGAGCAGGGAAATAAAGGTAGGACAAACTTTGAACGGCCAAGAAATGACTACCGAGACAGAAACTCACAGTTCAATGACCAAAAATCTAATGAAAGAAAACCGTTTAACCAAGGAAAAAGATGGTGTAAATGGTGCAAGAAAGATAACCATAACACCGAATTTTGTAGAAGGAAACCTTCAAACATTGCTGCAATGAAGTCGGGGACTCAAAGATTAAAGGTTAATCCTAAGGGACAGCAGGAACCTTATCACCCCCCAGTTTGTGAGGATGTTATTTGTAATGGGGTCACCATAAGGTGCCTTTATGATACAGGTTTGGATTATGATTCAGTTGTGAAGTCTAGCCTAGTGGACCCAAGTCAGTATACCACAGAAACAGTGGAAATACAAGGGGCAACTAAGGACATACCACTCATGACACTTCCCATCGCAAGGATAACGGTGAAAACTCGCTATGTGGAAGGAGAAATCAGAGCAGCAGTGATAGATGAACCAATCTACCCTCTGATATTGGGGTGTAGATACGTCTTCTTGGGGAATCCCGAGAGACCTGTGATCATGGCGACAGTGCAGACCAGGTCACAGAAGAAGGAGGAAGAAGGTGAACCTATAAATGCTCATCCAGAGGAGATGAGGAAGGCGCAGGCTGAGGATAGGACACTCAAGCCATGTTTTAAAAAATTGCCCAAATGCCACACACCTCCGAGCAAGGGGGAATATTTTATGAAGAACAAACTCTTATACAGGAAGGCCGGAACTGGAACAAATGGTCACAACCAGCTGGTTCTTCCCACTTCATATAGGGATAAAGTGATGGAACTCGGGCATGCGATTCCCTTCAGTGGTCACATGGGGATCAGCGCCACAGGACAGCGTATAGCTTGTCATTACTTCTGGCCAGGGATAACGGAGGATATAAAAAGATATGTCAAATCCTGCCCAGAATGTCAAAGGGTAGCTCCAAAGCACTGGACTGCTCCTGCAACTCTAGGGGAAATGCCCATAGTGGGAACACCTTTTGAGAGGGTTGCAGTGGATATTGTAGGACCTCTCACTCGGACCAAGAGGAGGAACAGTTACATCCTTACTCTGGTGGACACTTGTTCTATGTGGGGAGAGGCGGTAGCCCTGCCATCAATTGATTCAAAACATGTAGCAGAGGCACTACTTACAATATTTACCCGATTAGGATTCCCGCATCAAATCTTGACGGATAATGGTTCTCAGTTCAAGGGGAAACTAACGGAAGAAGTTTTTAAGCTATTTCAAGCCAGACACTTTCATTGTAGTCCGTACCATCCGCAAGGGAACGGCCAGGTAGAGAGGTTCAACGGGACTCTCATTTCTATCCTGAGAAAGCTGGCACACGAAAAACCGGATCTGTGGGATCAATTCCTGCCCGCCGCATTGTTTGCGTACCGGGAGGTACCACATAGTTCAACCGGGATGGCTCCCGCAACTCTGCTATTTGGGAGGCCAATAAAAGGTCCATTAGAAGCCCTATTAAGGACCTGGACAGATGAGAAGGCGGAAGAGACTGTTACCTCATCTTATCAATACGTGAACGAACTGACCACTCGTTTGAAAGCTGGATGGAAACTGGCAAATGATAATTTGAAACAAGCCAGGAAGAAACATGCAGCATATTTTAATAGGAAGGCAAAGGACAGAGAACTGGCAGTGGGAGAGAAGGTGCTGCTTCTACTACCCGGTAGCCAGAATAAATTACAAATTGGATGGCAAGGTCCATATACGGTTCTAGAGAAGGTGTCTAGAACAAACTATAAAATTGACAAAAAGGGGAAGGAGAAAGTTTATCATGTAAACCTGTTAAAGAAGTATCTGGACAGACCACTCCAGGAAAGCACCCCCTTACTGACCTTAGCTATCGCAACTCAAATGCAAAAGGAACCACTCACCTCACATGAATACCCATTACATCCTTGTGAAACAGCAGCACAGGTAAAAGTCAGTAAGCACCTGACTAAAAACCAGAGGGAGAGAGTTCAACAGGTTCTGGAGGAACATACAGATGTATTAACAGATAAACCAGGCCATACAAATTTGCTACAGTATGACATGAAACTGGTAGACTCAAACCCAATCTGTATGAGAGCCTATTCTATTCCGTTTGCGAAGGAGAAGGCATTGAAGGAAGAAATAGATTATTTGTTGAAGGAGGGGATTATTTCACACAGTGAATCATCTTTTAGCTCTAGTGTCGTATTGTTGAGAAAACCGTCTGGGGAACACAGACTGTGCATAGATTACAGGAAACTGAATGCTGTCACAGAAGGACAAGTGGATCCATTACCAGACACAAAACAGTTATTTGCCAGACTGAACAAGGCAAAATACTTTTCAAAGGTGGATCTTAGTAAAGGCTATTACCAGATCCCAGTGAAGCCTGAAGTGAGACCTTATTTGGCTTTTAGCACTTCGGATGGACATTATGAATTCAACATGCTACCATTCGGACTGAAAAATGCTCCGAGTGTATTTTCAAGGATGATGCGCAAATTGTTGGATCCCCTGAATAACCCATGTATCACGAATTTCATGGATGATATTCTCGTCGCCACAGAGACATTTGAAGAACACATTGAAGCTCTAGAAATGTTATTTAATAGGCTTAGGGAGGCGAACTTGACTGCTAGGCCAACAAAATGTTGCATTGGATGCAAAGAGTTGGAATTCTTGGGACACACTGTATATCAGGGTAGCATGACCCCTGATCCCAAGAACTTGGAAAAACTGCAGAGAGCACCTAGACCACAAACAAAAAAGGATGTGCGATCATTCGTGTCGTTATGCGGATTTTATCAAAAATATATCAAAGATTTTAACTCTATTTGTGCTCCTCTGACTGATCTGACTCGCAAGGGACTTCCAGATAAAATTAATTGGACTGCGCAAAGTGAATTAGCGTTCCAAGACTTAAAGGAAAAACTCACTAGCAAGCCTATTCTCAAACTACCTGATTTGACACAGGACTTTGTCTTAAGAACCGATGCAAGTAATGTAGGACTCGGAGCGGCTTTGTTGCAAAGATCATCTTCACCTGATGGGGAACTGAAACCAGTCGCTTATGCAAGCCGCAAATTGAATAAGGCGGAACAAGGATACTCCACAAGCGAAAAAGAATGTTTAGCGTTAATCTGGGCCATAAAGAAGTTTCAAATCTATCTGTATGGTAGGACTTTTGTGGTCGAGACGGACCATCAGCCTCTCGTATTCTTATCTCAGGCTAAGCATGAAAACGCAAGATTGCTGAGGTGGTCTTTATTGCTTCAACCTTATCAGTTTAGTATCCAATATATCCCAGGCAAATTGAATGTCGGTGCAGATTTCCTCAGTCGGCACCCCTGTGATCAAAATTAGAGTAATGGCAGGCGTAAGGAGAGATTTTATCTATGTGTATCACTGGTTTTAGAACTTGCCTTAGGCATGTTTTCAAGTGGGGAGATGTGTCACAAAATTAACCGTGATACAACGTTAAAATATCTCCAATGATACAACGTAAGGATAAAAAACTAATGCGTAAGCTGCTAGAATACATGATCGCCCACGCCGCGGGTCATCACCCGCCATGGAAATTAAATTGTTAGACTTGAAGGCAAAACGGAACGGGATGAGAACGGAGATCAAAAGGAAAAATATGACTGAACGCGTGCTTGAAACTAGCAATGCTAAAAGACGCAAGTGGTGGGGAAAGGAGGAAAAAGTCACGTTCCCCAAGTTGACATAAAGTAAAGAAATCGACAAAAGGGACCTTGGATATTATACGCCACAGTCATTTATTGGACGCTTTTGCGATAACTTAGTCCGTTTATTTGAATGCAGTGATGAATTCCAGAAGATTCTAGAAAATATTTGAAAAGTAACTTTTCTTAATAAAAATGTTAGGAATATAAAACCTAGCTGGCCGGATGGCCCATCTTGAGCAGTGAAATAATATGCTTTCATTTATACAGACGGACAGATAATAAGAAAGATATTGACAAAAGACTGTGTTGTTCATATCAGCGAACGTCTGCATTGAAATAAAACATGTCACTAATTTTCAAAAAATTGTGGCCTTGAAGACGCAAGTGCTAAAATCTAGTTGGAATGAAGAGACGGGGTGGGATGGTGAATTGTGGCTAAAAATAACTTTAAAGGCAAAATTGTGTAGGGGAAGGCAGGGTTGGTTCAAAAAACAAGTGTGTTTTTTGTGAAACGCAAGTAGAGACGGACGGACCAACAGACAATAAGGCATACTTGACTGAGGTATGACTGAAATGACTTATTGGTAGGATATTTGAATTTGAAAAAAGAAAAGGCAGTGATTGGCCATAGATGAAGATATTATCGGCGCTCAGACGCGCATTTTGTGCCATTCATTAGAAGTTGTCCTTGTAGACACAGTGAATTATTAAGTGGTGTAATTCCCAGAAGCTATTGAAATATTTAGAGGGACGCCATCATAAGGCCAGCAGCTCAGCTGAGTTTTGCTAGCATTTAACTGTGTTCTATATTCATAATTCTGGTAAGACTGAAATTATTTCTTTGTACATTTTAATATTTGTTTAAGGTTTCGAGTGATTTGATACTGCAATAGCATAATCTGTCCCTTACAACAAGTAAGGATTCGCTCTAGACCCCCCCGCCCCAGTTCAGGGTCTAGAGACAAATAAAATACATAAACTCCAGCAAGGATTATGAAGGACAGATCAAGTGTTGAGATCAGTGGAACATATCACCTATCCTATTCTATGGCAGGAAGCTAATGAACATATTTCAGAATACGTAGTCTGGGAGAACTTATCCTATGTGAAACCAACTTGGTAAGATGTGTTGTTTGGTCAGAAAGATCTGACCCGTCTATGTGGTGTTGTTGTTGTGTAGTGTTGTGTCCAGAAATGGTTAGAGGATGGAATTCTGACACATGACTAATACTTTGATTGCAGAGCTGTGAGTTTCAGTTGGCACCACTGTGGTGTCAAATGAGTTGTTGATTATTACCAGAGTGGACCCGTGCAGTGACATTTTGTCAGAGCAGCCTATTATAGCCCCCAAGCACGGAGAGGTGGGGCCACCAGCCTTCTGATATTGCCCCCAAGCACGGAGAGGTGGGGCCACCAGACTTCTGATATTGCCCCCGAGCACGGAGAGGTGGGGCCACCAGATCTCAGCACCAGAGCTACACCTTCAAGCTACGTGAGCGCCTGGTCTGCTGAGAATTCACCAACTCAACTTATTTGCTAACACACCCATAAAATTTCCATCAAATAAATGGACAATGTGTAGTCACAATAGACAGGGAGTGATGAGGCCACCCCAACAGCACATCCATTAAATGTTCTCCCAAAATAGATTACAACTATAAACAGTAATAATATTAACTAGTCTAGTAACATATAAATGTACACACCTTGCATTTATTATGGAATATTCATGCATTTCTTTCATAATTGCTAAACCTTTCATATGTTCTGGCCAAAATAAAACCTTGGTTCAGAACAAATAAATGTAAGAAAATTACTATCCAATTTTTACACACTTGAGTTAGTTCAGTGTATTATAACATTTATTAATATTATTAGACTTAGTAAATATCTGTGTGTGTGTATGTAAACTACCACAACACATTACATATCATTACCCTAGACATTTAACGTAGCCACATTCATTAGTAAAAAAAGATAGGTGTGAGGTCGTAGTGGTAGCAAGAAGGGCCTTCTGACAATTCACAGCTACATTTTATCTCAGGAGCCTTCACAGCTGACCTCATGCATCACACTTAGGAACATCACCATCATACAATACCATCAAATCCACTACATATATTGGGGTTTCTTTGTCCCGGGATAATTAGCCTATTAAGTATATTAGGATCTCCTGGGGGGAGAATTAGATTAGGGGAACACATTATAAAAATTAAAAGTGTCCCTTATAATTAAAAGTGTCCCTGAAAATAAAAGTTGGTGAATCTTCACAGCCAGTGGTAGTTAATTAATTAATTAGAATTATTTTAGACTAGAGTAATTAGAAGTACTTTAGTGGTTGGAAATTTTAGTTTGTTCATTGCTAGATTTGTTTAAAAAGTATGGCGGAGCTGGCCAAATTCAGATCAGCTGCTGTGCTGACGGCAAAGGAGATGGGAATGGATGGTCAGATTTTAATTCAATATGTAACGGCTGAATGTGATAAATATATTGAAAGGGAAGATAGAAAGGTAGCTGAAGAGAAGAGGTTACAAATTGAGGCTGATAGAGAAATTAAGAGGTTGCAGATTGAGGCTGACAAAGAGGCTAAAGCATTGGAGGCAGAAGAAAAACGACAGCAAAGGGAGGCAGAAGATAAAAAGGCCGAAAGGGAGGCAGAAGATAAAAAGGCCGAAAGGGAGGCAGAAGATAAAAAGGCCGAAAGGGAGGCAGAAGATAGAAGGTTGCAGAGGGAGCACGAATTACGACTAAGGGAGCTGGAGCTACAAGGCCAGGCTCCTGAAAATGGTGCCAGCCCTTTTGCCTCAGATGCTACGCCCAGTCTGGGAGCCTCAAACTCAGCTATGGGGTTTCATTTAGACCATTTTATTGAAAAAGACGATGACATAGAGGGATACCTAGGACGTTTTGAGTTATTAGCTACTACATATGGGTTAGAGAGAGAGAGGTGGAGTTTAAAGCTATCACAGGGACTGAGAGGTACTTCTTACGAAGTCTTCGCAAAAAATGAACAGAGAAGACCAGGAGAATTATGACATGTTAAAGCAGGCTTTGTTATTGAGGTACGAAAAAAATGGGGAATTTTATCGTAGGAAATTTAGAAATGCCAAACTGTTGTCTGGGGAGACATACCACCAATTCTCTGCCAGACTAGAAACCTATTTGGAGAAATGGACTGCTCTGGGGAAGACCCAAGATCTTAAAGAAATGATCATGATTGAGCAATTGAGAGAGTCCATGGCTCCAGACATGAGAAAATTTCTCATGGAACAAGGTGCAGAGAAGTTGGGAGAGGTTTTAAATGTCGCTGAAAGGTATCAGGCAGCCCAGGCAGAGGTAAGTGGTGCTAAAAAGAAGCACATAGACAATTTTAAAGCTCCACAGCAATTTAATAAATTTGATAATAGAGAGCAGGGAAATAAAGGTAGGACAAACTTTGAACGGCCAAGAAATGACTACCGAGACAGAAACTCACAGTTCAATGACCAAAAATCCAATGAAAGAAAACCGTTTAACCAAGGAAAAAGATGGTGTAAATGGTGCAAGAGAGATAACCATAACACCGAATTTTGTAGAAGGAAACCTTCAAACATTGCTGCAATGAAGTCGGGGACTCAAAGATTAAAGGTTAATCCTAAGGGACAGCAGGAACCTTATCACCCCCCAGTTTGTGAGGATGTTATTTGTAATGGGGTCACCATAAGGTGCCTTTATGATACAGGTTTGGATTATGATTCAGTTGTGAAGTCTAGCCTAGTGGACCCAAGTCAGTATACCACAGAAACAGTGGAAATACAAGGGGCAACTAAGGACATACCACTCATGACACTTCCCATCGCAAGGATAACGGTGAAAACTCGCTATGTGGAAGGAGAAATCAGAGCAGCAGTTTTTTTTTTTTTTTTTTTTTTTTTTTTTTTTTTTTTTGCGTACGCCCGCTAATACTCGAGGCGAAATCTCAGGTTATTATTTTATGTCTAACCTGACATTGATTTTACGTGAGTATCCCTTTATTTCTTGTACAGAGACAGGTGTCCCTCGCCATTCAGGCAAATACTCGCCGATTTCGGAGGTACCCATTGCAGCTGGGTCGGCTCAGGAGCCGCCAGTCCCTGGTCGACGACACTCCTTCAATGTCCTCGCCAGGTCTCGAGTTAATCCAGTCCAAATCCCGGTCGACGAAAAATCCTCAAATGCCGTCGCCCGGGTTTGATCCTGTATCACCCGGTCGCCAGAGCGGTGTTATAACCACTACGCTAGCGCGGCTCCCCTGAGCAGCAGTGATAGATGAACCAATCTACCCTCTAATATTGGGGTGTAGATACGTCTTCTTGGGGAATCCCGAGAGACCTGTGATCATGGCGACAGTGCAGACCAGGTCACAGAAGAAGGAGGAAGAAGGTGAACCTATAAATGCTCATCCAGAGGAGATGAGGAAGGCGCAGGCTGAGGATAGGACACTCAAGCCATGTTTTAAAAAATTGCCCAAATGCCACACACCTCCGAGCAAGGGGGAATATTTTATGAAGAACAAACTCTTATACAGGAAGGCCGGAGCTGGAACAAATGGTCACAACCAGCTGGTTCTTCCCACTTCATATAGGGATAAAGTGATGGAACTCGGGCATGCGATTCCCTTCAGTGGTCACATGGGGATCAGCGCCACAGGACAGCGTATAGCTTGTCATTACTTCTGGCCAGGGATAACGGAGGATATAAAAAGATATGTCAAATCCTGCCCAGAATGTCAAAGGGTAGCTCCAAAGCACTGGACTGCTCCTGCAACTCTAGGGGAAATGCCCATAGTGGAAACACCTTTTGAGAGGGTTGCAGTGGATATTGTAGGACCTCTCACTCGGACCAAGAGGAGGAACAGTTACATCCTTACTCTGGTGGACACTTGTTCTATGTGGGGAGAGGCGGTAGCCCTGCCATCAATTGATTCAAAACATGTAGCAGAGGCACTACTTACAATATTTACCCGATTAGGATTCCCGCATCAAATCTTGACGGATAATGGTTCTCAGTTCAAGGGGAAACTAACGGAAGAAGTTTTTAAGCTATTTCAAGCCAGACACTTTCATTGTAGTCCGTACCATCCGCAAGGGAACGGCCAGGTAGAGAGGTTCAACGGGACTCTCATTTCTATCCTGAGAAAGCTGGCACACGAAAAACCGGATCTGTGGGATCAATTCCTGCCCGCCGCATTGTTTGCGTACCGGGAGGTACCACATAGTTCAACCGGGATGGCTCCCGCAACTCTGCTATTTGGGAGGCCAATAAAAGGTCCATTAGAAGCCCTATTAAGGACCTGGACAGATGTGAAGGCGGAAGAGACTGTTACCTCATCTTATCAATACGTGAATGAACTGACCACTCGTTTGAAAGCTGGATGGAAACTGGCAAATGATAATTTGAAACAAGCCAGGAAGAAACATGCAGCATATTTTAATAGGAAGGCAAAGGACAGAGAACTGGCAGTGGGAGAAAAGGTGCTGCTTCTACTACCCGGTAGCCAGAATAAATTACAAATTGGATGGCAAGGTCCATATACGGTTCTAGAGAAGGTGTCTAGAACAAACTATAAAATTGACAAAAAGGGGAAGGAGAAAGTTTATCATGTAAACCTGTTAAAGAAGTATCTGGACAGACCACTCCAGGAAAGCACCCCCTTACTGACCTTAGCTATCGCAACTCAAATGCAAAAGGAACCACTCACCTCACATGAATACCCATTACATCCTTGTGAAACAGCAGCACAGGTAAAAGTCAGTAAGCACCTGACTAAAAACCAGAGGGAGAGAGTTCAACAGGTTCTGGAGGAACATACAGATGTATTAACAGATAAACCAGGCCATACAAATTTGCTACAGTATGACATGAAACTGGTAGACTCAAACCCAATCTGTATGAGAGCCTATTCTATTCCGTTTGCGAAGGAGAAGGCATTGAAGGAAGAAATAGATTATTTGTTGAAGGAGGGGATTATTTCACACAGTGAATCATCTTTTAGCTCTAGTGTCGTATTGTTGAGAAAAACCGTCTGGGGAACACAGACTGTGCATAGATTACAGGAAACTGAATGCTGTCACAGAAGGACAAGTGGATCCATTACCAGACACAAAACAGTTATTTGCCAGACTGAACAAGGCAAAATACTTTTCAAAGGTGGATCTTAGTAAAGGCTATTACCAGATCCCAGTGAAGCCTGAAGTGAGACCTTATTTGGCTTTTAGCACTTCGGATGGACATTATGAATTCAACATGCTACCATTCGGACTGAAAAATGCTCCGAGTGTATTTTCAAGGATGATGCGCAAATTGTTGGATCCCCTGAATAACCCATGTATCACGAATTTCATGGATGATATTCTCGTCGCCACAGAGACATTTGAAGAACACATTGAAGCTCTAGAAATGTTATTTAATAGGCTTAGGGAGGCGAACTTGACTGCTAGGCCAACAAAATGTTGCATTGGATGCAAAGAGTTGGAATTCTTGGGACACACTGTATATCAGGGTAGCATGACCCCTGATCCCAAGAACTTGGAAAAAACTGCAGAGAGCACCTAGACCACAAACAAAAAAGGATGTGCGATCATTCGTGTCGTTATGCGGATTTTATCAAAAAAATATATCAAAGATTTTAACTCTATTTGTGCTCCTCTGACTGATCTGACTCGCAAGGGACTTCCAGATAAAATTAATTGGACTGCGCAAAGTGAATTAGCGTTCCAAGACTTAAAGGAAAAACTCACTAGCAAGCCTATTCTCAAACTACCTGATTTGACACAGGACTTTGTCTTAAGAACCGATGCAAGTAATGTAGGACTCGGAGCGGCTTTGTTGCAAAGATCATCTTCACCTGATGGGGAACTGAAACCAGTCGCTTATGCAAGCCGCAAATTGAATAAGGCGGAACAAGGATACTCCACAAGCGAAAAAGAATGTTTAGCGTTAATCTGGGCCATAAAGAAGTTTCAAATCTATCTGTATGGTAGGACTTTTTGTGGTCGAGACGGACCATCAGCCTCTCGTATTCTTATCTCAGGCTAAGCATGAAAACGCAAGATTGCTGAGGTGGTCTTTATTGCTTCAACCTTATCAGTTTAGTATCCAATATATCCCAGGCAAATTGAATGTCGGTGCAGATTTCCTCAGTCGGCACCCCTGTGATCAAAATTAGAGTAATGGCAGGCGTAAGGAGAGATTTTATCTATGTGTATCACTGGTTTTAGAACTTGCCTTAGGCATGTTTTCAAGTGGGGAGATGTGTCACAAAATTAACCGTGATACAACGTTAAAATATCTCCAATGATACAACGTAAGGATAAAAACTAATGCGTAAGCTGCTAGAATACATGATCGCCCACGCCGCGGGTCATCACCCGCCATGGAAATTAAATTGTTAGACTTGAAGGCAAAACGGAACGGGATGAGAACGGAGATCAAAAGGAAAAAATATGACTGAACGCGTGCTTGAAACTAGCAATGCTAAAAGACGCAAGTGGTGGGGAAAGGAGGAAAAAGTCACGTTCCCCAAGTTGACATAAAGTAAAGAAATCGACAAAAGGGACCTTGGATATTATACGCCACAGTCATTTATTGGACGCTTTTGCGATAACTTAGTCCGTTTATTTGAATGCAGTGATGAATTCCAGAAGATTCTAGAAAATATTTGAAAAGTAACTTTTCTTAATAATAATGTTAGGAATATAAAACCTAGCTGGCCGGATGGCCCATCTTGAGCAGTAAAATAATATGCTTTCATTTATACAGACGGACAGATAATAAGAAAGATATTGACAAAAGACTGTGTTGTTCATATCAGCGAACGTCTACATTGAAATAAAACATGTCACTAATTTTCAAAAAATTGTGGCCTTGAAGACGCAAGTGCTAAAATCTAGTTGGAATGAAGAGACGGGCTGGGATGGTGAATTGTGGCTAAAAATAACTTTAAAGGCAAAATTGTGTAGGGGAAGGCAGGGTTGGTTCAAAAAACAAGTGTGTTTTTTTGTGAAACGCAAGTAGAGACGGACGGACCAACAGACAATAAGGCATACTTGACTGAGGTATGACTGAAATGACTTATTGGTAGGATATTTGAATTTGAAAAAAGAAAAGGCAGTGATTGGCCATAGATGAAGATATTATCGGCGCTCAGACGCGCATTTTGTGCCATTCATTAGAAGTTGTCCTTGTAGACACAGTGAATTATTAAGTGGTGTAATTCCCAGAAGCTATTGAAATATTTAGAGGGACGCCATCATAAGGCCAGCAGCTCAGCTGAGTTTTGCTAGCATTTAACTGTGTTCTATATTCATAATTCTGGTAAGACTGAAATTATTTCTTTGTACATTTTAATATTTGTTTAAGGTTTCGAGTGATTTGATACTGCAATAGCATAATCTGTCCCTTACAACAAGTAAGGATTCGCTCTAGACCCCCCGCCCCAGTTCAGGGTCTAGAGACAAATAAAATACATAAACTCCAGCAAGGATTATGAAGGATAGATCAAGTGTTGAGATCAGTGGAACATATCACCTATCCTATTCTATGGCAGGAAGCTAATGAACATATTTCAGAATACGTAGTCTGGGAGAACTTATCCTATGTGAAACCAACTTGGTAAGATGTGTTGTTTGGTCAGAAAGATCTGACCCGTCTATGTGGTGTTGTTGTTGTGTAGTGTTGTGTCCAGAAATGGTTAGAGGATGGAATTCTGACACATGACTAATACTTTGATTGCAGAGCTGTGAGTTTCAGTTGGCACCACTGTGGTGTCAAATGAGTTGTTGATTATTACCAGAGTGGACCCGTGCAGTGACATTTTGTCAGAGCAGCCTATTATAGCCCCCAAGCACGGAGAGGTGGGACCACCAGACTTCTGATATTGCCCCCAAGCACGGAGAGGTGGGGCCACCAGATCTCAGCACCAGAGCTACACCTTCAAGCTACGTGAGCGCCTGGTCTGCTGAGAATTCACCAACTCAACTTATTTGCTAACACACCCATAAAATTTCCATCAAATAAATGGACAATGTGTAGTCACAATAGACAGGGAGTGATGAGGCCACCCCAACAGCACATCCATTAAATGTTCTCCCAAAATAGATTACAACTATAAACAGTAATAATATTAACTAGTCTAGTAACATATATATGTACACACCTTGCATTTATTATGGAATATTCATGCATTTCTTTCATAATTGCTAAACCTTTCATATGTTCTGGCCAAAATAAAACCTTGGTTCAGAACAAATAAATGTAAGAAAATTACTATCCAATTTTTACACACTTGAGTTAGTTCAGTGTATTATAACATTTATTAATATTATTAGACTTAGTAAATATCTGTGTGTGTGTATGTAAACTACCACAACACATTACATATCATTACCCTAGACATTTAACGTAGCCACATTCATTAGTAAAAAAAGATAGGTGTGAGGTCGTAGTGGTAGCAAGAAGGGCCTTCTGACAATTCACAGCTACATTTTATCTCAGGAGCCTTCACAGCTGACCTCATGCATCACACTTAGGAACATCACCATCATACAATACCATCAAATCCACTACACTGTGTTTGACAGTGTTCCTGATTGGAACCTATTTGGGATTATGTGTATGCCATGAATGGATCATTAGTGTACTAGAAGTACCTTATTATCAAGATGTCTTTGAGGATGTGTCATGCAAATACCGAATCATAAATGCATCAGTATTTTGCGAATAAATGGTGTCATGTATTACCAAGGAGTTCTGGCCAAAGTCCTTACTGTTGGCTCGGTTGAAAGCCATTTGATAAGTTGATGTTCAAAGCTCGTAAACATAGGAATTCTAGACATCGAACCGTATTGACTGAAACGTATATCCCAGAAACTGACCGCACCCCCAGAAATATGGCCCATGTTGAGAACTACTGCCTTAAATTATACTAATACCATCACAGACATCCACAGACCAACCGATTCTGGAGCCGACTGACAGATGAAGATAAAAAAGTGCTGACTGAGTGACCGATGTTACTAAGTTGTGAGAGACCGAGTATACGACATGAGTAGCAGAGATGGTTGTGAGACAGGAGGAAGAAAGGAGTCAGTAGCAAACATGTCAACAAGACATGAAAGACAACAGTTACAGGGTGGGCAAGAATCAGTCAACATAATAACTAAACGTATGTCACAAAACATGATCAATCAAGACTTAACAAACTACACGGGGCATCAACAATGTCACAATGAGACTATCTAAGGCAAGACGTGCTTTCATTGCACTGTGTAATACAGATATCCCACGCTTTTCGAAAGTTCGCTTTACGCCACTTCGCTTTTACGAAAGACCTACATTAGTACCTGTTTTCGCTAACCAAAGAAATCCGAAGAGGATTTTCGCTTTTACGAAAAAAGGCGAAAAGCGGAAATAGCGTTCAGCGTTTGTTTTGCAGCGAGCGGGAACTACCAACTCGTATACTCAGTATACTCGTATACGGGAACTCGTATACTCAGCATCAAGCCGCCATAGCTTTGAACTGTGTCTGTGAGCATCTGTGCTTTATCTCGATTTATTTTGTGCATCCGCTAGCAAGATGTGTCCTAAGGTATCAGAAAAGCCTAAGAGAGCTCGTAAGGGTGTTACGCTTAGCGTAAAACTGGACATAATTAAGCGTTTCGATCGTTGCGAACGAAATAAAGACATTGTGCTTGCGTTGAACTTGCCTGCGTCCACCAGACTATTTCGTAACTGATGGAATGATCCAGAACAAACTAGTGGAGCAATGTGATGAAAAGTCGCCGGCGTTAGACAGAAAACACAATAAGGAAATCCATCAATAGTATTAAAAGGCAGTCCTTGTTCTGCAAGCCCCAGGGTAAGACAGATAGATGGAAACATAGAAACACACGAAGAAGTGAACTGGGTGAATTTCTCGCGGCCTGTGCTCCACAAGGAGTTTGAAGAGTATTCACGAGGAACACTATATACCCAAATTATAACCCATATGAGGTTGAACGGGGTATCCCATGCACAAAACAAAATCCAATGATTTGTGCAAGGCCCTAAAGTCAACAACAACAACGTAATCATGAGCAACACTATATACCCAAATCATAACTCATATGGAGTTGAACGGGGTATCCCATGCACAAAACAAAATTCAATGGTTTCTGCAAGGCCCTAAAACCAACAACAACAACGTAATCATGATAATAGTGACCATGCAGAAAACCTTAATGTGACAACACAGTGGATATTAACTCCATAATTATTTTCCACCCTGTGCCTTAATTATTTTTTGAAGAATTCTAAACGGTGAAGTGTACTGTCTTTTAGTGTAAATTTTATGTTAATCTTTTTCCGTGTACATGAACTTATTATATACCAAACTGTATGGAGATGGATAGAGAATTGTAATATATAACGTCTTTGGTATATAGTATTAACACAAGTGTGTTCGGTATACTTAAAACATTTTGCATGTAAAATTGAAAAACACTAAAAAATTAACTGTAGAATACGATCTTACCAAAGACAAATTACTGTTGTAGACAATAAAACTTTCTTGTTAGTCTTCAAACATCAAGTTAATCCATATACAAAGTAAAAAAAAAACATTGCTTATGGCCACAATTAGTACATTTAGTGTTATTCACACCAGTTTTTACTGTGGTCCCTTGTAAGAAAACAATAAATTATGCAATCGTTCATTATGTAATTTTCAAACAAATAAAGAAGAATAACGTATATAAAAACTTGTTTACACTTGTTTAATGTTTTAATAGTATCCCTAGCTTCATCTTCTACCTAGAACTAGTGATTAAATGTTACGGTAGGTCTAGTTTTGTTGCTTTTTGATCGGCCAGAATATGACTACGCCCACTCATCAACTAAATCTAATGTGTCTAGCTTTTCTGCACCGATTCCGTATTTTGACAACAAACTGTGACTACCAAACAATCATCATCAATGTCAGCAATGTTTCAAAGTAGTTTGACACAATTATTTGCTTAGGAGACTTCGGCGAGAATTATGTTATTTTAGATTCAATTTAAAAGTTCTTTGATGACAACATTTCGTGTGAAAGTGCGTGGATTGTTTTCGTAACAAAGTAAAAACGCAAACACGCGAATCGTCACACAAATTGTGATAATAACATCAAAACACGCACACGTGTTGTTAACTACAGTCAAATCAGTTGTTTAAATAGTAGCGGAAGTCATTCTACGCGTTTTAAAATATGAACTGCATTAAACGGTCGATTTTTGGGGTTTATTCGTGATAAACTAAAAACACGCTCTGAGCGTTGCGCTGGCACTGTGCGTTGAATTTTGAACCGCTCATAGCATTGGTCTGGAGTCAAAGAGTTAAGAAGTTACTAACACGACTATAGGCCTAACGTAAACAAGTTATTAACACGACTTTAGACCTAACGTAAACAAGTTATTAACACGACTTTAGACCTGACGTAAACAAGTTATTAACAAGACAGCCAACTTTCATCTTCTTACAACACACCCAAACATAAAGGACTGCTTCTTTCGGATATGTGTAAAGAGATTCATGTCCGCAATAGCCTCTCATTCAGGAAATTGTGGTTAGTCTGTTGCCACTGTCCTTGTACTTCCTCGTATTCATCTGTAACTCCACATCCCTTTTGCCTCCCATCTCCGGTAATATTCCCGTTTGTTTACCAAAGGTCTAGGGATTTTATTCAGCGTGCGAGATCGATTTTATGTAACACTGAAGATCTATTTCCTTCTTCTATTGACATGACTAATAGCTTTTACTTGAGTTAATCAAAATACTTCCCCTTCAGCATTGTCGTCTTTTAAGAGTTGGAAATCACCTTTTAGTTCATCTATAAATACATATGTACGCTTGGGCATTGTCATTTTGATAGTGTTATTTAAGAATCCTGAAACTACATCAATTTCACAAGCTTTACATATAGTACTACTTCGCCTAATCAAATAACTACTGGCAAACAACTACATCAATTTCTCAAGTGTTACATATAGTACTACTTCGCCTAATCAAATAACTACTGGCAAACAACTACATCAATTTCTCAAGTGTTACATATAGTACTACTTCGCCTAATCAAATAACTACTGGCAAACAACTACATCAATTTCTCAAGTTTTACATATAATACTACTTCGCCTAATCAAATAACTACTGGCAAACAACTACATCAATTTCTCAAGTTTTACATTAGTGCTACTTCGCCTAATCAAATAACTACTGGCAAACAACTACATCAATTTCTCAAGTTTTACATATAGTGCTACTTCGCCTAATCAAATAACTACTGGCAAACAACTACATCATCATCAGTCTTCAGCTTCCCAAAATCATAAGCCTTCAACAAACTTATGCCGTTTTCTTGTCACGTGCCATCAGCTCAAGGTGTTTCCATGTGTTCTTATCCCCATAATGCTTCCCTCTAGTTCTTTACTCCATGTGTTCTTATCCCCATAATGCTTCCCTCTAGTTCTTTACTCCATGTCTTCTTATCCCCATATGCTTCCCTCTAGTTCTTTACTCCATGTCATCTTATCCCCATAATGGTTCCCTCTAGTTCTTTACTCCATGTCTTCTTATCCCCATATGCTTCCCTCTAGTTCTTTACTCCATGTCTTCTTATCCCCATAATGGTTCCCTCTAGTTCTTTACTCCATGTCATCTTATCACCATAATGCTTCCCTCTAGTTCTTTACTCCATGTCTTCTTATCCCCATAATGGTTCCCTCTAGTTCTTTACTCCATGTCTTCTTATCCCCATAATGGTTCCCTCTAGTTCTTTACTCCATGTCTTCTTATCCCCATAATGGTTCCCTCTAGTTCTTTACTCCATGTCTTCTTATCCCCATAATGGTTCCCTCTAGTTCTTTACTCCATGTCTTCTTATCCCCATAATGGTTCCCTCTAGTTGTTTACTCCATGTCTTCTTATCCCCATAATGGTTCCCTCTAGTTGTTTACTCCATGTCTTCTTATCCCCATAATGGTTCCCTCTAGTTCTTTACTCCATGTCTTCTTATCCCCATAATGGTTCCCTCTAGTTGTTTACTCCATGTCTTCTTATCCCCATAATGGTTCCCTCTAGTTGTTTACTCCATGTCTTCTTATCCCCATAATGGTTCCCTCTAGTTGTTTACTCCATGTCTTCTTATCCCCATAATGCTTCCCTCTAGTTGTTTACTCCATGTCATCTTATCCCCATAATGGTTCCCTCTAGTTCTTTACTCCATGTCTTCTTATCCCCATAATGGTTCCCTCTAGTTGTTTACTCCATGTCTTCTTATCCCCATAATGGTTCCCTCTAGTTGTTTACTCCATGTCTTCTTATCCCCATAATGGTTCCCTCTAGTTGTTTACTCCATGTCTTCTTATCCCCATAATGGTTCCCTCTAGTTGTTTACTCCATGTCTTCTTATCCCCATAATGGTTCCCTCTAGTGTTTTACTCCATGTCTTCTTATCCCCATAATGGTTCCCTCTAGTTGTTTACTCCATGTCTTCTTATCCCCATAATGGTTCCCTCTAGTTGTTTACTCCATGTCTTCTTATCCCCATAATGGTTCCCTCTAGTTGTTTACTCCATGTCTTCTTATCCCCATAATGGTTCCCTCTAGTTGTTTACTCCATGTCTTCTTATCCCATAATGGTTCCCTCTAGTTCTTTACTCCATGTCTTCTTATCCCCATAATGGTTCCCTCTAGTTGTTTACTCCATGTCTTCTTATCCCCATAATGGTTCCCTCTAGTTGTTTACTCCATGTCTTCTTATCCCCATAATGGTTCCCTCTAGTTCTTTACTCCATGTCTTCTTCTTATCCCCATAATGGTTCCCTCTAGTTGTTTACTCCATGTCTTCTTATCCCCATAATGGTTCCCTCTAGTTGTTTACTCCATGTCTTCTTATCCCCATAATGGTTCCCTCTAGTTGTTTACTCCATGTCTTCTTATCCCCATAATGGTTCCCTCTAGTTTTACTCCATCTCATCTTATCCCCATAATGCTTCCCTCTAGTTGTTTACTCCATGTCTTCTTATCCCCATAATGGTTCCCTCTAGTTCTTTACTCCATGTCTTCTTATCCCCATAATGGTTCCCTCTAGTTGTTTACTCCATGTCTTCTTATCCCCATAATGGTTCCCTCTAGTTGTTTACTCCATGTCTTCTTATCCCCATAATGGTTCCCTCTAGTTGTTTACTCCATGTCTTCTTATCCCCATAATGGTTCCCTCTAGTTCTTTACTCCATGTCTTCTTATCCCCATAATGGTTCCCTCTAGTTGTTTACTCCATGTCTTCTTATCCCCATAATGGTTCCCTCTAGTTCTTTACTCCATGTCTTCTTATCCCCATAATGGTTCCCTCTAGTTGTTTACTCCATGTCTTCTTATCCCCATAATGGTTCCCTCTAGTTGTTTACTCCATGTCTTCTTATCCCCATAATGGTTCCCTCTAGTTGTTTACTCCATGTCTTCTTATCCCCATAATGGTTCCCTCTAGTTGTTTACTCCATGTCTTCTTATCCCCATAATGGTTCCCTCTAGTTGTTTACTCCATGTCTTCTTATCCCCATAATGGTTCCCTCTAGTTGTTTACTCCATGTCTTCTTATCCCCATAATGGTTCCCTCTAGTTGTTTACTCCATGTCTTCTTATCCCCATAATGGTTCCCTCTAGTTGTTTACTCCATGTCTTCTTATCCCCATAATGGTTCCCTCTAGTTCTTTACTCCATGTCTTCTTATCCCCATAATGGTTCCCTCTAGTTGTTTACTCCATGTCTTCTTATCCCCATAATGGTTCCCTCTAGTTCTTTACTCCATGTCTTCTTATCCCCATAATGGTTCCCTCTAGTTGTTTACTCCATGTCTTCTTATCCCCATAATGGTTCCCTCTAGTTGTTTACTCCATGTCTTCTTATCCCCATAATGCTTCCCTCTAGTTGTTTACTCCATGTCTTCTTATCCCCCATAATGGTTCCCTCTAGTTGTTTACTCCATGTCTTCTTATCCCCATAATGGTTCCCTCTAGTTCTTTACTCCATGTCTTCTTATCCCCATAATGGTTCCCTCTAGTTGTTTACTCCATGTCTTCTTATCCACATAATGGTTCCCTCTAGTTCTTTACTCCATGTCTTCTTATCCCCATAATGGTTCCCTCTAGTTGTTTACTCCATGTCTTCTTATCCCCATAATGGTTCCCTCTAGTTGTTTACTCCATGTCTTCTTATCCCCATAATGGTTCCCTCTAGTTGTTTACTCCATGTCTTCTTATCCCCATAATGGTTCCCTGTAGTTCTTTACTCCATGTCTTCTTATCCCCATAATGGTTCCCTGTAGTTCTTTACTCCATGTCTTCTTATCCCCATAATGCTTCCCTCTAGTTCTTTACTCCATGTCTTCTTATCCCCATAATGGTTCCCTCTAGTTCTTTACTCCATGTCATCTTATCACCATAATGCTTCCCTCTAGTTCTTTACTCCATGTCTTCTTATCCCCATAATGGTTCCCTCTAGTTCTTTACTCCATGTCCTCTTATCACCATAATGCTTCCCTCTAGTTCTTTACTCCATGTCTTCTTATCCCCATAATGCTTCCCTCTAGTTCTTTACTCCATGTCATCTTATCACCATAATGCTTCCCTCTAGTTCTTTACTCCATGTCTTCTTATCCCCATAATGGTTCCCTCTAGTTCTTTACTCCATGTCATCTTATCACCATAATGCTTCCCTCTAGTTCTTTACTCCATGTCTTCTTATCCCCATAATGCTTCCCTCTAGTTCTTTACTCCATGTCTTCTTATCCCCATAATGGTTCCCTCTAGTTCTTTACTCCGTGTCATCTTATCCCCATAATGCTTCCCTCTAGTTCTTTACTCCATGTCTTCTTATCCCCATAATGGTTCCCTCTAGTTCTTTACTCCATGTCATCTTATCACCATAATGCTTCCCCTAGTTCTTTACTCCATGTCTTCTTATCCCCATAATGGTTCCCTCTAGTTCTTTACTCCATGTCATCTTATCACCATAATGCTTCCCCTAGTTCTTTACTCCATGTCTTCTTATCCCCATAATGGTTCCCTCTAGTTCTTTACTCCATGTCTTCTTATCCCCATAATGGTTCCCTCTAGTTCTTTACTCCATGTCATCTTATCCCCATAATGCTTCCCTCTAGTTCTTTACTCCATGTCTTCTTATCCCCATAATGGTTCCCTCTAGTTCTTTACTCCATGTCATCTTATCACCATAATGCTTCCCCCTAGTTCTTTACTCCATGTCTTCTTATCCCCATAATGGTTCCCTCTAGTTCTTTACTCCATGTCTTCTTATCACCATAATGGTTCCCTCTAGTTCTTTACTCCATGTCATCTTATCACCATAATGCTTCCCTCTAGTTCTTTACTCCATGTCTTCTTATCACCATAATGGTTCCCTCTAGTTCTTTACTCCATGTCATCTTATCACCATAATGCTTCCCTCTAGTTCTTTACTCCATGTCTTCTTATCCCCATAATGGTTCCCTCTAGTTCTTTACTCCATGTCTTCTTATCCCCATAATGGTTCCCTCTAGTTCTTTACTCCATGTCATCTTATCACCATAATGCTTCCCCCTAGTTCTTTACTCCATGTCTTCTTATCCCCATAATGGTTCCCTCTAGTTCTTTACTCCATGTCTTCTTATCACCATAATGGTTCCCTCTAGTTCTTTACTCCATGTCATCTTATCACCATAATGCTTCCCCCTAGTTCTTTACTCCATGTCTTCTTATCCCCATAATGGTTCCCTCTAGTTCTTTACTCCATGTCATCTTATCCCCATAATGGTTCCCTCTAGTTCTTTACTCCATGTCTTCTTATCCCCATAATGCTTCCCTCTAGTTCTTTACTCCATGTCTTCTTATCCCCATAATGGTTCCCTCTAGTTCTTTACTCCATGTCATCTTATCACCATAATGCTTCCCTCTAGTTCTTTACTCCATGTCTTCTTATCCCCATAATGGTTCCCTCTAGTTCTTTACTCCATGTCTTCTTATCCCCATAATGGTTCCCTCTAGTTCTTTACTCCATGTCTTCTTATCCCCATAATGGTTCCCTCTAGTTCTTTACTCCATGTCTTCTTATCCCCATAATGGTTCCCTCTAGTTCTTTACTCCATGTCTTCTTATCCCCATAATGGTTCCCTCTAGTTCTTTACTCCATGTCTTCTTATCCCCATAATGGTTCCCTCTAGTTCTTTACTCCATGTCTTCTTATCCCCATAATGGTTCCCTCTAGTTCTTTACTCCATGTCTTCTTATCCCCATAATGGTTCCCTCTAGTTGTTTACTCCATGTCTTCTTATCCCCATAATGGTTCCCTTACTCCATGTCTTCTTATCCCCATAATGGTTCCCTCTAGTTGTTTACTCCATGGGGTACTCCATGTCTTCTTATCCCCATAATGCTTCCCTCTAGTTGTTTACTCCATGTCATCTTATCCCCATAATGGTTCCCTCTAGTTCTTTACTCCATGTCTTCTTATCCCCATAATGGTTCCCTCTAGTTGTTTACTCCATGTCTTCTTATCCCCATAATGGTTCCCTCTAGTTGTTTACTCCATGTCTTCTTATCCCCATAATGGTTCCCTCTAGTTGTTTACTCCATGTCTTCTTATCCCCATAATGGTTCCCTCTAGTTCTTTACTCCATGTCTTCTTATCCCCATAATGGTTCCCTCTAGTTGTTTACTCCATGTCTTCTTATCCCCATAATGGTTCCCTCTAGTTGTTTACTCCATGTCTTCTTATCCCCATAATGGTTCCCTCTAGTTGTTTTACTCCATGTCTTCTTATCCCCATAATGGTTCCCTCTAGTTGTTTACTCCATGTCTTCTTATCCCCATAATGGTTCCCTCTAGTTCTTTACTCCATGTCTTCTTATCCCCATAATGGTTCCCTCTAGTTGTTTACTCCATGTCTTCTTATCCCCATAATGGTTCCCTCTAGTTCTTTACTCCATGTCTTCTTATCCCCATAATGGTTCCCTCTAGTTGTTTACTCCATGTCTTCTTATCCCCATAATGGTTCCTTCTAGTTGTTTACTCCATGTCTTCTTATCCCCATAATGCTTCCCTCTAGTTGATTACTCCATGTCTTCTTATCCCCATAATGGTTCCCTCTAGTTGTTTACTCCATGTCTTCTTATCCCCATAATGGTTCCCTCTAGTTCTTTACTCCATGTCTTCTTATCCCCATAATGGTTCCCTCTAGTTCTTTACTCCATGTCTTCTTATCCCCATAATGGTTCCCTCTAGTTGTTTACTCCATGTCTTCTTATCCCCATAATGCTTCCCTCCATGTCTTCTTATCCCCATAATGGTTCCCTCTAGTTCTTTACTCCATGTCTTCTTATCCCCATAATGGTTCCCTCTAGTTGTTTACTCCATGTCTTCTTATCCCCATAATGCTTCCCTCTAGTTGTTTACTCCATGTCTTCTTATCCCCATAATGGTTCCCTCTAGTTCTTTACTCCATGTCTTCTTATCCCCATAATGGTTCCCTCTAGTTCTTTACTCCATGTCTTCTTATCCCCATAATGGTTCCCTCTAGTTGTTTACTCCATGTCTTCTTATCCCCATAATGGTTCCCTCTAGTTCTTTACTCCATGTCTTCTTATCTCCATAATGGTTCCCTCTAGTTGTTTACTCCATGTCTTCTTATCCACATAATGGTTCCCTCTAGTTGTTTACTCCATGTCTTCTTATCCCCATAATGGTTCCCTCTAGTTCTTTACTCCATGTCTTCTTATCCCCATAATGGTTCCCTCTAGTTGTTTACTCCATGTCTTCTTATCCCCATAATGGTTCCCTCTAGTTGTTTACTCCATGTCTTCTTATCCCCATAATGGTTCCCTCTAGTTGTTTACTCCATGTCTTCTTATCCCCATAATGGTTCCCTCTAGTTCTTTACTCCATGTCTTCTTATCACCATAATGGTTCCCTCTAGTTGTTTACTCCATGTCTTCTTATCCCCATAATGGTTCCCTCTAGTTGTTTACTCCATGTCTTCTTATCCCCATAATGGTTCCCTCTAGTTGTTTACTCCATGTCTTCTTATCCCCATAATGGTTCCCTCTAGTTGTTTACTCCATGTCTTCTTATCCCCATAATGGTTCCCTCTAGTTCTTTACTCCATGTCTTCTTATCCCCATAATGGTTCCCTCTAGTTGTTTACTCCATGTCTTCTTATCCCCATAATGGTTCCCTCTAGTTCTTTACTCCATGTCTTCTTATCCCCATAATGGTTCCCTCTAGTTGTTTACTCCATGTCTTCTTATCCCCATAATGGTTCCCTCTAGTTGTTTACTCCATGTCTTCTTATCCCCATAATGGTTCCCTCTAGTTCTTTTCTCCATGTCTTCTTATCCCCATAATGGTTCCCTCTAGTTCTTTACTCCATGTCTTCTTATCCCCATAATGGTTCCCTCTAGTTGTTTACTCCATGTCTTCTTATCCCCATAATGGTTCCCTCTAGTTGTTTACTCCATGTCTTCTTATCCCCATAATGGTTCCCTCTAGTTGTTTACTCCATGTCTTCTTATCCCCATAATGGTTCCCTCTAGTTTTTTACTCCATGTCTTCTTATCCCCATAATGGTTCCCTCTAGTTCTTTACTCCATGTCTTCTTATCCCCATAATGGTTCCCTCTAGTTGTTTACTCCATGTCTTCTTATCCCCATAATGGTTCCCTCTAGTTCTTTACTCCATGTCTTCTTATCCCCATAATGGTTCCCTCTAGTTGTTTACTCCATGTCTTCTTATCCCCATAATGGTTCCCTCTAGTTGTTTACTCCATGTCTTCTTATCCCCATAATGCTTCCCTCTAGTTGTTTACTCCATGTCTTCTTATCCCCATAATGGTTCCCTCTAGTTGTGTACTCCATGTCTTCTTATCCCCATAATGGTTCCCTCTAGTTCTTTACTCCATGTCTTCTTATCCCCATAATGGTTCCCTCTAGTTGTTTACTCCATGTCTTCTTATCCCCATAATGGTTCCCTCTAGTTCTTTACTCCATGTCTTCTTATCCCCATAATGGTTCCCTGTAGTTGTTTACTCCATGTCTTCTTATCCCCATAATGGTTCCCTCTAGTTGTTTACTCCATGTCTTCTTATCCCCATAATGGTTCCCTCTAGTTGTTTACTCCATGTCTTCTTATCCCCATAATGGTTCCCTCTAGTTCTTTACTCCATGTCTTCTTATCCCCATAATGGTTCCCTGTAGTTCTTTACTCCATGTCTTCTTATCCCCATAATGCTTCCCTCTAGTTCTTTACTCCATGTCTTCTTATCCCCATAATGGTTCCCTCTAGTTCTTTACTCCATGTCATCTTATCACCATAATGCTTCCCTCTAGTTCTTTACTCCATGTCTTCTTATCCCCATAATGGTTCCCTCTAGTTCTTTACTCCATGTCATCTTATCACCATAATGCTTCCCTCTAGTTCTTTACTCCATGTCTTCTTATCCCCATAATGCTTCCCTCTAGTTCTTTACTCCATGTCATCTTATCACCATAATGCTTCCCTCTAGTTCTTTACTCCATGTCTTCTTATCCCCATAATGGTTCCCTCTAGTTCTTTACTCCATGTCATCTTATCACCATAATGCTTCCCTCTAGTTCTTTACTCCATGTCTTCTTATCCCCATAATGCTTCCCTCTAGTTCTTTACTCCATGTCTTCTTATCCCCATAATGGTTCCCTCTAGTTCTTTACTCCGTGTCATCTTATCCCCATAATGCTTCCCTCTAGTTCTTTACTCCATGTCTTCTTATCCCCATAATGGTTCCCTCTAGTTCTTTACTCCATGTCATCTTATCACCATAATGCTTCCCCTAGTTCTTTACTCCATGTCTTCTTATCCCCATAATGGTTCCCTCTAGTTCTTTACTCCATGTCATCTTATCACCATAATGCTTCCCCCTAGTTCTTTACTCCATGTCTTCTTATCCCCATAATGGTTCCCTCTAGTTATTTACTCCATGTCTTCTTATCCCCATAATGGTTCCCTCTAGTTCTTTACTCCATGTCATCTTATCCCCATAATGCTTCCCTCTAGTTCTTTACTCCATGTCTTCTTATCCCCATAATGGTTCCCTCTAGTTCTTTACTCCATGTCATCTTATCACCATAATGCTTCCCCTAGTTCTTTACTCCATGTCTTCTTATCCCCATAATGGTTCCCTCTAGTTCTTTACTCCATGTCTTCTTATCACCATAATGGTTCCCTCTAGTTCTTTACTCCATGTCATCTTATCACCATAATGCTTCCCTCTAGTTCTTTACTCCATGTCTTCTTATCACCATAATGGTTCCCTCTAGTTCTTTACTCCATGTCTTCTTATCACCATAATGCTTCCCTCTAGTTCTTTACTCCATGTCTTCTTATCCCCATAATGGTTCCCTCTAGTTCTTTACTCCATGTCTTCTTATCCCCATAATGGTTCCCTCTAGTTCTTTACTCCATGTCATCTTATCACCATAATGCTTCCCCCTAGTTCTTTACTCCATGTCTTCTTATCCCCATAATGGTTCCCTCTAGTTCTTTACTCCATGTCTTCTTATCACCATAATGGTTCCCTCTAGTTCTTTACTCCATGTCATCTTATCACCATAATGCTTCCCCCTAGTTCTTTACTCCATGTCTTCTTATCCCCATAATGGTTCCCTCTAGTTCTTTACTCCATGTCTTCTTATCACCATAATGGTTCCCTCTAGTTCTTTACTCCATGTCATCTTATCACCATAATGCTTCCCTCTAGTTCTTTACTCCATGTCTTCTTATCCCCATAATGCTTCCGTCTAGTTCTTTACTCCATGTCTTCTTATCCCCATAATGGTTCCCTCTAGTTCTTTACTCCATGTCATCTTATCACCATAATGCTTCCCCCTAGTTCTTTACTCCATGTCTTCTTATCCCCATAATGGTTCCCTCTAGTTCTTTACTCCATGTCTTCTTATCCCCATAATGCTTCCCTCTAGTTCTTTACTCCATGTCTTCTTATCACCATAATGGTTCCCTCTAGTTCTTTACTCCGTGTCATCTTATCACCATAATGCTTCCCCCTAGTTCTTTACTCCATGTCTTCTTATCCCCATAATGGTTCCCCCTAGTTCTTTACTCCATGTCATCTTATCCCCATAATGCTTCCCTCTAGTTGTTTACTCCATGTCTTCTTATCCCCATAATGCTTCCCTCTAGTTCTTTACTCCATGTCTTCTTATCCCCATAATGGTTCCCTCTAGTTCTTTACTCCATGTCATCTTATCACCATAATGCTTCCCCCTAGTTCTTTACTCCATGTCTTCTTATCCCCATAATGGTTCCCTCTAGTTCTTTACTCCATGTCTTCTTATCCCCATAATGGTTCCCTCTAGTTCTTTACTCCATGTCTTATCCCCATAATAGTTCCCTCTAGTTCTTTACTCCATGTCTTCTTATCCCCATAATGCTTCCCTCCAGTTCTTTACTCCATGTCTTCTTATCCCCATAATGGTTCCCTCTAGTTCTTTACTCCATGTCTTCTTATCCCCATAATGCTTCCCTCTAGTTCTTTACTCCATGTCTTCTTATCCCCATAATGGTTCCCTCTAGTAGTTTAGTTTCTTTACTCCATGTCTTCTTATCCCCATAATGGTTCCCTCTAGTTCTTTACTCCATGTCTTCTTATCCCCATAATGGTTCCCTCTAGTTCTTTACTCCATGTCATCTTATCCCCATAATGGTTCCCTCTAGTTCTTTACTCCATGTCTTCTTATCCCCATAATGCTTCCCTCTAGTTCTTTACTCCATGTCTTCTTATCCCCATAATGGTTCCCTCTAGTTCTTTACTCCATGTCTTCTTATCCCCATAATGGTTCCCTCTAGTTCTTTACTCCATGTCATCTTATCCCCATAATGGTTCCCTCTAGTTCTTTACTCCATGTCATCTTATCCCCATAATGGTTCCCTCTAGTTGTTTACTCCATGTCATCTTATCACCATAATGCTTCCCCCTAGTTCTTTACTCCATGTCTTCTTATCCCCATAATGGTTCCCCCTAGTTCTTTACTCCATGTCTTCTTATCCCCATAATGGTTCCCTCTAGTTCTTTACTCCATGTCTTCTTATCCCCATAATGGTTCCCTCTAGTTCTTTACTCCATGTCTTCTTATCCCCATAATGGTTCCCTCTAGTTGTTTACTCCATGTCTTCTTATCCCCATAATGGTTCCCCCTAGTTCTTTACTCCATGTCTTCTTATCCCCATAATGGTTCCCCCTAGTTCTTTACTCCATGTCTTCTTATCCCCATAATGCTTCCCTCTAGTTCTTTACTCCATGTCTTCTTATCCCCATAATGCTTCCCTCTAGTTCTTTACTCCATGTCTTCTTATCCCCATAATGGTTCCCTCTAGTTCTTTACTCCATGTCTTCTTATCCCCATAATGGTTCCCTCTAGTTCTTTACTCCATGTCTTCTTATCCCCATAATGGTTCCCTCTAGTTCTTTACTCCATGTCATCTTATCCCCATAATGGTTCCCTCTAGTTCTTTACTCCATGTCATCTTATCCCCATAATGGTTCCCTCTAGTTCTTTACTCCATGTCATCTTATCCCCATAATGGTTCCCTCTAGTTCTTTACTCCATGTCTTCTTATCCCCATAATGGTTCCCTCTAGTTCTTTACTCCATGTCATCTTATCCCCATAATGGTTCCCTCTAGTTCTTTACTCCATGTCATCTTATCCCCATAATGGTTCCCTCTAGTTCTTTACTCCATGTCTTCTTATCCCCATAATGGTTCCCTCTAGTTCTTTACTCCATGTCATCTTATCCCCATAATGCTTCCCTCTAGTTCTTTACTCCATGTCATCTTATCCCCATAATGGTTCCCTCTAGTTGTTTACTCCATGTCATCTTATCACCATAATGCTTCCCCCTAGTTCTTTACTCCATGTCTTCTTATCCCCATAATGGTTCCCCCTAGTTCTTTACTCCATGTCTTCTTATCCCCATAATGGTTCCCTCTAGTTCTTTACTCCATGTCATCTTATCCCCATAATGCTTCCCCCTAGTTCTTTACTCCATGTCTTCTTATCCCCATAATGCTTCCCCCTAGTTCTTTACTCCATGTCTTCTTATCCCCATAATGGTTCCCTCTAGTTCTTTACTCCATGTCTTCTTATCCCCATAATGGTTCCCTCTAGTTCTTTACTCCATGTCATCTTATCACCATAATGCTTCCCTCTAGTTCTTTACTCCATGTCTTCTTATCCCCATAATGGTTCCCTCTAGTTCTTTACTCCATGTCATCTTATCACCATAATGCTTCCCCCTAGTTCTTTACTCCATGTCTTCTTATCCCCATATGCTTCCCTCTAGTTCTTTACTCCATGTCATCTTATCACCATAATGCTTCCCTCTAGTTCTTTACTCCATGTCTTCTTTGGTCTCCTTGGACCTCTCTTATCCTGGGGATTACGGAATAAAGTCCTGTACTCCTACCAATCGGCAGTGTCTCCTTCTCACTTCTTGCTCTCGGTAACACTTGTCTAGTTTGTGTCATCAGTTCCATATTACTGATCTTGTCATCAGTTCCATATTACTGATCTTGTCATCAGTTCCATATTACTGATCTTGTCATCAGTTCCATATTACTGATCTTGTCATCAGTTCCATATTACTGATCTTGTCATACCACGTCAATTCTTCTAGTCTACTGCAAGCACCCATTTATGAAAGACAGCTCTTTGGCTGCTTTTGTTGTTCTCCATGTTTGACAGCCATATAACAGGACCGACTTGACATTTGAATTGACGATTCTGGTATTAAACAAGTACATACAAAACAGTAAATATACAACAAACTCAAACCTAATCTGCTTCAAGACAGTTCTACAGATCTTTGGCGGTGTGGCGCTGCTCATTCATCAATGGCAAGTAGTCATTTCATTTTGCCTTGTACTCGTCAACATTTTCCTTTGCGTTCCTAACCAAATACAGTCATCACACTGCTGCTGGTCCCTTTAGAGAAAACCTGCACCAAGCAGTCACATGATCTTGCAGCTGTGGTTTCTGTGGCAATTTGTTTAACATGATGAGGTTCCAAGCCCCACGCACGCCCTCATATTAGTATGCGTAGGCCTATTCTTTTTTTATTTCCCCAGAGACCCCCGGGAACTACGCGGGGCAAATGTAAGGAAATAACAAGAAGTCACTGAAATAGTTTCAACCAGGGTTTGTGGAATCGGTCAAATAACTTTCCGACTCCTGAAATGTTAATAGTCTCCGACTATAGTTTCTTTTTGTTACTAGACATATGGCATCAAATTCGAAGTCGGAGTCCAGATATTTTTACCGACTCTTGACTCCGCCTCCACTAAAAACGACCGACTCCACGACTCCACAGCCCTGGTTTCAACAATGTCAAGACCAAGTCAAGAAGATGCAAACAAAAGGATTACTGACAAAAATCTAACCAGCAGAGATCGATGAGATAATGGAGATTAAAAAAATAAAAAAAAAAACAAGGAGAAAGCAGATCGAATAAATAATTCAATACTTCTAAAAAAAACATATGCCAAATAACATTTAACAAAATCAACAACAGAAGGATCGTTTTCACGCGGCACAGAATTCCATCGCCTATTTAAAAAAAAAAAAAAAAAAAACGAAAGACTTAAGGGATTTCTGAAACGTCACAGGCTGGGATATCGTGACACGAAAGTGTTGACAACTAGTAAATGAGTTGTTGCCGCGTCTGGTTTCCATGTGTCTCTAGAGCGACAGGAAAATAACAGGACCACTGTACCCACTAGACAAGTCATAAGAGGCGACTATGATGAGATTATGGATGGGACTAGCAACCTCACCATGTAAAACAATACTACAACAGAAACCACAGCAAGTGCAACAGTACATAAATGAATTGGTGCCTGCTTCAGGCCTGGAGGCTACTGCAGTGTTAGTCCTAGGCCCTGTCGTAGATTTTTGATAGCGGAATTAAGACTTGGGTTGGTCCCTTCTGAATAGATTAGAATAAGTGATAGCCACAGTGAGAGATAATAATAGAAATAGATTTCCACGAGTGAGATAATAGAAATTAATAGAAGCTGTCCCTGAAATCGAGAATCTTCTCTCTTTCAGCCTATCTTCTACAACAGATTTAGAGGAGTCGGACAGTCTATTATGATATATATATATATATATATATATATATATATATATATATATATATATATATATATATATATATATATATATATATATATATATATATCATAATATATATATATATATATATATATATATATATATACCACTCACATACACACAAGTGACGACAGTTAGACGCACATACGTGAAAACTATGACATTGGAAATATAGATAATTGGGAACGAACTGACCGACACACTGGAATAAGTTCAAGTGAATTTTTTTAATTATCATAATAAAATTCCATCACAACACATAAAAATTACATCAAGCATATATAAATAGTCAGAAAGTCAATGAATTGCTACAAGAATGATAGACCCAGAGGTATGATCTTTTCCCTCGATGTATAGCCCACAGTCCTGTTAGAAGAAAAGTGATAGCTCCAAAGAGTCACGGATACATATGCTATAGTCTAAGATTTCCCTTTAAAGGTATGAACAGACTTTGATACTCTGATCTATCCCAAGGAAAATATTGTTAGCAACAAAAACCTGCATAAAGAAATTTAAAACAGCAAATTGGGTGCCAAAATACAACAATAAAGGAATCACTCAGTCCTGCATTCACTCCATTCAGTCAGCCGTGATCACTAGCTTGCATTCGTACTTACAGCTTTGGTAGCAACTTCTGGAAAAACAATGTTTACGACATGCACATACAGAATCTCCAGGGTTAGTCTTGGACAATGGAACCCCATTCCCGCAAAGATAGGTTGAATCCACTACTTCAGGAAACGTTTCCTTGGCTATTCTTATTTTGGGATATCTGTTTCTGTCACATTAAAATTGTCCAGGCACGAACGTTAACAGCGAGCACAGTGTCAATAGCTTAGGTTTCTAGTAACGAGGAATGTCAGGTCGGTGTCTTCTCGCAGTATAGGACTTTATTTGGTCACACCACAACTAGTCAGAACTCCGTCGGAATGTTACTGATAGTAATATTTTACTTGCCACAAGGGCTGAAAATGTACTTGAGGTTTTTCTCAGGAAGAATTAAATCTGGCTCGATGGGCCTGTTACTTCATTTAATCTTAAAGTTCATGTAATGGGTACTCTGTCGTTCTGGATGCCAGCGCAATGCCAGACAGGTTTTACTTTATACACCCAAGTCTTTAAGAAAAAAAAATGTTTTTGTTCTTCACAGATATTTCTCCGTACTAAAACCGTTGGTAAAGTTGGGCTACCCCAGTTTCACTCCACACAGAACTACAGACTAACACCATGAACTAGAATCATTCAATATAAGGGTATTCCAGAACTCGGCAAAAATGTCGAGAAACTAGGACTTCGCCATACACAAGAGATTTCCTAGCACTAGCGATCTGTCTACTGCAACTGGAGAATGACTGAATGAAATCAAGTCCAAACTGCGGGGTAGATATATGAAACAGACAAAGGATCCCACGCTATTACGAAAACCCGAAATAGCGCCGGTCTCTCTCTCTCTCTCTCTCTCTATCTCTCTCTCTCTCTCCCCTCTCTCTTAACACTTCCCATTAACTTAGGCGCTGGCCATAACTGCCAAAAGTGCGTCTTCACACCTACTACGACATGTCTCATTTCTGAGCTATGCAGATTGGCGCCTTCCACACATCACGCCGAGAAACTAGCCGAAGAAAAACTCGTGTCAGATTAAAATGTAGACAAATGACCGCTCTCTATGTCTGACTAGACGAATTCTCACACTATTTCGTTCACATCCAGGGACTGACATTTTACGCAATAAAATGCGTTACTAGTATGAGAAAGAAACGGTAAAAGTCAGAATGGGAAAGTAATATTTTGTCGCAAACGAACGAATGCGAAAAACAGGAAAAGGATAAAAGAGCGATAATAAAGTAGAGGACACGGGTAGAAAAGAAAAGAATATAGAAAATTTAATGATCATAAATCTCTATGCCACAGGCCCCATAAGAAAAAAAATGAGGGAAAGGACGGTGAAGAAGTGATGAGTGTACTTGAATCATGAGATACAGATTCACTAAATACAGACACTATTGCCAAGCGACGAAAATCAATTATCCCATAAGATTTTATCATGCCATTTGCTTAAGGCAATTCCTACAAGACTGGCATTATCAATGAAAATTAATAAGTTGCAGAGTCCGACTTTTGATTAACTGAGACCAGTTAATAGTCAAGGTCAACTTTACTGTGCTCTCTTGCGAGGGATGGACAATCTTGTGATTTTCTACTTACTGGGTCTGGAATTGTGAGGATGGGAAATTTTGTGATTTTCTAATTATTGAGTATGGAATTGTGAGGATGGGTAATCTTGTGATTTTCTACTTATTGAGTCTGGAATTGCGAGGATGGGAAATCTCAGTTTCTACCTGCTGAGTCTGGAATTGTAAGGATGAGAAATCTTGTGATTTTCTACTTACTGAGTATGGAATTACAAGGAGGCAAAATCTTGTTAATTTCTACCTACTGAGTCTGGACATCAAAATACCGAAAACTGCGCGTATGAAGAAACTATTGATAGAAAACACTATTATAATAGCGAGCGCCCGTACGTATGTACACGAGCCAAAGTGGCATCAGATTACCACTTTCTGTTAGCCAAAACACAAAGTCACCCACACAAATTCAATGTGGGATATTTCATACATCAAGAAAATAATAAAACATTTGCAGTAATATTTCCCCAATAAGTACTAAATGCAGTAATAGCGAAATATGTAGTGCAGGCATGGGCACACTTTATTTAAATAAATAGTACACACATAACCCAGGACCTTCCGAACGGCACCGATTCTCCGGTAAGGCACTCACTTCTGTTGTTTTTCTGTTGTCTAGTTTTCTACTTCTTTAATTCTCACGAGTGCCTGAAACATACCTTTAAGTGTGTAATATTTATTTATTTACTGTTTACAGGCCTCGGGTTTCCCCCCTTTATTTGTTTAAAAGTGTATACTTTATTTAGCATGCCAAGATCTACTTCTACTATTTGATGATATGCCTTTGATCTACCAAATATAATTTTTTCGATGTAGCTAATTTAACAGGTGTTCAACTATAAATAATAAAAATAACTCCATATGCGCGTGAAATGAACAGGCATTTAAGACACACAACAAATGTTTATTAACTGAAGAAAAAAAAACGTGTTTGTGCAAGGGCAAAAATATTTACACTAATAAAAGCTAATTCAAACAAAAATATATTATTTAAGTACTAATATAACAAAATATGTAACAACGTAGACTTAATATGATGATGATTTTCACTGCATTGCCTAAACTAAGTCCTTAAAGTTAGGTACGAAAAATAGTATACATTTAAAAACAAAAGATTCAATTAAAGAGCCAGAAAAAAACAATAAAACACTTTTATATCAGGAGTCCAATACAATGCTACGCACCAACGAATGATAGCGATGAGGAGGTCAAGGATGAATTCTATCAACAACTGCAGAAAGAAATGGAAGACACACCTAGATATGATCTTGTTATAGTAATGGGAGACCTCAATGCGAAAGTTGGTACACACAATACATATAATGAAAGAACAATGGGGAAATGCGGCAGCGGAACAGCAAATGAAAATGGGGATAAACTAATAAGTTTCTGTAGCATTAACAACCTGGTCATTGGAGGAACACTCTTCCCACATAAAGAAATTCACAAATTAACATGGGAATCACCAAATGGTCGGGACAGAAACCAGATAGACCACATCATGGTTAACGGTAGATGGAGACATGCATTACAAGATGTGAAGGTAAGAAGAGGTGCAGTTGTGGGAAGTGATCACCATTTAGTAGTAGCAAAACTGAAAGTAAAACTAAGAAGGGCTGCACCTACTGTAACTACACAGAAAAGGTTTGACATCAGCAAATTGAAGGACTCCCTTACCAGAAAAGCTTTTACGGCCGACATAAAGAAACGATATCAATTTGACAAAAGTCAGGAAAAGACATTGACTGATGATATAGACCAGAATTTCAACACCATTTCAACAATATACAAAGAAAGCAGCAAATCATGCTTGGGATTCCAGGAAAGGAAGAAGCAAGACTGGATAACACCAGAAACTTTAAACACCATAACGATGAGAAAGGAAATGAAAAGAAAGAAAACAGAAGCGAAGTCCCCCAGGTTAAAGCAACTATATAGCGAACAGTACAGTCAGCTGGACAAGGAAATTAAACGCCAAACCCGAGCCAACAAAAGGAATTTCCTAGACGATCTTGCAAGACAGGCAGAGGAGGCAGCACTGAGAAATGAACAAAGCACAGTATACAAAATAACTAAATTCATCAGCGGAAAACGAGGTGCAAACAATATTACATTAGTAAGAGATAAGCAAGGTAATCTCATCACGACAGCAGAGGGACAAGAAGCAAGATGGGCAGAGCACTTCAGAGAAACTCTGAACAAGGAACTACCAGAGACACAATTGAATGTTCCTGAGGCTGAAAACGATCTAGATGTGAATACAGACATTCCACGAAAAGAAGAAATCATCACAGCAATCAAAGGGTTAAAGAACGGCAAAGCTCCGGGCCATGATAACTTAAATGCAGAGCTATTTAAGACAGACCCTGAGCTAGCAGAACTATTAGAACCACTATTTGCACAAGTCTGGAAAACGGGGACAACACCATCAGAGTGGAACAAAGGAATAATTGTCAAATTGCCCAAGAAGGGAGATCTTGCAGACTGCAATAATTGGAGAGGAATCACTCTTCTCTCAGTTCCCAGCAAAATACTAGGCAGGATAATTATACAGAGAATTTCAAAGGCAGTAGATCACAAACTGAGGAAAGAACAAGCAGGATTTAGAAAGAACAGGAGATGTGTAGATCATATATTCACTCTCAGGAACATTATAGAGCAGTGCTCAGAATGGCAAAGACAGCTTTACATTAATTTCGTTGATTTTGAAAAGGCTTTTGACAGCATACATAGGGACAGTTTATGGAAAATACTGAGGGCTTATGGAATTCCAAGCTGCATAGTGTCAATCATAAAAAGCCTCTATGCAAACTTTACGTGCAGTGTTGGGCAGAGCAACCTAACCTTTGAGGTGAAGACAGGAGTACGACAGGGATGCCCCTTATCAACCACTCTATTTTTAACAGTCATAGACTGGGTGATGCGCCAGACAACAGAGGGCAGTCCAAGAGGAATAAGATGGACAACATTTTCTACATTGGAAGATCTGGAATATGCAGATGACATTGCACTACTAGCACATTCACATCAACACATCCAGGAAAAAACGGATAGACTTAATAAGTTTAGCCAGCAGGTGGGCTTGAACATCAATTTAAAGAAGTCTGAGGTCATGACGCTCAATGTGAGCAACCCTGAGCCCATATCAGTAAGGAATAAGCAATTGGTACAGACAGATACCTTCACATACCTAGGAAGCATAGTAACACCAGACGGCGGGGCAGGCAAAGACATCAACATCAGAATGAATAAGGCAAGAACAGCCTTCTTTAGCCTAAACAACATCTGGAAATCCTCCCAATACAGCACAAGCACAAAATTAAGATTATATCAGAGCTGTGTGCTTTCTGTGCTTCTCTATGGTGCGGAATGCTGGAGAGTTACAGAGAAGGAAATGTCGAAATTGTCCTCTTTTCACACAACATGCCTAAAAAAAATTCACCGAATCTTTTGGCCGAATACCATCACTAACCAAGATCTGCTTACTCGTAGCAAGCAAGAGGACATGCACACCATCATAGCTGGCAGACGCTGGAACTGGGTTGGTCATGTCCTCAGAAGAGACCCCGATGCCATCACAAGAACAGCTATGCTTTGGACCCCTGAAGGAAAACGAAAAAGAGGCCGACCAAAAACAACCTGGCGGAGGACTGTGGAGGCTGAGATGCAAAGAATGAACCAGAGTTGGGGCACTGTACGAAGGATGGCCACCGACCGAGCAAAGTGGAATCAATTTGTTGTTGCCCTACAAGACGCCACTAGGCGTGATGGCCACTGACTGCTTTGACGGTCGGCGGCTAAGGATCAAAGAAGAAGATCAGGAGTCCACCAAAATCTCACAGAGGTCCACCGGTGGACCGCGATCGGTGGCTTGCCCACTCTTCATGTAGCGAATACAAAAGACTACTACAATAAATAACTAATATATGAAATGAGACTAGTGGAGAAGTGCTAGGAAAAAGACAATGTTAGAACCCAACATGGATAACAACAGAAAACATCGATAAGATAATAGAATGAAAGACAAATGCAGATTTAAACAGAAGCAAAACCAGAAATTCCAGAGCCAAGGCTCATGAAATATACACAGAAGCAATCACAGAAGTACGTGTGCAAGAGGAAATGAAGAAATGGACGGGCCATCTTGAGGAACTAATAAATAGGTCAGCTCCGCAAGATCTCTCAGACAAACAGCTTGCAGAAAAGGAGACGCAAGTGAATTGTTTAAAAAAAAAAAATTAGTAAGGAAGAAATAAAGAAAGCCATAAAGTTTCTAATAGATGCAAAGCCGCTTGTCCAGATGACATTTCAGAAGAGATCATCAATGCAGACACTGACTCCTCTAAAGAGATATTATGTATCCTGATCATACTGTCGGCTGGGTGCAGACGAGCGTTTCTTGCGCGTGACGAATGAAAGAGTAGGGATTTACAGGCTGCGCAGCGGAGCGAGACTGTAAATCCCTACTCTTTCATTCGTCACGCACGAGAAACGCGCAGCAAGAAACGCTCGTCTGTAAGAGCCCTTACATATCGCGCTCCACGTGATAAAATAAATTAAAAATATAAAGGTAAAGCTAGCCACATAGCAGATACTGCAGTAGGGGAGTCAAGTGTTAGAGACTTCACCATATGGTTTATGAGGTGGGGTGCCCAGTTCCCGTCCTCTCTGCCTTCATCTCCCCTAAACTGGAGAGGAGAGTCAGATAATAATTTACTGTTGGGTAGACTGGAGTGTGACGCTACCATGTTCCGATCCTGGAACCTGGTAGCTTCGCCACGTGAGGAAACTGTTCTAACCGCATAGGCAATCGTACGTTCAGTTTAAAATAAAATCAAGTTTTAACCCGTAATGGTTATTTGTCACAGGCATTAAAAAATCAAGTTTTAATCGGCAATGGTTATTTGTCACATATATTTTTTTAAAAATCTAGTTTAATCCGCAATGGTTATTTGTTTATTCTCTGGACAAAAAAACATAATGCGAAAATGATGAAAAACGAGGTGGTCAGTCTGAGACTCTGCGGACCGTTATGAAGGTATACTATTCGGATCCTCTTATATTTATACTTACATTTCCCAAAGAAAAAGACTGAAACAAGTTAAATTTATTTTTTTAAAGCGTGGTATAAATTAATCTCACGGATATCTCTATTCTGATGGCATAATAATGAACGGGACGTTTATTAGTGATAACACAATTAACGGCTTTTGAAATCACTTAATCGTCAACATAATTTTGGTTTTGCTAAGTACAACCTTCTACTAAAACTTATTTCGCTGATACTTCTGTCCTTCTTTTTTTTTTTTTTTTTTTTTTTAACCCTGTGTAGTTTCCGGGGGATGGGGGCGGGGGAGGGTGTCCCCTAAGAGACACAGTAAGAATAGGCTCACTGCACTCTTATACATGTCGTACAACGCAACTAATATGAGTAAATTAATATGAGACAAAAATAAAGGTATGTTATCAGTAAATAATGTTACTACATCAATGAGATTGAAAAAAATTTTTTTTTATAATATGCCTAAACTTTCACTTCAATCTTACTCACATTTTAGTGATAATACAACTTATTATATTAGGAAAAGTGCATATTCTCGCACTATTTCAGTACACAATTTTCCACTAGGAACTTCATGGCAGACAATAGGCAAGTTCTTTAATTATAGTGCGGACTTTAAGTTGGTAAGTCTATTGTCACCTCCCAATCACGGGTATGGTGAGGCTTTATTAACTTCTAGTACTAATAGAGAATATCTTATCTACTATGACACTTTGTCCTTTTGTCTTTCCATTATTTTTTCCATGCCTAAGGTAGACAGTAGTTCTTTTGACTGTACTGCTTTTGCTCAGCCAATGCAGCATGAGCTAGTATATCGTCTACTCTTGATGGAAAGGCATGCTTGTTGAATTAATGTGGACTGAAATTTCTAACACCGCGTTCACTAAATTTTTAAGGAAATTTTTGTTAAACCTATTTTGAGGTCAACATATGCTACAAAAATTTATGCTCTTCGTCAGATGCAGGCAATTTCGACTTAAGTGTTGGTTTACCTCAGGACCAATTTTACGGTTGAAACGATTTCAAGTTCGAAAAATGTGACGGTTCCACATCAGATGTAAAACGATGATGCGAGTCTAATTAACTACGTAATTGTATATACGTCAACTCTATACTCTGCCTCAGAAGCTAAAGATGAGTTCTACGAGAATCTAGCAGCAGTCATCAAAAGCATACCTAGGCAAGAACAGCTTGTTCTCCTTGGTGACTTTAACGCTAGAGTGGGTGCCGATAATGTTTCATGGCCTTCATGTCTGGGCAGGTTTGGTATTGGCAAGATGAATGAAAATGAACAACGGCTCTTAGAGTTTTGTGTCCACCATGACCTCTGCGTGACCAACACCTACTTTCAGACAAAACCCCAGCATAAGGTGTCATGGAGACACCCACGATCCAAGCACTGGCCCCAACTGGACCTGATTCTCGTCAAAAGGCCACTTCTCAGGTCTGTGCTCTCCACGCGCCCGTACCATAGTGCAGACTGTGATACAGATCACTCCTTGGTTTGCTGCAAAATCAGAGCACAGCCAAGAAAACTCTATCGTGTCAGACATGAAGGGAAACCACGCATTGATACCAGCAAGATGTCAGACTCTGTCATGATCGCTCAATTTACTGCGACCTTCAAGAAAGTTCTCAGTAGCCCTCAGCATGGTGATACTATTACAGAGAACTAGGAGCATCTACGGAACATCATTCAAAGTACTGCACTTGCCACCTTTGGTAAGAAAACGGCAAAGTCAAATGACTGGTTTGATGCTTCATCAGATGTGATGGCACCTGTCATTGAAGCTAAGCGCAGTGCTATGAATGAATACAAACGTTCACCGAGTGCTAGAACCCTACAGATCCTGAAGGCAACGAGAAGCAAAGTTCAACAAACTGCTCGACGCTGTGCAAATGACTATTGGCTCCAGCTCAGTGAGTGCATCCAGACCGCAGCGCAAACAGGCAACATTAAACAAATGTATGACGGTATAAAGAAAGCACTTGGCCCCCAAAAAAGTAAGACGGCACCGCTAAAAACCATCAGCGGAGAGAAGCTAACCAATAAGGGTAAGCAGATGGAGAGGTGGGTCGAGCACGACTCTGAGCTTTACGCTAGAGCAAATACCGTTACGCCTGCAGCCCTTGATGCTGTCAAATGTCTGCCAACTATGGAGGAGCTGGATGCCGAACCAACATTAGAGGAACTCAGCAAGGCCATTGATAGCTTGGCCTCTGGCAAAGCACCAGGCAGTGATGGGATTCCTCCTGATTTAATCAAATGCTGTAAGAGCACGCTATTACATCCCCTGCATAGGATGCTGTGCCAGTGCTGGGAAGAGACAACTATTCCCAAGACATGCGAGATGCCAAGATTGTAACACTGTATAAAAATAAAGGAGACAGAAGTGATTGCAATAACTACAGAGGCATCTCTCTTCTTAGTATTGTTGGTAAGGTTTTTGCCAAAGTCATCTTAATGCGACTACACAAGTTAGCTGAGCGCATATATCCAGAGTCACAATGTGGATTCCGAGCTGGTAGATCAACAACATACTTGATCTTCTCTGTCCGCCAGCTTCAGGAAAAATCAAGAGAGCAGAAAAGGCCTTTATATATCGCCTCTATAGACCTCACAAAAGCATTTGACCTGGTTAGTAGGGATGGACTCTTCAAAATCCTCCTGAAAATAGGCTGCCCTTCTAAAATGCTGGAAATGATAAAGTCATTCCATGACGACATGAAGGGAACAGTCCAATATGCTGGAAGCACGTCACAGCCCTTTGACATACGAAGTGGCGTTAAACAAGGCTGTGTTCTGGCTCCGACCCTCTTCGGGATCTTCTTTGCCTTACTCTTGAAACATGCATTCAGAGATGCAACTGAAGGAATATGCTTTCACACTAGGTCAGATGGCCGTCTGTTTAATCTTTCAAGGCTGAGGGCAAAAACAAAAATCAGAAGGGTCACTATAAGAGACTTGTTGTTCGCTGATGATGCTGCAGTCGTCACTCAAAGCCAACAGGAGCTTCAGAACTTGATGAATCGCTTCACTAAAGCATGCTTGGACTTTGGCCTCACAATAAGTCTAAAGAAAACGAATGTGCTGAGTCAGGATGCGGGTGCTGCACCAGTTATCACTATCGATAACTATGAATTGGCAGTGGTGCACCACTTCACATACCTAGGGTGTACCATCAATGACAAACTCTCACTGGATACAGAAATCGACAGCCGCATTGGCAAAGCTGCAGCTACCTTTGCCCGCCTCACATCGCGTGTTTGGGGAAACTCTAAACTCACAATGAAGACCAAAGAAGCGGTATATAATGCCTGCGTCACCAGCACACTCCTATATGGCAGCGAGACCTGGACGACCTATGCTAGGCAAGAAAGAAGGCTCAATACCTTCCATTTACGGTGTCTACGCTGCATCCTCGGCATCTCGTGGAAAGATAAAGTGACAAATGTCGAGGTGTTGTCACGTGCTGGCCTTCAAAGTATGTATACACTGCTTAGACAACGCAGACTTCGCTGGCTTGGCCATGTTCGCCGCATGGAAGATGGTCGTATCCCAAAAGATTTCTTCTACGGACAATTAGCAGATGGCAAGAGAACAGTTGGGCGACCACAGCTGAGGTTCAAAGATGTGTGCAAGAGAGATATGAGGGCACTGGACATGGATCCAGCAACATGGGAGGATGAAGCTACCGATCGCACTAAGTGGCGATGCTATTTACGGCGCCACCTCAGTGTAGTAAAATCTGTGAGATAATCGCTTATTTCAGTAAGATTTTAGTCCTATGATGAATAAATACACCAGCCCTCAGGTGTCTGACTGGTTTCATCTTCAACGCCAGTAGGGCGATGCCTTTTGTGCAGTGGGAATGCTATGAAAATGACCCGCCGTAAAAATCTAACACGCTTTAGTTTCGGTTTCGAAAACGTACAATAAACCTTTTAACATCTCGCCGATCTGCTGCACGAAACGGGGCAAAAGCTTGTAATTAACGACTTGCCAGAACTGTGAGACCAAACTGGCGTTTGAATTAACGTAATATGTTAACTTTAACACTAACATTTGTAATAATTCGGACATTTCACAGGCGATTGTAATAATTAACGCAAAGCACTATCAACGTTTTGAAAAACCCCTCTTCGCTCTGCACGCGGTCTCTTTAATATATACACGCTGTGGGCAAAGCCAGCAGAGGCAAACACACAGACAAATTTTCATTTCCTCCTAGCGGTAATATTCTGACGTCACTCAAACTAGTTGGTTTATTTGAATAGTGAGGAAAATGTTAGAGACGGGGGGAAGATGGCCGACTTGTGTAAAAGTTAATTTTGACGATTGACAGCGACAAAATTGAAAATCTAAACCATACTGAAACTGACCATAAAAATCATATGGTAGTATAGCTTAGAGTCCCCTGAGCAAAAATATGTTTTAAAAAATATGGTAGTCCAAGTATTAGCCAAGTTATTGAGAGAATACTAAATGTCTACGAACGCTTGACCGGACAGACTGTTGTTCTTGCTCGTTACACATAACGTTATTGGGGACGCTAGTTTAAAAAAAGAGACATTGTAGTAATTCAAATTCTATTAGTTGGTATAAGAGTATAGGAGTAAAAGGGGAGAGATAGGAAAAATGTAACTAAAAATAAACATCTTTTTCTATTGGCATAACTAACGCGGTATTGTAATTATCTACCCTTCCAAGATGGAGGTGAAATTCTTTTCTCACCTTAGACGCCGAAAGAAAAACATCAGGAATGTGTATATTTCGATGGATAGTACCATGATGTGTTAAATTATAGAATAAAAGATACATCAGAGTATCTAGTGGTGTAGATATTTTCCTATAACCGACCTCGAAACCCTCGAATCGGTCGGTTGGATAGGAGGGTTGATCAGAGAATTAACAAGTCACTATCGTAAAACAAGCGATTGTTATCGAAACAGAACCAGGCTCGACAGTGAACATGACAGTGAACATGACTCATTCTAATATCTTGGGGGCTAAGGAGTTTTTTTTAATTGGTAAAGCAGTTAATGACAACAACCTCTTGAGAATTTTAGATATTATAAATGAAGTATGGAGAGAAGAACAACCACCACAACAATGGAAAGACAGTATTATTGTAAAGTTACCGAAGAAAGGTGATCTATCAGACTGTAATAACTGGCGTGGCATATCTCTATTATCAATACCTGGAAAATTATTATGTTGCATGATGTTAGAAAGACTTAAATTGCATGCTGACGAAAAGATCAGAGAAGAACAAGCGGGTTTCAGGCCGAAACGATCATGTATTGATCAAATATTCACACTAAGAACAATTATAGAAGAATCAGTGGAAATGCAATCGCCACTTATTATCACCTTCGTCGATTTTCAAAAAGCCTTTGATAGTCTACACCGCCCATCATTGTGGAAGATACTTACAATCTATGGTTTTCCAACAAAATATGTGAATATAATCAAAGCGCTATATGAAAATGCAAGATGTTGTGTTAGAACAAATAAAGGGAATACAGAATGGTTTACAGTAGAAACAGGGGTGAAACAAGGCTGTATTATGTCACCACTACTTTTTGGAATAGCTATTGATTGGGTTATGAGAAACTATACCCACAATGAACAATTAGGTATAAAATGGACAAATGGAAAATTCTTGGGGGACCTGGATTTCGCAGATGATTTAGCATTCTTAAGTTCAACACCCAGACAATCCCAAGAAGCAGTAAATAATTTGTGTCATCTTTCGGTTAAAATAGGTCTCCAAATAAATGCCTCTAAAACTAAAGTTATGAACTTTTCTAACGAGACCTTTAATATCATCCTGAACGGGGAAAAACTACAGAAAGTTGAAAGTTTCAATTATTTAGGCAGTAAAATGACTCAGGATGGTGACACAACAAGAGAAATTCATACTAGAATTGCTTTGGCAGCTAGCGCCTTCAATAGATTATCTAACATTTGGAAATTACGATCATTGAATATACATACCAAGTTTCGTCTGTTTAATTCAAATGTTATCTCAGTGTTAACATACGGCTGTGAGAGTTGGAAAATAACAAAATCATTGGAGAACAAGCTGAATACATTCGAGAACAAATGTCTTAGAAAACTCATGAACATCAGTTGCAAAGAATTCAAGACTAATCGACAAATAAAAGAAGACTCTAGGCAGAAATATGTCTCCAACTATATAAGGAAAAGACGATGGTCATATATCGGTCATGTCCTACGAATGCAAAACAAAAGAATACCATTGCAGGCACTCACTTGGGTTCCTGAGGGTAAGAGGAAAAAAGGAAGACCAAAAGAAACACTCAGAAGAACAATAATAAGAGAAGGAAGAACGTTGGGATTAAACAATGTGCAAGAGCTAAGAGGAGTGGCGTCACAACGTACAACCTGGAGAGCACTGGTTTCTGCCTTATGCGCCGTGTTTGGTGCTTAAAAAATTTATTATTTATTATTATTATAACTAACGCAGACTGACCAATGGACTACGAGGCACATAGTTTGTTTGGAATTGTTTTGTTTTTTCAAACTAAATTCAAAATTATTTAGTAGTGCCTGCTTTCATTGGTCGGCTCTAATAGATATTGGCAAGAGGCATAGTGGTCTCGTGGCCATTTGACTAGAAAATTTTATTCAAACAACTACGTTGAGATCAGATGTGATAACTTGTAAAATTAACTACTAAATTCACTATCTGGATGGGGCAGAGCAAAACTGAGGCCATATTCTTTGCCAGTCAACGTTATCTGTGACATATTTCTTTGAACTAGTGGTAAGAATGCTTTATGTATTTACATGCTTGATTAAAACTGAAAAAGTCAGATACTGCTGTGGAAAAGTGAAGGACATGCCGGAAGCAAACATTATTGAGTCCTCACATTGAACTGTATTTGACTGTTGCATATTATTATGATTTTGTATTAATATTTTGTATTGGAAATGTTAGGAAGCCTCTGTGTTCTATGAACACTTTTCAACATGCCTAGAGCGTTTATAAGTTAGAAAAGAAAAGAAAAAAATCATATAAAAGGAGATGTGGTTACTCCACGTTATTGCATTTAAGCAAACTATGTAAAAGTACAGTGGCGTATCTGCCATAGGGACCTGTGGTGTGGTCACAGAAGGGTGTGAGTCATAAATTAGGGGCTGATGCACATGAATGCACAAGAGGCTGACCCCATACCGTCATGTATATATAGGGATAAGAAGTTATGATCCGGTTGAAAAGGCCAGGGTGTCTTTTTATTGCAGAGTTTTTATTTCCTGTTACCATCCGGTGACAGGAAACCTGATGAGTGGGTGTAAAGTCTCCATCATAAAGTTTAAGCTGTCAGCTGATAGCCTGAAGGAGCTTACGTGTGGGTGCTGATCTACACTGTCTCTACATTGATATACTGACTTATATTCGATCTACCAAGAATCCCAGGTGACATGTTATATCAGCTGGGACCTCTGACATTTCATCCTAAGAAACTCGTTCCTATCAAAATAACATTGAATTATGTGAGGCATGATGAAAACAACAGCTCCTCATAACAAATGACAATCACTAGCAACTATTAAAGTTTTAGTCTGTGAATACACCTACAGGAACTCTATATTAACATATATTCATAGGACCAAGAGTCCATATTTTTAGTTAAAGCATTGTATGTAAATATATTTCCTCATTTTCAAAGACCTGTCCAAAAGAAGTTGGCGGGACAGGCAGATTAAATTGTATAAAGAAAAAAATATTCAAATTTTAAAAGAAAACTTTAACCACCGTCTTATTCATTTTCTTTTAGTGAGTTAAAGTGTATTGTGTTGATGTACCATCATCTTCATTTCACCCCTAGACACTAGAGACATCATACACCAGCCACTAGAATAAAAAAAAAACGGACTGTGTGAGATCTAGGGAAGTAGCGTTAGGTTCCCTGATCAATATATCATCATCATCATTCTTTTTATAGTCAGGGACCTACATGTGCTTGACCTAACACAGTTACCACAGACACAACTATCTTTCTTGTTAGGTATAACATCTTAACCTCCCCAGCAAAAATTACATTTGCTACACTCAGATTGGGCGAAGAGAGGCTCACACAACAAGCAGAGGAGGGGAGAAAACGTCGAAAGGAGCACCAGGAAAATAAGCAGCTGAGGGCTGTCACCTCAGGGGCGCATTCCCATAGTCAGTTATGACTGAAGGGGCTATTATTATTATTATTATTATTATTGTATATACGTCACGAACGAACTGATTCTTGAGTCAAGCACATCAATACTGCATGACTACGTTAAGATCTACTTTCCAGTTTACGATTGAATCCAATCCAGGTTCGGAGAATGTAGTGGCAGAATCCTTGTCACGCCATCCTACATCATTAAATGAAGATCATTAATTAAAAAAGCTTACGGAACTACTAACTCTGATATACGATCGACATATCTATACACTCACATGCTCATACGGACCTGCAACTTATAATTATGAATGGACTTCTACACAATTACGAACTTCAATTCGGATTTACAGTACATACGAGATCCTGAATCAGTTTCATGACAAGAAACATTCGTGATATGGACAATGTACTATATTACCTCTCAAGCATCCACATGGAATTATCAAATATACGCCAATTTCGTTGAACTTTCAATTATATGATTCTGGACTTTGGTTAGTGTCCATACGTTTATCACTCGTCGTGATACAGTCTACAATCAATATTCGTTTGAACTTAGGAATAAACGTAGTGATACGTACACTTTCGCAATACCATTTGAACACTCATGGTCAACTTTAGCTGAATGAACTTTTTCCAGCTTACGTATGATACTACACATTGGGTACAGATATAAACTAATAACGGACTACTATCATAATTGACATTTTAGTTTCAATACGTTAATGTGATTAAATAAAAATAAAAAGTTGACAACAAATATTATCACACAAATAGGTAACATAATTACTATAATTAGTATGTATTTTAATTACTCATTGTATAATTGCTATGTATAATTGTTTATTAGTGAACAGATTAATTTAATTTAGTTTTAAATGAGAAGGATACTTTACATACTTTAGTTTCGTGATATATATTATTTAATTTACTCTATTAAGGTTATTCCTTACTACTTCCTTCTATTTCTTTTCTTTCATGTATACTTTCTCATGTGTTCTTAGTTTTTTTTCTTTTATTAGTTTAATTAATAACATTCTACACACATGACATTCATACTTTATTAGATTAAATTAATTATATCTTAGGATTTTTGATTAATACACCACATCTTAATTTAGTTAAAACACATTTAGTTAAGTAGTTAATCAGTCACTATCCTTTCTGACTGTTGACGTTTCTTTAACTTAGTATTATTTCCATGTACTTTATGACATTTAGGATATTGACAACGACCTTCGACACTGTTTTATTAAAAACATCGTGGGCCGTATGTCATAAATTCGTAAATTTTGGATATAATTAATCGAGTTATTTGTAAAATGTTTTAACCCCTGTCGGTCAGGGGAATGTTACGACACGTTTAATGATGTCGTCTGCTACAATTGCGAGCACTTTAAAGTTACGCGTTAATGTATAGGGATGCTATAAATATAAGACGTTTCGCTCTTCACGATATTTTATTGAACGCGAATTTGTATAGTTGTCTAGGATTAGGATGACGTGGTACGTTGGTATAGTGCCACATGACAACGTTCTATTTTCACCCTTGAGAGTCTGAACTTCATTCAAGTCAGACGTGTTATACTTCGCTCCCAGTATTGTTATTAATCGTGCAGTAATTCTTATTGAAGAAAGGCCATGGTCAGCCTTATTATTATCAGATGCAATGGAAGAGCATCTTTGTTCAAATATAATGTTTTCCTGGAGCGGAATTATCAGGGAGTATTTAATTGATCGACATTGATCTTTCGTCAATCGTGTGGGTATCACTATCGAATGTCCGCACGTCGGCATTGCGTATATACAGCCCACATTGTTGTTCGACAGTTATAATTTAGTCTACGAGACAATACTTGACTGCACGAGTATATAATATAATGTATGATGCTATAAAATGATGACTTTTGTATACGTAAATAAATATGAATATATTTGGACTCTTAACCATTTGGAGTTATCAACTTACTACAGTTGAATCGGTCAGTTTACCCAGCATCCGCAACTTTCATCTATAAGCACGATCGCTCAATGAAGAGTATTTTCATTAAGAAGGAAAATACAGGCAGAAAATTAATATGAAGTCAATTTCACCCTCCAACAAAGAGAACAGCCTTTAACACACCACAAACGTAACTGCTTAGTGCAGGCTTCTTGCAGGACCAACTACAGTGGTAGTCACATGCGCTGTAAGAAGAGTAAATGAAATGCGGATAATGATCTGTCCAGTTCTGTGTTTGCCTTGAACATGCTAACTGATCTGCTGGCTGTTTTGTTAACGTGAGTAAATAAAATTGTTCACTGCCTCTTTCTTATATTTTACAATACGGCGTTTTTTCTACCGTTTGACTGCGTTTATCTTATCTATATATTCCCTTCTATGCCACTGCCATAAAAAAATATATATATATTTGCTACGGTTCCTTCATCTGCTAAAACGGTCATCAGACAGCTGTGACACTTATCAATGTCTACAATGCCTGCCAGATTGGGGCTTCTTCTTTGCGGAAAAGCCTCACCGCTTAAAAATGTCAGACGTTCAGTGGTAGTTACCCGATTTTAAAGTCACATGATCTGTTTGGCTTGTCTGCACGAGCTCACCCAGATCTTTAAATCGGTCGTAATTTCTACTTTAATTTATTTTGCCATTCTCTCTCTCTCTCTTTCTCTCGCTGCTTCTCTCTCTCTCTCTCTCTCTCTCTCTCTCTCTCTCTCTCTCTCTCTCTCTCTCTCTCTCTCTCTCTCTCTCTCTCTCTCTCTCTCTCTCGTATTTAACATGACAACTCCGTTGCAAGGAAAATTTTTAAACTTTATTGCTCAAGTACATTGGTAAACCACGAACTGACCTCTTCCGTAGTTCATTCAACTCGGCTAGTGATTTGTCCTAATAATGAATGAATGACCCAGTAGAAATACATGTACTGTCCTTCGCTCCCTTTCTCATTCATATCTCTCTTTTGATCCGTCACTGCGCTACACCAGAAGTTCTTACCCTTTCTCAAGCCACTGACCCCTTTGATTGTCCGGTGTAGGCTACGGACCCCTTCTAAGAAAAAAATGTACATAGACAGACAATAAAAATTATTGCTTACAAACAACACCAAAGAAAAATCGTTCAGCTGAAACACAAAAATCTGTCAAAAAGAATATACTTCTTTAAATGCAAAAATCTTGATAATTTTGGGAGAAAAAAATTTTGGTGAAAATAAAATTTTAATTTTTAGGCTATGCACACGGATCCCCAAGGTATCCGTGGCTAAACGATAAGATAGTGAAATATTCTCATTTTGATCAGTATAAGTGACAACCAACAGACCAGATAGCCACTTTGAGAATAATAGTTGAACAAAGTCTGGAATGGAATTCACCACTATACATCGGATTTGTGGACTACGAAATGGCATTTGACAGTGTAGACAGAGAATCACTTTGGAAATTGATGAGGCATTATGGAGTTCCCCTGAAGATCATTAATTTAATAAAGAAAACATATGAAGACATGACATGCAGAGTTCTTCACGAAGGACAGCTTACAGAACCGTTTAGGATAAGAACAGGAGTGCGACAGGGATGCCTCTTGTCTCCATTTCTTTTCTTACTAGCAATAGACTGGGTTATGAGATCATCGACAACACACAACAGAAATGGAATCCAGTGGACTCTGACTAAGCAGTTGGATGATCTAGATTTTGCTGATGACTTGGCTCTTCTGTCCCATAACCGTAATCAGATGCAGGACAAATTGAAAACACTCGATGAGAGGTCACAGCAATTGGGTCTGAAAATACACAGGGAAAAGACAAAAACAATGAGAATAAATGCAGCTAATGATAACAGGGTTGAACTTGAAGAAACACCAATACAAGATGTAGAATCGTACACATATCTTGGCAGCAATATAGACAAAGTTGGAGGGACAGACAGTGATATCAAAATAAGAATACAAAAAGCAAGAGGAGCTTTCATTGCATTTGGAAATATATGGAGATCAAGAGAAATCGGATCCAACACGAAAATAAGAATCTTCAACTCAAATGTGAAGTCAGTCCTATTGTATGGCTCTGAGACATGGAGAACAACAAAGACAACAACCAAAAAACTACAGACTTTCATAAATGGGTGCTTGCGTAGAATAGAGGGATTAAAATGGTATGACAAGGTTACCAACGTGGAACTGATGACAAGAACTAGACAAGTGCCAGTGGAACAAGAGATGAGAAGAAGACGATGGCGATGGATAGGACACACACTGAGGAAACCTGTTGATAGCATTACAAGGCAGTCCTTGTTCTGGAACCCCCAGGGCAAGAGAGGCAGAGGTAGACCAAGAAGCACATGGAGAAGAGAGCTGGAAACAGGTCAAAATGATGAGGAGAACGTGGAAAGAACTTGAGATGATGGCACGTGACAGGAGGACTTAGCATGTGTTTGTTGAAGGCCTATGCTCCTTTGGGAGTGGAGGGTTATGATGATAGATGTGACAACCAGTTATAGAAAGATCGTGATGTTCCGCGTGCATGTCAGAACAGATTTAGCTGAAGGGTTAACTCTGAGCGATGACCGTGCGACCTGGGTTTGTACGTTGCAGGTTATTAGGAAGACATAGCTGTTTCAGGCAAATATGGATGCTAAAAAACTGATAACTATATATATAAATGCTGATATCCCAGGAAATGAAGTTTTCATGGCTTGTGGAACTAATGACAAGAACAAGGCAAGTGATAATGGAATAAGAAAGAACGAACGAACGAACTTTATTTTCAAAGGGTTGAGAATTGGGCACGCAGGCCCGTCTGACATTCTGCCCTTCCTTTCTCTCACTTTTCATACTGAATTCATTTATTCTCACATGCATTTTACATATCAATGTCAAGGAATTCAACGTTGTAAAGTAAAATAAAATAGCACACTCATATTAACATTAACTACTTATAAGCATGACATAAAATATGTTGAAAAGTACAAACATCGTCATTAGAACCTACAGTTGATATTATAAGAAAGGATAATTCGATTATGGGGGCATGTAATCAGAACTCATAAAGTATTCGAAAAGTCTATGATTGTATGAATAGGGACTGAGGTTGTTTCTTAGGTCATGTGGAAGACAATTCCAAAGATGAGCACATAAGGAAGGGAAACCCGAGGCCTGTAAACAGTAAATTAATATTAGACAAACATAACGGTATGTTTTCAGGCACTCGTAAGAAATAAAGAAGTAGAACACTTGGACAACAGAAAAACCACAGACGTGAGTGGCTTACCCAGGGTTCGAACCCCGTACCTTCCGTACGACAACTCCGCCTAGCTATACAAGCGAATCACACTGACCCCACGGCCAGCTAGGCATCCCCAAATAAGGATGCCTTACTGACTAGTCATCAGTGTGAGTGTGATTCGCTTGTATAGCTAGGCGGAGTTGTCGTACGGAAGGTACGGGGTTCGAACCCTGGGTAAGCCACTCACGTCTGTTGTTTTTCTGTTGTCCAAGTGTTCTACTTCTTTATTTCTTACGAGTGCCTGAAAACATACCTTTATGTTTGTCTAATATTAATTTACTGTTTACAGGCCTCGGGTTTCCCTTCCTTATGTGTTATTAATGTTTATATAATACCAGAAACCTACCCTCTGTTCTATACTACTGTCCTTAAGTCTTCTATCATTTACTGGACACAGTATCAAGGTCTTTGTCTTGTTTGGACTGACATATACTGTTGTATAGAGGAACAACAGAAGTGATTGCGTCATTAATGGGCTGAGTTGCCCACTGTATACTTCCGGTGTTGTCTTGTGTTTCACACTGATGACTAGTCAGTAAGGCATCCTTTTTTGGGGATGCCTAGCTGGCCGTGGGGTCAGTGTGATTCGCTTGTATAGCTAGGCGGAGTTGTCGTACGGAAGGTACGGGGTTCGAACCCTGGGTAAGCCACTCACGTCTGTTGTTTTTCTGTTGTCCAAGTGTTCTACTTCTTTATTTCTTACGAGTGCCTGAAAACATACCTTTATGTTTGTCTAATATTAATTTACCAAAGATGAGCAGCAGAGTTCGCTAAGCTTTTCTTGAATAAGTCAAGCCTAGGCTTGGGTACGTGCAATTTGTAAAGATGAGAAGAAGACGCTGGAAATGAATAGGACACACACTGAGGAAAACTCATTGACAACATTATATGGCGGTTTTTTTTTCTGAAATCCCCAGTGTAAAAGAAGATGAGGTTAATCGAAAAACACGCTACAAAAAAAAAACTTGAGTCGTATATGAAAATGATAGGGACGCTACGAAAACACCTTGGGCTGACTGCGCGCGAGAGGACCTGGCATACCGTGTGTTGAAGACCTGTTCTCCTTTGGCGTTGAAGGGTAATGAATGACTGAATCCGAGGAATGATAGACAGGTGTCAGTATTTTGTAGGTCATTATATGACATACGATGTGACCGATACGAGGTTGTGCGTGAGACTGGCAACCTCATCATGTACGACTAATTCCTACAGGAACCACCGCTACAACAACATGTGAATGCTGGGTGTGCAGGCTTCCTGCCAGGGGACCAGCTGCAGTGGTGGCTCAATGTTACATACGGAGTGCAAAGAAACATGATGATGATGGTGATGATGGTGATGATGATGATGATGGTGATGATATAACATAAGTGCTTCAGGAAATTGTGGATAACAAAGGACTGCTAGTGCTAGGGAAGTAAATGTCCGAGGAATGAGAAATAAATGTCCGAGCAATGAGAAGTAAATGTCCGAGGAATGAGAGATAAATGTCCGAGGAATGAGAAGTAAATGTCCGAGGAATGAGAAATAAATGTCCGACGAATGAGAAGTAAATGTCCGAGCAATGAGAAGTAAATGTCCGAGGAATGAGAAATAAATGTCCGAGGAATGAGAAGTAAATGTCCGAGGAATGAGAAGTAAATGTCCGAGCAATGAGAAGTAAATGTCCGAGGAATGAGAAGTAAATGTCCGAGCAATGAGAAGTAAATGTCCGAGGAATGAGAAGTAAATGTCCGAGGAATGAGAAATAAATGTCCGAGGAATGAGAAATAAATGTCCGAGGAATGAGAAGTAAATGTCCGAGCAATGAGAAGTAAATGTCCGAGGAATGAGAAATAAATGTCCGAGGAATGAGAAATAAATGTCCGAGGAATGAGAAATAAATGTCCGAGGAATGAGAAGTAAATGTCCGAGCAATGAGACATAAACGTCACAGGAATGAGAAATAAACGTCCGAGGAATGAGAAATAAAATGGATTCAGCAAGAAGACAGAAGAAAGTAAAAAAAGAATGATAAATGAAAATGGTGGAAAGGTTTCATGTCAGACTGACAAATTACAAACAAAACACTTCAATAATAAATAAGACATCAGTGATAGCAGTTTTTACACATAAACATAATAGCTTCAGGACTGACAAGTAATTAGCGTAAGCAACAACCAAAAAAAAAAAAAACTACAGACTTTCATAAATGTATGCTTGCCTAGAACAGAAAGATTCAGGTCGTATAATAACATCACTAATGTGGAACTGGTGACAAGAGCAAGTGGGACAACAAGGGATGAGAAGCAGACGATGAAGGTGAAAACGACAACACACTGCTCCTGCTCTGGGGAATCCCCAGGTTAAGAGAGGTAGAAGAAGTCAAAAGAACCAATGGAGAAGATGATAACAAGAGACAGACATGAAGGGAACGAAGATAACATGGAAAGACATTGAGCTGATGTCACAAGACAGGAAGGCACACGTTTGTTAAAGGCGTTATGTTCCTGGGGGAGCTGAAGGGTGAAGAAGAAGATAAAGACTTCAGTTCTCATGACATAGTACACACATTTTTCCAGCTCTTAGCGCTCTTCCCCCCCCCCCCCCCCCCCCTTTTTTTTTGACGGTCATAAACAAGACTCACTCTAAAGGTCCCATATTGATTCCACATTGATCAACGCCTTCAGCTGCTCTTAGATTTCAACATTTTGGGCAATAATGAAAACAAGAAAGACAATGTAACAGAAAAAGGGAGAGGCATAATAAGGCATTAAGGACTAAAAAAAAAAAAAGTAAAGCGTAGTAGGTCGGACATAGGACAGTGTTCGCTAAATGCTGGATTAGATTTGACGAAAGCTACTGCAATAGCCGCGGTAGCATAGTGGTTAGTGCACTGGCTTCCTAGCTCAGTGGTCTATGGTTCGATCCCTAGATGAGGTGGGATTTTTTTAGGCCGCAAACGGCTCCTGGGTCGACCCAGCCCCAACTGGGTACCACAGCAACTTCTGGGAAGGTTAAGGCGGCCGGCGTGATGCTGACCACATCACCCCTAGTATGCCGATGGTCAAGAAAATATGGGCCTTACACCGTATTCCCAATATGCCTCAATGGGCGTGTTACGGGATCCTTTACCTTTTCCTTTTACTGCTATAGCCATATGGTTTATGAAGATGGAGAGGTGGTGTTTAAAAATGACGCCAATCATGAGTTGGCGACGACTACTATGGTGATGATGATGATGATCGTGTAGATAATGGTGGTGTTTACTAAATACCGTCTAGAGCCACCGCTTGATCTCATGTGTATTGTTACGTCTCTTGCCGCCGGCGTACATGAAACTGCAATAAACTGTCTTGGCCAAAGTGCACTCACTCAACGTGTATTCCCATTATTGAATAGGTTGTTTTTATTTTCAAATTAACCTAGCCACATTTTCTGCAGTGGTAGTTTGGTAGTTGTAATATTTCTTGCAGCAGCAGTTGGAGTAATTGTAGCAGTAGTAATAGTAATATCAATAGTAGTAATAATACAATATCAGCTTCAGCCACTCCTACTATTAAACATACTTTTGCTGCTAATACTGCTACCAAACTCCCTAAATCTATAAAATTTTTGCTGCTGCTGCAACTACTGCTGCTGCTGCCACATCGACAACTACTCCTACTCCTTCTACTGCTCCGCTTCCTACTACAACTCCTCTTCCACTACTACTGTACTACTATTCCTCTTTCCACTTCAAATCCTACTACCACTGCTCCGTCGTCTATTCCTCCTCCTTCTACTACTACTACTACCACAAATAGTACTACGACTAATTCTCCTTCTACTAATACTACTACTTCTCCTATTGCTACTACCACTGCTCCGTCTACTACTCCTTCTCCTTCTACTACTACTACTGCTACTACAAATAGTACTACTACTAATTCTCCTTCCACTAATACTACTTTTTCTCCTATGGCTACTACCACTGCTCCTCTTTCTAATAGTCATACTGTTCCTCCTTCTACTTCTAATACTATTACTACTACTTCTAATCCTATTACTACTACTTCTAATACTATTACTACTATTTCTAATACTATTACTACTACTTCTAATACTATTACTACTACTTCTAATACTATTACTACTACAACTATTATTATTACTACTACTACTATTATTATTACAACTACAAATACTGTTGTCATCGTATCTTCGTCCCCTGTTAATTCCACCTACTATTACCATTACCACCACCATATAAGTCCACAACCATCGCATAATACCATAAATAAGTCAGTGCTGAACTGAAATATTTCCCAACATTTACACAGCCAATGAGATTACTGGGGGAGAATATTGATTTGAACTAGAACACTGAAGCTTGATCGCAGAACTAGAACACTGAAGCTTGATCGCAGGCTGGTTTTGAACTAATGTCAGGATATGTCAAATGTCTGTATGTTCCTTTCTTTCAACCCGAAGTATGTGCCGTTCAGGTTCTTTTATATGTTTCTCCCTGACTGGTCATCTTTGAAAGCCACAGGTCTGACCACTTCACTTGATGGTGTGGTTTGTTACTTCTTTATTTCTAACGCGTGCCTGCAACGTATCATTCAATCAATCAATACCCTTTAGCTCCCCAGGGAGCATAGGCCTTCAACAAACACACGCCAAAGTCCTCCTGTCACGTGCGGTCCGCTCAAGTTCTTTCCATGTTTTCTTCATCATTTTCACTTCTGTATCTAGTTCTCCGTGTATTTTTTTTTTGGTCTACCTCTGCCTCTCTTTCCCTGGGGATTCCAGAACAAGGACTGCCTTGTAATGCTATCAACAGGTTTCCTCAATGTGTGTCCTATCCATCGCCAGCGTCTTCTTCTCATCTCTTGTTCCACTGGCATTTGTCTGGTTCTTGTCATCAGTTCCACTTTTGTGACTTTGTCATACCATTTCTGTCCTTCTATTCTACGTAAGCACCCATTTATGACAGTGTAGTTTTTCTTGTTGTTGTTTTTGTTGTTCTCCATGTTTCAGAGCCATACAATAGGACTGACTTGACATTTGAGTTGAAGATTCTTATTTTCGTGTTGAACTTGTTTCCCAAAGTAATGAAAGCTCCTCTTGCTTTTTGCATTCTTATTTTGATATCACTGTCTGTCCCTCTAAACAACGTATGCTTATTATTTACTGTCCACATGCCTTGGTTTTGATTCTTTGCTTATTTCTATGCTCATACATATGTTACCATATAAACCTATCAGCTATTCTGTACTGTTCTTATTCTTCTATAATTACTAATCACAATAGTATGGGCCTAGTCTTGTATTATCTGACCTACATTTATGAACAGGTAAGATATAGAAGTGATTGCGTCTATAATTAGTTTTGATCGATTCTAGGTCCTATAATCCAGGGTTGTGGAGTCGGAAGACACGGGGTCGGTGGTTTTGTTTAGTAGAGTCGGGAGTCGGGGTCGGACTGTTAAAATGTCAGGAGTCGGAAAATATAACCCAGCTATAACACATAGCTGTATAATTGATCGTGACAATAACCACTGTCCACGGAGAACTATTTTTATGGTGCTGAGTTGGCAGTTTAATTAATCACGATTCACTCCCGTAGCGAGGCGATAGCGCCGTTCGGATGGTCCTGGGTTCGATTTCCCGGTAAGCCTATCACTCCTATTACTTGTCTGGTGCCTAGTTTTTTTTTCTACTTCTTTATTTCTCAGAAGTGCCTACAACACATCATTTTGTGTTTATTATTCACAGTAGGTCCGATTCACTGGAAACTCATGTACGCTTCCTTTTGAAAATGGCCTTCCGTGTACGTTTTGCTTCATTTCTGAAGCAGATTCTTAGTTTTATTTATTTAATTTTCAATATCCAATCTCTTCTACAAAAAAAGTCGGGGAAGGTCAAATTGAAAGACCATAATAAGCAAATTATAACAGAGACGCTGGAGACAGATCCATTGTTACGGAATTAACTCTAATCAAGAAAAGGGACACAGATAACAGTCCGAGAAGACAAGAACTGATGAAAGGCCAACAGAAAGATAAATCGAAGTCATAAGTAGGCTAGAGACAGGTCCGCAGATATAACATGTCGACACAGATCCAGAGAAAGAAAGAGCATTAGACAGCAAGAAAAGGTCGACTAGAGTCAGGTCCGCAGACATTAAATGTCGACACAGATCCAGAGAAAGAAAGACCGTAGACATCAAGAAAAAGTCGACTAGAGACAGGTCCGCAGACATTAAATGTCGACATAGATCCAGAGAAAGAAAGACCGCAGCCATCAAGAAGTATTAGCGGGAGTACGGAAAAAAAAACAAAAAAAACAGACAACAGGGTGCCTGCCACACACACACGCGCACGCACGCACACACACACACTCACGATGAGTTGCACCATTATTCGCAATTTTTTTTTTAAACCCCATTCCTCAACTTTTTTCTTTACCCAACATTTTTACGAAATTCTCCAACAATGCATCGCTTCCATCTGGACATCTCCACTTTAACTCTATCAATATGGCCGTAGATGGAAACAGGCTGTCCTAGATGATACCTTGCTGGTTACATATAGTACATATAGGCTGGTTACATGTAGTACATATAGGCTGGTTACATATAGGCTTCAAGCCTCGTTGGCTTTGCGCAGGTGGGTCAGTGTCTGTCCCTAGTCGTGGTTTACTGTGGCACAATAATTTGTTTTCAACATAAGAGTTACTTTCACAATTGCCTCCGGCTGGCAGAATTGTGGATTTTAAAGCTGCAACGAAGGTGGAGTGGGTTCATTTTCTACATAAGACAACAGGATGCGGAGACACTTGGGAGTCATGACCCAGGTGGGCCCGCCCCCCTTAGAGTGTAAAGGAGTATACAGGGCCGAAACACTTGTTCGGGGGGGGGGGGGGGGTGGGACCTCTTCTGATGATCAGATTGCCTCCTGTTGTATCGCTCTGTATAGAGTTTCCTATCATAGTTTTTTCTTACTACAGATGCCTGCAAGTTCAACATGGCCGAAAAGAAGATTTAGGAACTAGATTCTTTAAGAAAGGGAATTTCAGTTTTGACTGTTGAAGACTGTAACCCACGGGTTTCCAACCTGGGTTACGCAAAGCCTCTCGTGGGGTTACAGGGAATATCTGGTAAATAACTACATTATCTTACTGACACATTTCAAAAGCAGAAGTGTTACTGAAAAAAAATTCTGGATTGAACAGTCCTGTGGTGGTCCTGGAAACAGGCTGCATAACTGCAGTCTGGCTGAGAGAGTAGGGATCGCAGAGGGAAGGCAAACCCGGTCCCAAAAAATGCCGTGCTGAAGTCGGATGTGTCGACCGAAAGGTGCAGATATCACAGCTCCGGTGTAAACAGACACAACGCAACCACCGTCCTTTTCAGGACGAACGAGGAAGAAGAAGAAGAAGAAAATCTAAAGCAAAAAACGACATGGCGGCTAAACATGATATGCGGGTATCCCTTTAAACAAAATGTATCAAGAATGCAACTGTTGGTTGACCAGAAACAGAATGAAGGGTCTTACTAATTTATCTGACTGTGAACTGATAAACATTAAACAACTTTATGATACTAAAAAAAAATGCTGTTGTGCACCCAAAAAATTGTTCTTTATGAAAAGTTATTTAACCTGTTTATTTATTTTCTTATGTACATATGCGTGATAAACTACATAAAATCTTTTTTTTTTTGTTTGTTTCACTTTGCTTTGCAGCTCGATGACTCTAGCGGATTTTTTCTGTTCACATATTATACCACGACTATTTATTTATTTGCTTTGTTATTCCATTTTCTCCTTGGATGTTCGTTATTTCTTGAATTATTTGATTTGATATTCTTTCTTCCTTGATGCGTATATTTACTTGCTTGTTACTTTTTCCAAGCGTTACCTATGTTATTTTATTTTCTTCCATCTTTCTCCAACGCTGATCATATCGTTGTTCGATTTTTTAATCATTTTTTATGTGTCTGCAGTGTCCATCGTCTTTTTCTTTTGCCCTGTCTATATTTATTATTTTCATCGCCTGCTTGTAACTGTAGTTGACGAAGGGCGACCCCGAAAAGTCTGGTATTTCCTGCGTACCGTTAATTTGTGAAACTGATTCAATACCCTTTTATTTTTTTAACCGGCAAACTCTAGAACATATTTCGTCTCCAGCTGAATAGAGGGTACAGGAAGGTTTACTAAAAGCCAAGGGTGGTGCAGTGATGGAAAAGTTGGGGAACCCCCCAGCTATAACAGATTAACGAACAAGTCTCTGCACGTTGAGATTGATTTTTACTGCAAGAATCAGATAAGTCGTTCATGCTATGCTCTTCTTAAGTTCCGGAAGAAAGTGAGAAAGGCAGGGAGAACTCCCAGAATTCAACTAGTTTAATCTATATGAGAACGAGGCTGCCAGGAAAAGCCGTAAATGTGATTCCACCAGCGCAGACATTTTTCTTTCAATACATAGAAGGGAATAATGTGAGACTGACAGGCACGTGAGATGTTGTCAAAATGTTTCTTCTTCTTCTTATTCAACATCGTCAGCATCATCGTCCCTTGCAGGAAGCCTGCACCAAACATTCACATATTTACTGTCGCGAAAATAGTTAGTAGTAATGTTACAGTTTCAAAGCGCAGAGGGATTTCACACAACTATAACAGTGGTTCTGAAACATATAAGCAGCGGACAGAACACGTCAAAGCGACAAAGAGGATAATTGAATGACAGAAATAGTGAGCAAAACATATGGTGGATGGGCTGGAATAATCATCATCATCAACATCATTAACTTTCCTTTGTGCTGCTGATGGAGCATGGAGCACCACTGCAGGAAGCCTGCACCAAGCATTCATATCCTTCTTGTAGCGATGGTTTCTATGGCACTATGGTGTACAAAGCCACACGCACAACCTCAAATCAGTTGCCTGGTACAACATACTGGAGTGAGCAGTCGTAGTCCCATTCTTTGTTTGTCTCTTCCCAGACCACCGGGAACTACAAGAGGCAAGGCTTGAACTAAAGACGGGTTCAGAGAGGACAAAAACTAATAGAGTATAGTCTCCCGTGACAGTTAACCGATGTGTATTGTAGACGTGCTTCCAACAGTGTAAATATAACAGGGAAACTGGGGAGATGAAACATAATGATATGGAGGTCAAGAATTGATAGACGCTGGAGACAGCAAGACGGGGGGAATGGGGGGTGTCAAGAGAGAGAAAGACAAACTGGACTGAAAAGAAAGCTGAATGATTGGGAGGGAGGGGGCCGCGCTAGCGTAGTGGTTATAACACCGCTCTGGCGACCGGGTGATTGTCGTGTGAAATTCTAATCCACATATATAAATTATCAGGTAAATGTAAAGCCTAACACATAAATTCAATAAAAGGAAAGAAGAATGGTAAAGAACAGTGCTGTCACAATGACTGTACTCGAAATCCCCCTTGTTTTCTACTTCGTCTGCAAATTGTAACGTTTCACGTTGATAGTAAAAGCCTACTGCATCACTACACGCTTTCTTCAATAAAACGTGTACTGCCTTTCTAAGAAAAACCTTGAGATACGCAAGCTGACCTATATTTAATATTCCATTCATGTCATTTTATACACTAAGTTACCATAAACGAACGGACAGATGGACTTAGGATAGAAAGAAAGGGAGGGCTGAAAGCCGGGACGCATACAACACTAAACACGCGTCTCGCTATACAATTAAAGTCATCACGTGTGTAAGGCCACAAGCACTAATTTTTTTTTCAAATCGACCGTGATAAAAAACACTACCCATACGAGAGTTAGGTTTTAAAAACCTGAAAAACGCTTATTAGGAAACATGACATTATACTGGTTTACGTTTGAAAACATTACAGTACCCAGACACCACATCGATCGAAGTGAACGGGAGGTAGAAGAAAATACATATTTTGAACGCAGCCCCTTAGCCCCATTAAATTTATATATTTGGGTTCCTTAGGACTTGCTGACAAAGAATATGTTAAACGTTACGCAAATAGTCTAGGAATTAACAAATTATAGCCAAAAGAAATAGTGAGGGTGTCAGACAACACCAAAATCAGAATCGCTCAGTGGCAGATTTTAAAACCACCATTGTACGGGAAATAGGTCCCCATGTTAAATCCTATTTGATTGGAGCGCAGTAAATGTAAGGCTAAACCCGATTAGTCGGGCTACAAATACTATCTTTTGTTGTTGGGGGAGACGGAAGGAAGGGTACTTTTTTTCAAACGCTTGTGTAAACATGGCTCGATTGGTTAGACCCGCCAATATAGGCAATTAGGAGCGTTAGTTCAGTACCACATTTTTCAAATAAACTTACTAAAAAACCAGTGCGTTGAGCGCCAGTGCATATTTTTCTAAATAAAAGCCTGGGACATCGGCAGATCGAAATTGTGCTATATTCATTGCCAGTCAACGTAACTGTGTATTATTCCATGAATTGTGGTAAGCTTGATATATTCAATATCTTTTTAATGAAAATTGAATGTAAATTGATAATTTATGTCTGTATATGTGTGTGGTTCAGTAGCGAACATGAGGCAAAGCCTATATAGTGCTCCAACCTGAACAGAAGGTGTCGGAGAAAAGTAAAACTGCATGGAATTGCCAAACAGTACACTGACACCTATCTTATTGACTAGAAAGAACTAATGCTGGAATTGCAGAGGCGTAGTGACCATTAGGGAGGAGTATACTGGTGTCAATTGTTTCAGATGAAGATAGCAGTTGGCCTACCGCTCTGAACTCAGTGTTTGTTATGTATTGTGTTCAGTCTGGAAATAGATTATAAATTAGTTATGAAGTAGGAGGTACAACCTTCTTGTTTCAGGGACTGTGGTCCTAAAGTTATTGAGCAGCACCTGGTCTGAGCTTTGCTGAATCTGGAGGCTGACAGCATACTCCTGGGTCCAGATAGTGACCAGTGCGGTGTCTCCAGAACACAGGGGAGCAATCGAGCAGAGGAGTCTTTTCCTGCCGCCATCACGAAAGTTAAGCCTCTGTGGCCAGAGGAGTTCAACATTATGTGTCCCCCTCAAAACTTGACATTATAGTAAAACTGAGGGTCAATACCTTGTTTAAATTGACAGGAACTGTGAACTTTTCCCCCATACTATTTCCCAGATAAACAAACACTTGAAGTCATGATGACAAATAACAACATAGCTTGAAAAACAAAACCAGTATTACCTCATAGTACTACTACACAACTGACACACATAGGATAATATTAATAAAATATGTCACTACAAGGTTCATATTATAAATTATGTACATATAAATTGTGATTACATTTGATTGTGATTCCTGGTTCACTGTGTAGTTGAATCAGGATATATAATAGTGAAAGTAATTAATACATATATATTTGAAACTTTTACCATTGACTCAATTAAGTTGGATTTGGACTGGATTAACTCAAGACCTGGCGAGGACATCTGAAGGAGTGTCGTCGACCAGGGACTGGCGGCTCCTGAGCCGACCCAGCTCTAATGGGTACCTCCGAAATCGGAGAGTATTTGCCTGAATGGCGAGGGACACCTGTCTCTGTACAAGAAACAAAGGGATACTCACGTAAAATCAATGTCAGGTTAAAATATTAATAATAACCTGAGATTTCGCCTCGAGTATTAGCGGGCGTACGAAAAAAAAAAAAAAAAAATTGGGAGGGAATGAAAGAAAGAGAAGCTGGAAGGTAAATAACGCAGGGTGATACGGAGGGAATGAAAGAAGGAGAAACTGGAAAGTAAATAACGCAGGGTGATACTGTGGGAGTGAAAGAAGGAGAAACTGGAAGGTGAATAACGCAGGGTAATATTGAGGGGGGGAATGAAAGAAGGAGAAACTGGAAGGTGAAGAACGCAGGGTAATATTGAGGGGGGGTGGAGGGGGGGGGGATAAAAGAAGGAGAAACTGGATGGTGAATTACGCAGGGTGATACAGAGGGAATGGAAGAAGGAGAAACTGGAAGGTGAATAACGCAAGGTGATACTGAGGGAATGAAAGAAGGAGAAACTGAAAGGTGAATAATGCATGGTGATACTCAGGGAATAAAAAAAGGAGAGACTGGAAGGTGAATAACGCAGGGTGATACTCAGGGAATAAAAGAAGAAACTGGAAGGTGAATAACGCACGGTGATACTCAGGGAATAAAAGGAGAAACTGGAAGGTGATTAACACAGGGTGATACTCAGGGAATGAAAGAAGGGGAAACTGGAAGGTGAAAAAGGGTAGAGAGATTGTCAGATAAATGCCGAGAGAGATTTTGGGGGTAAAAGAAAATAAAAACAAGAGAGAAGGACAGAGTCATGGAGAAGGGGCGCCGGGGAGACATAAAACTATTAAAACAAAGAGACAAGAATTTACTTACTTTCCCATTTGGACTGCTCTTCTTGAAAACTCTGAGAATAGAAACAAAACATTGATTTTTTACAGCCAAGCCAGAGAATTATAATTACGTGATTATTATTATTATTATAAACCCTTTTATGATTGAGATTACATTTTTACGCTCCAATATTATAGGGTAATTGAAAAGTTATTTCCTATTTTAAAAAATGATTATTTCTTCAATCCTATCAACCTAATTTATTTGAAACAAAGGTCAAAATAAAGACACTCAACTGTCATTGTATGACATAAAATGCTGTGTCACATGTACATTACAACCCAATGTGAGATTCTGTTTGTTCTACACGTGGTTTCATAGCTGGCAGCAATTTTTGATATCTCCTGTAACGTTAGTTTTATAGCCATTCATTATTTTATTTTGTTTCTGGAAATAGAAAAATAAAAACTTATTTGCCAAGTGGCGGTTATTACTAATTGCATGAATATTTGCTTCGTGTATATCCAGTGGATAAGAATAGAAAGTGACGTTTCAATCATTCAGTATACGTATGATTTATCATAAAAATTACGTTTGTGGCTGCGTCCATACAATATTAATGAAGGTGTTTCTGTTGTCCATAATGCACTTTAAAGACAAAAATGACTTTAGTTTTCCCTTTCTGCAATATTGTAGTACGAGTATATAGTGATTTTGGACATGCTGCGTCATTCCTGTCTATATCTTCTTCTTCTTCGTTTGATCTCAAATAACCAGACGTACGTCTCCAATAAAAGCTGGCAGTACATCTCTGGAGAAGTTTCTCCCTCAACTGGGGTGGACAGTCATACTGCCACCCTGCTCGTCTCATGGAGCCGACAGTTTTGGAGTACGTGTTCTACTCTTTGTTTGTCCTCCTCACGTGTTCTACTCTTTGTTTGTCCTCCTCACGTGCGTCTGTCCGATTTTCGATTTGTTGTACAAATGTTATCTGAATTTGAATTGGTCGATTCTAACTCTCAAAATTATCACTTGGTCTCATCTTAGTAATGTATCGTATGATTCTGTAGTGTCTGAGTCTGTGTCTCATCTTGGTAATGTATCGTATGATTCTGTAGTGTCGGAGTCTGTGTCTCATCTTGGTAATGAATCGTATGATTCTGTAGTGTTGGAGTCTGTGTCTCATCTTGGTAATGTATCGTATGATTCTATAGTGTCGGAGTCTGTGTCTCATCTTGGTAATGTATCGTATGATTCTGTAGTGTCGGAGTCTGTGTCTCATCTTGGTAATGTATCGTATGATTCTGCAGTGTCGGAGTCTGTGTCTCATCTTGGTAATGTATCGTATGATTCTGCAGTGTCGGAGTCTGTGTCTCATCTTGGTAATGTATCGTATGATTCTGCAGTGTCGGAGTCTGTGTCTCATCTTGGTAATGTATCGTATGATTCTGTAGTGTCGGAGTCTGCGTCTCATCTTGGTAATGTATCGTATGATTCTGTAGTGTCGGAGTCTGTGTCTCATCTTCGTAATGTATCGTATGATTCTATAGTGTCGGAGTCTGTGTCTCATCTTAGTAATGTATCGTATGATTCTGTAGTATCGGAGTCTGTGTCTCATCTTGGTAATGTATCGTATAATTCTGCAGTGTCGGAGTCTCTGTCTCATCTTGGTAATGTATCGTATGATTCTGTAGTGTCGGAGTATGTGTCTCATCTTCGTAATGTATCGTATGATTCTGTAGTGTCGGAGTCTGTGTCTCATCTTGGTAATGTATCGTATGATTCTATAGTGTCGGAGTCTGTGTCTCATCTTGGTAATGTATCGTATGATTCTGTAGTGTCGGAGTCTGTGTCTCATCTTGGTAATGTATCGTATGATTCTGCAGTGTCGGAGTCTGTGTCTCATCTTGGTAATGTATCGTATGATTCTGCAGTGTCGGAGTCTGTGTGTTCCTTTTGCCATTTTTGTCTATAATTATTTGTGATTATTGCTTCTGTCTCTTCCCATTAAAGCCCAGTCTTCTGTGTCAATTTCCCTTCCTCTCTCGTTGGCAAGTTCATATGCCTTCTCATTTCCAATATCGGCAGTGGGCACGGGAATGAAAGGACAGATAAACTTGCCAAAGAAGGAGGAAGGAAATTCCAAACAGATGATTTTGCTAGATTATTTAACTAGGGCTGCTGATCTTCTCGCTCTTTAGCAGCCCATACCAAGTTGAAGACTCCTTGGTATTGTCTACACTATAGATCTAGGTTTTTCCTGTGGCTATTCTGCCATTCCGAAACTTGTTGAGTTGAAGTCATGAGCTCCAGTTTCTCCAGCTTGGCTTGCATGTAAAGGATCGTCACATCTGGTCCCAAGCTAGGAGTAAGAAGTGTGGCATACTGTGCATTCCCCGCCATCCAAGGGGGCTCTCCAACTATGCAGAGCTAAAATACTGTACTCTGGTTCTGGGCTCTCCCAAGGAATTGTCACGTCTTGCACACAGCCACTTCTCAGCTTCCCCTGCCTATCACTGGGTCTATAGTAAGATCCTTCTGCGTGCAGTCAACCAAGTCAAAGCCAACGGATTATGCCTGGGGCTCAAGTGACTTCTCGAAGCTTAGTGTGCAATGCTGGGTTCTCAACAAGTTTCACCACAGGGGGATTTCGAATGCAAATTATAAAAAACACAATATATAATACACAGAAATCAAAATGATGTATTGGTACACAATATAACAATGACAACGTGAATTAAATACTCAACGTAAGTTACATTTTGTAAATAAAATTTTCTCAGAACATACTATTATGTTTTTTTTTTAATTATTTACTATTATTTTTGTATTTTTTTAACCTCTGCAATTTTTTCAAACTAACAAATAACGAGGTGTGAGGCGTATTAAGCTGCTCTAAATGTGTGTGTTGCTTCTTAAGATGCTATAAAGGGGTGCGTGGCTTCTAAGATGCTGTTAAGGGGTGCGAGGCTTCTTAAGATGATGTAAAATGGTGCGAGGCTTCTTAAGATGCTGTAAAGGTGTGCGGGACCACTAAATCGTTAAGAAACACTGGTCTACAAGCTAGTATGTTAGGTCTCGCATTGTCGCGTACCCTTGCATGAACGGGATACTAGCTCCACACATGTTCCAGAGCACTGGAGGATTATATGGATGTTTCTACTCGTGCAACGATACACACCCCGCTTCTTCCCCCCCCCCCCCCCCAAAATTTATTTTCTTTATGTCTCCCCGTTTTGCACCTCAAATAATGTGACAGTCCACGAAACACTGCTAACGGGAAATCACCCCAAGTGAATATTCTGTGCGGAACGATTGGCAACGTTCTTTTGGAGATTACCAAGAAACGTATCATAGATAGTTTTTTTTTTTTTTTCATAAACATCTGACCAGAAGTCATTCTGTGATGTAAATAAAATCACGAATTAAACAAAAACATTGTTTTTTTTTTTTTTCAAAGCAGAAAAGTATGTAGCCACGTGTGTGTGTTTGTGTGTGCGTGTACCTGCTTGAACACAGAAAGTTAGACATAACTTTTTCAAACAATAAATTGCCCCCAACAATCACCACCCAGATTGAAAAACAGAACAAAACAAAACCAAAGAATAAACATTACAGCCAAGTCAACAAAAAGTCAACACCAATCACAAGCACACACACAAATACAGCAGGCTCTAGTACAATTTTTAAACAAGTATATCTCTTAAATTTATCAACCTTGTCTGCCGAGACGTGACTGGAGACTGCTTGCTCGACTTCTTGTCTTCCGGCATAGTAAGCCCTTGACGATGGCTCAAGTGAGCACGAGCCTTACTATCCCTAGTCCACTTATGAAGATACTCAAGAGGAAGCTTGCTAGTGGTGATCTGAAGTTAACAATATTTGTGATCTCGTATATCTTGACAACGGTCACACGTGACGAATGGTAGTTCTTTATGATCTAAGGACGTCCCAACTGCTGGCGAATATGACGTTCAGATGTCTCTACGGCACAGGGAATGACGTGCAGACGATGCAAGGGCAGATTACTAAGATACGCAGCCAGGAAATTACAATTTCACAAAGAACAATCCACACTGTTTTATCTCCTCATTTAAAAAGTCAGAAAATCCCTTGTAAAGCGTCTGATCACAATCAATTACTAACTGCCCCTAGGCTTGACGTATCTCTGTTGTTTTTTTTTTTTTAGAAAGAACTTGCGATTAGAAACAATTTAGTTGCTACTTTGATGTTACACATGAGATTACGGTAACCAGCAAATGGTCCTGACAGCAACAACGAGCTCTATCTTTACGGGAAATACATCTAGCGCAAGATTCCAACAGACAATGAAAAAAAAAAAATTAAATTACTAAGCTTCACGAGGTCGGGCTATGCTTCATAAGGTTGCAACAATTACAACTGAGAGCTTGTGAAAACGAAACCTCACACGTGTCATGGCCTAAGGTTATGCGTCGAGTACTTCTTGCTAACTGCACGTTAACGACAGTAAACAATGAAATGATTCAACCTGTCGTATATCGAGTACTTCTTGCTAACCTCACGTTAATGACTGTAAACAATGAAATGATTCAACCTGTCGTATATCGAGTACTTCTTGCTAACTGCACGTTAACGACTGTAAACAATGAAATGATTCAACCTGTCGTATATCTAGTACTTCTTGCTAACCTCACGTTAATGACTGTAAACAATGAAATGATTCAACCTGTCGTATATCGAGTACTTCTTGCTAACTGCACGTTAACGACTGTAAACAATGAAATGATTCAACCTGTCGTATATCGAGTACTTCTTGCTAACCTCACGTTAATGACTGTAAACAATGAAATGACTCAACCTGTCGTATATCGAGTACTTCTTGCTAACCTCACGTTAACGACTGTAAACAATGAAATGATTCAACCTGTCGTATATCGAGCACTTCTTGCTAACCTCACGTTAACGACTGTAAACAATTAAATGATTCAACCTGTCGTTTGTCGAGTACTTCTTGCTAACTGCACGTTAACGACTGTAAACAATGAAATGATTCAACCTGTCGTATATCGAGTACTTCTTGCTAACCTCACGTTAACGACTGTAAACAATTAAATGATTCAACCAGTCGTTTATCGAGTACTTCTTGCTAACTGCACGTTAACGACTGTAAACAATGAAATGATTCAACCAGTCGTTGTGACGGTATTGCCTCCCCTGCTTTGCAGTAGTGGTCCAACAGTGGCCAGAACTCAAGAGCATCTATTATAGGCTTCAGTGGAGTCTGTCTTTACACAAGATTACTCGTGGCAGAAATGTCGAAAGAAGAGTAGTAAAGCTTCTGTCACATGAGAGTCTTCATAAGATATTCAGATAAGCGAAAACAATGCTGGCTGTCACTAAGCACGTTAATTCTATAATCTGCCGACACTTTTATGAAGAATTTAACAATGGTTTATTCTAGGTCGTTAAGCCCCCACCGCTGATTTAATCAGTGGAATTATTATTATAATATATATAACGGACCATTTATTGGAGAACCAAATAAGACTTACAAAAGCACAGGAAATATCTACATTTTAATAAGGAACACCGGGACTAGGAAACTGAAGAAACACGGAGTCAGAAAGGGCAATCTATTGTAAAATTAAAAGAAATCCCAGACACGCGTAAGAGAAAAATTCGTCTCTTTTATTCATCTGTGCGACAAGTCTGTAGCCAGGATTGGCTTATTGGTGGTACCAGCAGATAGGACCATTTCTGGCACAAGCAGGGACAAGCGGTTTACGCATTAAGGCGGCAGACCAGCTTTGAAGACTCTCCTAGACTTTCCTGTGAAACGAGTTTCACCCTACAAACTTTGACCAGAGACGAGTGAGAGCAGAGTGAAAGGAACTAACCCAGTAGGAAAAGAAACTACCATTGGCAGCTAAGTGCAAATATCAGCTGCCAAAAGTGACCTTTATTCAGTTAAATCCCAATCAAGTGATGAAACTTTTCCATAACTATTCAATTTATTTTCCAACTGTGAAAACTTAAAGTGATTATTAAATTTTGTTATTTGTAATGTTACAAATTTAACTTCGATTTAATCCTTTTAACTGTACTACATGTTTGTCTCAGTCAAAGTTACTAAACCCACACTCTAAACAGAGCTAAATATATATACACACACATACACACACATATATATATGTGTGTGTGTATGTATATATATATATTATATATATTATATATATATATATATATATATATATATTTATATATATATATATATATATATATATATATATATATATATATATTATATATATATATATATATAGCTCTGTTTAGAGTGTGGGTTTAGTAACTTTGACTGAGACAAACATGTAATACAGTTAAAAGGATTAAATCGAAGTTAAATTTGTAACATTACAAATAAAAAAATTAAATAATCACTTTAAGTTTTCACAGTTGGAAAATAAATTGAATAGTTATGGAAAAGTTTCATCACTTGATTGGGATTTAACTGAATAAAGGTCACTTTTGGCAGCTGATATTTGCACTTAGCTGCCAATGGTAGTTTCTTTTCCTACTGGGTCAGTTCCTTTCACTCTGCTCTCACTCGTCTCTGGTCAAAGTTTGTAGGGTGAAGCTCGTGTCACATGAAAGTCTAGGAGAGTCTTCAAAGCTGGTCTGCCGCCTTAATGCGTAAACCGCTTGTCCCTGCTTGTGCCAGAAATGGTCCTTTCTGCTGGTACCACCAATAAGCCAATCCTGGCTACAGACTTGTCGCACAGATGAATAAAAGAGACGAATCTTTCTCTTACGCGTGTCTGGGATTTCTTTTAATTTTACAATAGATTGCCCTTTCTGACTCCGTGTTTCTTCAGTTTCCTAGTCCCGGTGTTCCTTATTAAAATGTAGATATTTCCTGTGCTTTTGTAAGTCTTATTTGGTTCTCCAATAAATGGTCCGGATAACAATTAAGAATTATGAATCTATTTCTTCACTCTGGCTAAGGTCTGATGTTGTCTTGACGAGCGTGCAGTCACAGAGAAATAAAACTGTGAAATTGGTCAGCCTATATTCCCTCCAGTGATGTTATGAATCTAATCAGAAAGATCCAATCATTTCAAACAGGTCGGGTGTGGCACTTTCCAAACATTTCCTACACGGAAAATGTTGCCAAAAGTCACGTCTCTCATATATGGTAATATGATGTCTTGCATACACTCTCACCAACACATTTGTAGACTCACATTGTCTAAAATGTAATAAATCCATGATTACTTTTTACCCAGTGACCGGAAGCGATTATATCACTCTTGTCTGCCCACAGGTGTCACACAAACGGCAATGTTGGTGTAGCAGGGATGACCCGGATGCGCTTATGTTATAAGTTCCGCCTCGTGCACGGGTTATCATGTGCTTCGCCAGACAAACAAATCTGGTTCTATTCAACACTCCTTGTCGCTTGAAAAGATGGCCAGACCGATATTGTGATAAAATACTGTCGCTGACCGTCTAATAACCTGGCGTAACTTAACGCGTCTTCGTGAAGCATGAATGCGACACAATAAGATAAGAATTACTCCCGTAGCAAATACTGTCATAGGGAAGTGGCGTGTTAGAGACTTCACCATGCAATGTCCAGCATAAAGCAAAATAGTAAAAATACAAATGAAAAGGCATGATTTATGGCAAATAAAAGCGATAACTGAGTAAACTGAAGAAAAAGAAAGGATACTGCCGGAGGGCTGAAGGTGTGAGAGATCACACAAAAGAGCATGTTCAGACGTTTTGTCACAGTCGTATTTCGAGCGTTCTTGTTAACGGCACATTAACGACTGTAAACAGTGAAATAATTCAACCTGTCGTATATCTCCATAACGAAATTAACCACATACGGTTACACATCTACATACTGAGATAGTTCACGATATGGTTACACATCAACTCCGCCTAGGCCGGTCCCAAGCCACGCTGAAAAAAGGAGGAGGGCGGTCTGCATGGAGGCCGTAAGGGGGCAACCCCTCCATCGTGCAAAGGCACAACAGGCCAATCACCTGTTTGTCTTAAAAACCAGATTACGCGAAACATAAGAGAGAAAACCGGACTGATTCTAAAGGCGACGAACTGGAACGGACTACGGACTAAGACTTACGGAACATGGAACACAAAAAGTATAAATGGGAAAAGTCACAGTGACCGTTAATTTATTTTACCATATGTTATTATTTTTAATGTTCTGTTTTCCTAGATATTTGTATTCTTTTCTAACATTTGTTCACCTGTTCAAACCCCACCCGCGGTTTGTTTACGTTTGGCTGGCCTTCAGAATTAAAAATTCTTCAACAGTCAGCGTAGCGGTAACGTAATGTTATCTAAACGCACCTGTGGTCCGTCCGAACAGTGGGAATTTCTCTGGTCGCGCTAAGCCTTTGATCACGAGCGAGAGACGGTTTCTGTGAAAGAAACCGCTTGTCTGTGGGAGGTAACTTCTGCAGGTGGTCTCTGTGTTTGGCCTTCAGAACGCATTAGTGATCATAATATTATGTCTATCGGGGAAATTTTCTCAAAGTTGTTGCTTCTGAAACCTTTTGTCTTACTCTGGATTACGTCTTTCGCCGAACATCTGTAGAAATATGCAGGCCAGGTGTCCGGGGGGAGCGTCCTTTGTAATCTATAAGAGTAGACGGGTTTAATAAGCCAACACACTCGTGAATATTCCTGGTCCGTAGATGACCATATGAGACTTAGGCAGAGATAGCACGGCAGTACTAGAATGTGTTTGCCTATGTTCTAGTCATTTTCGGGGTGAGTTGACATATCTTATAATTATAATATGATATATTCATGTTAGTTTTTTATATATCTGATAGGAAAGTGACTTGAATTCATTTCTGAGGACTTCTAGTAATTTAGTTCAGTGATAATGTAGCGCTGTCTACGGCCTTAGTTAAGCGGTGCTTAAACTGTTACAGTTTATAATGGGAAATGATAAACTTACAATAACAGATACTAGGCGTAGAATCAGTTCATACAATGCTTACCATTGGGTTAAGAGTCAGAAAAATTAACTGTCATTTCTGGAAGATAACGTCAGAAGTGTGGATCATTCACTTAACACTGAATTATAGGAGATAGTCACTTATTCCTTTTTGATAGATATTTCTAGTGGCAAGGGAGAATCATTTTATGCTTACTTGTGTGGCTAGGCACTAGTCTATAACTTTCACAGAAAGCAGTCACCAGGCATAGATATAATTATATCTTATGATTCAGCCACAAATGTACTATTATAGCAAGAACATTGCATTTTCTATGTACTCATTTTGTGGAATGTTAATATATTTCCCCAAGGGGACATCTGATTTATTTGTGTAATGTCACATGCTGTAATCTGGTTATGTAAATTCATTTAATGTTGTAAGATGAATAAGCATATTCATTTAACTGTAACTACAAGGTTAGGTTTCCGGTATGTTTAGTTGGAAGAAGAGGAGTAGGTTGTTGCTGTCAGAACGATTACTGACAGGTACATGGGTGTACAAAAGATATTAAGCCTATGCGGGCACATGCTATAATTGATAGAATGGAAGGAGCGGAGCATGACTAGGTTATAAAACATAAGATTGATTTTGTTGTTGCTTGAGGTAAAGGGTGTCTTTTTTGGGTCTCAGTTTCAGGGAGACCGAATCGCTAGAGCAGACTCCAGTCAGGCGAAGAACGTTATGTTCTCTTCGTTCTAGAGGGATTCTGAATACAGCTAGCAATCCCGAGTCGTCAACCCCGTTCCTGAATCAAAACCCCTTTTGTCAACGCCAAGTTAAGCTCACGCAGTGCAACGAGCCAACGCTAAATCTGGAATCACCAAATGCAGTAGTAGTTCTCTACTCGCCTATTGGATTACCAGCCAGAGCATTGCGGCTTCCAGAATATCAAAACCGCCCAGCATGTCTATAGCAGAATCTGATATCACCCGACTTTGTGTGCCTAAACGGGGCACTCAGCAAACCCACAGCCAAACCAGTTTAAACAGGATTTACAGCCAAGCAAGCAATAGCGCCGGATAAGAGCGCCTGGGACTCCTTGTCCTCAAGTAACTTCGTCTGGTGTATTTCTGGGTTTATGTAGAACTTCGCACTTAGGAGCGGCCAGCAAAGATATACAGCGTCTTCCAGCCTAACTCGCGCAATTAGAGGTAACCAAAGTCAGCACCAACAAGAAAGTTTTTACAGGTCAAGTCCATCACCCATGGAGTATATTTTTACGTAAAAGACACTTTCTGTAGCTGGCACATTTGGTCCCACGAAAGCGGACAGACTGACACGCAGTTTATTCATTTGGTAAACCGGAGATAAATACGTCTTCCAGCCCCTCACGCAATAAGGGGTTACCAAAGATAGCGCCTACATTGGATTTACAGGTCAATTCCATTTACCCATGGAGTATATATTTTTACGTAAAGACATTGGAGCTATTCCATTTGGTCCCACGAAAGCGGACGGACTGTAGCTCAGTTCGTTTATTTGGTCAGCAGGAGATAGACAGTCTTCCAGTCCCCCATCGCAAAATCCGGGGTGCCACCAACAATAGCGACAACAGTGGATTTATACAGGTCAAGTCCATCCCCCATGGAGTATATTTTTACGTAAAAGACACTGTCGGAAGCATTGTACTTGGTCCCACGAAAACGGACAGACTGTCAGACAGTTATTTCATTTCTCTGTGTTCTACAGGTTTTATGAGTGTTGGTGGTGTGTGTGTTTATGGGTGTGTATTTGCATTATTGATGATTATTGATGACTATTGATGATTATTGATGTAATTTTATGCTGTGTATGATGAGATGCATTATTTTCCATGCTTTTCTTCTTTAATAAAGTTTACACATTTTATTAATGCGCTGTTCCCGACCCTTTCATCCATAATTAACTTGTTTTTAGCTCTTTACTATAATCTCTATGTTTGATAAGAGAAAAGAGTGAGAGCAGGAGGTGCTTAGACAGTAAAAGTGAGTTGAGGCTTGGAGAGAGAGATCATTTTGATAAATCTTCTTCCAGGTTGTCTCAAGTCCATCTCCTATTTACACCTTTCTGTGTGTGTAATCTATAACTCTGTCAGTCCACTATCCCTTGTCGATTTCACTACTATTGTCCAACTCGACAAATACTCTACACTTTACTCAACCACGACAGGAAGGAAGAGGAGCTGGTTGAAGAGATGAGGAAAGCACAATTAGAAATCCTGGCTTTAACAGAAACAAAGAAAAAAGGACAAGGAGTTATGGATCTCGATGGCGACACGCTGCTCTACAGTGTTGTCCCCACATCTGAAAGAGCTAAAGGGGGTGTTGGTTGTATTGTGGCCAAAAGCTAAAGGGATAGTATCAAGGGATGGAACTTTGCCTCGGAACGCGTTATGGTCCTAAAACTAAAAGAATGAGACACCACAGTCAACATTGTCATTGTGTATAGGCTAAATGAAGATGAGCGAGCAGAGGTCAAGGAGGAATTCTTCGAGCTGCTTCAAAGAACAGTGGACGACTGCCTAGATGAAATTATCATGCTCGGAGATTTCAATGCCAGAGTTGGCACACACACACAAAAGTTAAGAAGCCCTGTCAAAACCCTGTCCACGTATGATGTCATGCAAGTTTTACTATGCAGATTTGTGAAATTCTGAAGGCTCAAAACTCTTGCCTGATCTGTAACATTGTATGTAAAGAAACAAAAGTATGATGGGAGTCTTGGGCAATGACTACAACCCACACAAGATAGCTCCAAACCTCTAGAAATGAGATATATGGGGAAGGTAGTTGATGTAATAAAGAAGAAACTTTGGTCCGCAACCAGACAATACATCATGGCCTCAAAACCCAACCCCTGCAGACCCAAGTGGAACAGTCCCAACTAAGTTGGTTTGGCCATATCCGCGTGTAGTTCCCGTGGATCTTGGAACAGAAAACGAAAGAACTAGCTTACTGCACTCTATGGCAACTCACACAAGGCGACTAATATGAGGTTGTGTATGAGGCTGGAGACCGCATCAAGTACAATAAGTTGCCACAGATATCACCGCTATTACAGCATGTGAATGCAAGGGGACTAACTGAAGTGGTGGCCACATGCTCCGTAAGGAACGCAAGGGGACATGATGATGATGATGATACAACTATTGAGCTCATCTAAAGAAGACTGAAGAAGACAGATAACTGAAATGACATCAACTGAGTTTCTGTTAACGCGTGTTTGATACAGAGAACTTTGACTTCTGAAACGAGCAAAACGCACCTAGTGAGGAAAGACAATAAATACACTGTGGACAGAATTTAAAAAAAAAAAAAATCAAACTCTGGGAACAAAAAGGAAGAAGTAAGGAAAGACAGAAAGAGGAGAAAAAAGTAAGAAAAAAAACAAGAAAAAGACAGAAAGTAGGAAAGAAAGACAGAAAGAAAGATAGCCGCGCTGGTGTAATGGCTTCGGCGCTGTACTGGCGACCAGGTGTTCATGGTTCAAACCCGGGCGTCAGCGTTTGAAGAAATGTTTACGGCCGGAAATTTGACTGAATAGCTTGAACGGCTCCTGTGATAAACCCTCTGTGGATGGGAAGGAGCGAAGCTCCTGACCGGGTTGGAAGGAAAGTCCTCAGGTTCCCCAGCCTCGCAATGACATGTCATTGGGCCGAAGGGCTGAAAGCCTAAGTGCCGCTGGTTGTTAAAAAAAAAAAAAAAAAAAAAAAAAAAAAAGACAGAAAGAAAGAATGGAAGACCAAAGGACATACTGATATTTAGAAAGAAGCAACAAGAGGCAGTCAGACAGAAAACAGAAGAAAACACTAAAGATAAGAAGGTACAGAGAAGGAAAGTAAGAGTGGATGAAAGAATTAAAGAAGGACAAGAAACAAAGACCTACACAAGATAGAAGAACATTACATGCTGTCCTTTCTCAGGTTTTCTTTACGAAATCCCTCCACTAACAATGTCAACGTACTAATTAAATAAACAAAACACTAGAACACCAGAACACCCTGGCTGTTAATAACTTCCGGGTTCCCAATTTAACAGCAGTGGCAAAACTTCAAAACCTCGAACTGTCAATACCTAAGAGTTTTGCTGACAACAATTTCTAACTCATCTTAACGACTCTTCTTACAATTTTCTCTGACAACTTTCTCTCGTTCCTGAGTTGTTACGCAAGATACCCAACACTGCGTGGTCTCAACGAGTACCTGCTGAACCCTATATCGGTGACCACATAAACAATTAATAAATTCAATACTTACTTACTTACTTAGTCGTTCCCCTTCTACCGTGAGGTGTAGAGATTTGGAAGAGTCAGCGCCAGACTATCCTATCGGCTGTCTTCCTCCTGGCCTGGTTCCATTCTAATCCTCGGTCCTTCAAAGATTGTCTAATGTTGTCCTCCCAGCGGACTCTGGGTCGTCCTGGGGGTCTGGATCCCTGGCTCTTTGTTTCCCATGCTTGTCGTGGTAGCCGATCATCTTCCATTCTGCAGACATGGCCAAACCATCTTAGTTGGGACTGTTCTACTTGGGTCTGCAGAGGGTGGGATTTTAGGTAAATTCAACACAACGGTGTTATTTCCGTTCGCATGACTTTTATCCATTCGACAATTGAGATGGTGGCACGACTAAAGGCACTAGAGATGGGGAAGGAGCGAAGCTCCTGACCGGGTTGGAAGGAAAGTCCACAGGCTCCCCAGCCTCGCAATGACATGTCATTGGGCCGAAGGGCTGAAAGCCCAAGTGCCGCTGGTTAAGAAAAACAAAAAGGGCATAGAGATTATTTCGCCTAAAGTCACAAGAATGTTTTTGTGATCTCCATTTTAATCCCTAGAAATCCAGCATTTCTTTTCTTCCAAATGTCCGCTCCTCTTTTCTTTACTACTTGTCACTGAGTGCTTTCATTCATCTAAAGTGGCAACAATTCTGACATATCAGAAACGTTCAAATATAATTTTCGTATTGGAAAACCAATTGACACACTCCGACATACGGGATACACATAATGGTAAATGTAGTCCCATAGCTGATACTGCCGTGGAGGAGTGAAGTGTTAGAGACTTCAGTAGTACGCTAAGTCCAACTTCGAGAGGTGGGGGCTGATCAGTTCCCTCCCCCTTCCTCACTGCTTTTGTCTTCCCTGGCTGTCACAAAATTAACCGTGATACAACGTTAAAATATCTCCAATGATACAACGTAAGGATAAAAACTAATGCGTAAGCTGCTAGAATACATGATCGCCCACGCCGCGGGTCATCACCCGCCATGGAAATTAAATTGTTAGACTTGAAGGCAAAACGGAACGGGATGAGAACGGAGATCAAAAGGAAAAATCTGACTGAACGCGTGCTTGAAACTAGCGAGGCTAAAAGGACGCAAATTGGTGGGGAAAGGAGGAAAAAGTCACGTTCCCCAAGTTGACATAAAGTAAAGAAATCGACAAAATGGACCTTGGATATTATACGCCACAGTCATTTTTTGGACGCTTTTGCGATAACTTAGTCCGTTTATTTGAATGCAGTGATGAACGCATTCCAGAAGATTCTAGAAAATATTTGAAAAGTAACTTTTCTTAATAATAATGTTAGGAATATAAAACCTAGCTGGCCGGATGGCCCATCTTGAGCAGTGAAATAATATGCTTTCATTTATACAGACGGACAGATAATAAGAAAGATATTGACAAAAGACTGTGTTGTTCATATCAACTATCGTCTGCATTGAAATAAAACATGTCACTAATTTTCAAAAAAATTGTGGCCTTGAAGACGCAAGTGCTAAAATCTAGTTGGAATGAACAGACGGGGTGGGATGGAGAATTGTGGCTAAAAATAACTTTACGGCAAAATTGTGTAGGGGAAGGCAGAGTTGGTTCAAAAAACAAGTGTGTTTTTTTGTGAAACGCAAGTAGAGACGGACGGACCAACAGACAATAAGGCATACTTGACTGAGGTATGACTGAAATGACTTTTTGGTAGGATATTTGAATTTGAAAAATAAAAGGCAGTGATTGGCCATAGATTAATATATTATCGGCGCTCAGACGCGCATTTTGTGCCATTCATTATAAGTTGTCCTAGTAGACACAGTGAATTATTAAGTGGTGTAATTCCCAGAAGCTATTGAAATATTTAGAGGGACGCCATCCTAAGGTCAGCAGCTCAGCTGAGTTTTGCTAGCATTTAACTGTGTTCTATATTCATAATTCTGGTAAGACTGAAATTATTTCTTTGTACATTTTAATATTTGTTTAAGGTTTCGAGTGATTTGATACTGCAATAGCATAATCTGTCCCTTACAACAAGTAAGGATTCGCTCTAGACCCCCCGCCCCAGTTCAGGGTCTAGAGACAAATAAAATACATAAACTCCAGCAAGGATTAGGAAGGACAGATCAAGTGTTGAGATCAGTGAAACATATCACCTATCCTATTCTATGGCAGGAAGATAATGAACATATTTCAGAATACGTAGTCTGGGAGAACTTATCCTATGTGAAACCAACTTGGTAAGATGTGTTGTTTGGTCAGAAAGATCTGACCCGTCTATGTGATGTTGTTGTTGTGTAGTGTTGTGTCCAGAAATGGTTAGAGGATGGAATTCTGACACATGACTAATACTTTGATTGCAGAACTGTGAGTTTTAGTTGACACCAATGCGGTGTCAACTGAGTTGTTGAATATTACAAGAGTGGACCCGTGCAGTAACATTTTGTCAGAGAAGCCTATTATAGCCACCAAGCACGGAGAGGTGGGGCCACCAGACTTCTGATATAGCCCCCAAGCATGGAGAGGTGGGGCCACCAGACTTCTGATATTGCCCCCAAGCACGGAGAGGTGGGGCCACCAGATCTCAGCACCAGAGCTACACCTTCAAGCTACGAGAGCGTCTGGTCTGCTGAGAATTCACCAACTCAACTTATTTGCTAACACACCCATAAAAATTCCATCAAATAACTGGACAATGTGTAGTCACCATAGACAGGGAGTGATGAGGCCACCCGAACAGCACATCCATTAAGTGTTCTCCCAAAATAGATTACAACTATAAACAGTAGTAATATTAACTAGTCTAGTAACATACATATGTACACACCTTGCATTTATTATGTAATATTCATGCATTTTTTTCATAATTGCAAAACCTTTCATATGTTCTGACCAAATTAAAACCTTGGTTCAGAACAAATAAATTTAAAGAAAATTACTATCAAAATTTTACACACTTGAGTTAGTTCAGTGTATTATAACATTTATTAATATTATTAGACTTAGTAAATATCTGTGTGTGTATGTAAACTACCACAACACATTACATATCATTACCCTAGACATTTAACGTAGCCACATTCATTAGAGAAAAAAAGATAGGTGTGAGGTCGTAGTGGTAGCAAGAAGGGCCTTCTGACAATTCACAGCTACATTTTATCTCAGGAGCCTTCACAGCTGACCTCATGCATCACACTTAGTAATATCATCATCATACAATACCATCAATCCACTACATATATTGGGGTCTCTTTGTCCCGGGATAATTAGCCTATCAAATATATTAGGATCTCCTGGGGGGAGAATTAGATTAGGGGAACACATTATAAAAATTAAAAGTTTCCCTTAAAATTAAAAGTGTCCCTGAAAATAAAAGTTGGTGAATCTTCACAGCCAGTGGTAGTTAATTAATTAATTAGAATTATTTTAGACTAGAGTAATTAGAAGTACTTTAGTGGTTGGAAATTTTATCTTGCACATTGCTAGATTTGTTTAAAAAGTATGGCGGAGCTGGCCAAATTCAGATCAGCTGCTGTGCTGACGGCAAAGGAGATGGGAATGGATGGTCAGATTTTAATTCAATATGTAACGGCTGAATGTGATAAGTATATTGAACGGGAAGAAAGAAGATTAGAAAAAGAGGCTGAAAGAAAATTAGAGTCTGAAAGGTTGGCTGAAGAGAAGAGGTTAGAGGCTGAGACTAAGAGGTTGCAGATTGAGGCTGACAAAGAGGCTAAAGCATTGGAGGCAGAAGAAAAACGACAGCAAAGGGAGGCAGAAGATAAAAGGTTGACTGCCGAAAGGGAGGCAGAAGATAGAAGGTTGCAGAGGGAGCACGAATTACGACTAAGGGAGCTGGAGCTACAAGGCCAGGCTCCTGAAAATGGTGCCAGCCCTTTTGCCTCAGATGCTACGCCCAGTCTGGGAGCCTCAAACTCAGCTATGGGTTTCATTTAGACCATTTTGTTGAAAAAGACGATGACATAGAGGGGTACCTAGGACGTTTTGAGTTATTAGCTACTACATATGGGTTAGAGAGAGAGAGGTGGAGTTTAAAGCTATCACAGGGACTGAGAGGTACTTCTTACGAAGTCTTCGCAAAAATGAACAGAGAAGACCAGGAGAATTATGACATGTTAAAGCAGGCTTTGTTATTGAGGTACGAAAAAAATGGGGAATTTTATCGTAAGAAATTTAGAAATGCCAAACTGTTGTCTGGGGAGACATACCACCAATTCTCTGCCAGACTGGAATCCTATTTGGAGAAATGGACTGCTCTGGGTAAGACCCAAGATCTTAAAGAAATGATCATGATTGAGCAATTGAGAGAGTCCATGGCTCCAGACATGAGAAAATTTCTCATGGAACAAGGTGCAGAGAAGTTGGGGGAGGTTTTAAATGTCGCTGAAAGGTATCAGGCAGCCCAGGCAGAGGTAAGTGGTGCTAAAAAGAAGAACATAGACAATTTTAAAGCTCCACAGCAATTTAATAAATTTGATAATAGAGAGCAGGGAAATAAAGGTAGGACAAACTTTGAACGGCCAAGAAATGACTACCGAGACAGAAACTCACAGTTCAATGACCAAAAATTCAATGAAAGAAAACCGTTGAACCAAGGAAAAAGATGGTGTAAATGGTGCAAGAAAGATAACCATAACGCCGAATTTTGTAGAAGGAAACCTTCAAACATTGCTGCAATGAAGTTGGGGACTCAAAGATTAAAGGTTAATCCTAAGGGACAGCAGGAACCTTATCACCCCCCAGTTTGTGAGGATGTTATTTGTAATGGGGTCACCATAAGGTGCCTTTATGATACAGGTTTGGATTATGATTCAGTTGTGAAGTCTAGCCTAGTGGACCCAAGTCAGTATACCACAGAAACAGTGGAAATACAAGGGGCAACTAAGGACATACCACTCATGACACTTCCCATCGCAAGGATAACGGTGAAAACTCGCTATGTGGAAGGAGAAATCAGAGCAGCAGTGATAGATGAACCAATCTACCCTCTGATATTGGGGTGTAGATACGTCTTCTTGGGGAATCCCGAGAGACCTGTGATCATGGCGACAGTGCAGACCAGGTCACAGAAGAAGGAGGAAGAAGGTGAACCTATACATGCTCATCCAGAGGAGATGAGGAAGGCGCAGGCTGAGGATAGGACACTCAAGCCATGTTTTAAAAAATTGCCCAAATGCCACACACCTCCGAGCAAGGGGGAATATTTTATGAAGAACAAACTCTTATACAGGAAGGCCGGAACTGGAACAAATGGTCACAACCAGCTGGTTCTTCCCACTTCATATAGGGATAAAGTGATGGAACTCGGGCATGCGATTCCCTTCAGTGGTCACATGGGGATCAGCGCCACAGGACAGCGTATAGCTTGTCATTACTTCTGGCCAGGGATAACGGAGGATATAAAAAGATATGTCAAATCCTGCCCAGAATGTCAAAGGGTAGCTCCAAAGCACTGGACTGCTCCTGCAACTCTAGGGGAAATGCCCATAGTGGGAACACCTTTTGAGAGGGTTGCAGTGGATATTGTAGGACCTCTCACTCGGACCAAGAGGAGGAACAGTTACATCCTTACTCTGGTGGACACTTGTTCTATGTGGGGAGAGGCGGTAGCCCTGCCCTCAATTGATTCAAAACATGTAGCAGAGGCACTACTTACAATATTTACCCGATTAGGATTCCCGCATCAAATCTTGACGGATAATGGCTCTCAGTTCAAGGGGAAACTAACGGAAGAAGTTTTTAAGCTATTTCAAGCCAGACACTTTCATTGTAGTCCGTACCATCCGCAAGGGAACGGCCAGGTAGAGAGGTTCAACGGGACTCTCATTTCTATCCTGAGAAAGCTGGCACACGAAAAACCGGATCTGTGGGATCAATTCCTGCCCGCCGCATTGTTTGCGTATCGGGAGGTACCACATAGTTCAACCGGGATGGCTCCCGCAACTCTGCTATTTGGGAGGCCAATAAAAGGTCCATTAGAAGCACTATTAAGGACCTGGACAGATGAGAAGGCGGAAGAGACTGTTACCTCATCTTATCAATACGTGAACGAACTGACCACTCGTTTGAAAGCTGGATGGAAACTGGCAAATGATAATTTGAAACAAGCCAGGAAGAAACATGCAGCATATTTTAATAGGAAGGCAAAGGACAGAGAACTGGCAGTGGGAGAGAAGGTGCTGCTTCTACTACCCGGTAGCCAGAATAAATTACAAATTGGATGGCAAGGTCCATATACGGTTCTAGAGAAGGTGTCTAGAACAAACTATAAAATTGACAAAAAGGGGAAGGAGAAAGTTTATCATGTAAACCTGTTAAAGAAGTATCTGGACAGACCACTCCAGGAAAGCACCCCCTTACTGACCTTAGCTATCGCAACTCAAATGCAAAAGGAACCACTCACCTCACATGAATACCCATTACATCCTTGTGAAACAGCAGCACAGGTAAAAGTCAGTAAGCACCTGACTAAAAACCAGAGGGAGAGAGTTCAACAGGTTCTGGAGGAACATACAGATGTATTAACAGATAAACCAGGACATACAAAATTTGCTACAGTATGACATGAAACTGGTAGACTCAAACCCAATCTGTATGAGAGCCTATTCTATTCCGTTCGCGAAGGAGAAGGCATTGAAGGAAGAAATAGATTATTTGTTGAAGGAGGGGATTATTTCACACAGTGAATCATCTTTTAGCTCTAGTGTCGTATTGTTGAGAAAACCGTCTGGGGAACACAGACTGTGCATAGATTACAGGAAACTGAATGCTGTCACAGAAGGACAAGTGGATCCATTACCAGACACAAAACAGTTATTTGCCAGACTGAACAAGGCAAAATACTTTTCAAAGGTGGATCTTAGTAAAGGCTATTACCAGATCCCAGTGAAGCCTGAAGTGAGACCTTATTTGGCTTTTAGCACTTCGGATGGACATTATGAATTCAACATGCTACCATTCGGACTGAAAAATGCTCCGAGTGTATTTTCAAGGATGATGCGCAAATTGTTGGATCCCCTGAATAACCCATGTATCACGAATTTCATGGATGATATTCTCGTCGCCACAGAGACATTTGAAGAACACATTGAAGCTCTAGAAATGTTATTTAATAGGCTTAGGGAGGCGAACTTGACTGCTAGGCCAACAAAATGTTGCATTGGATGCAAAGAGTTGGAATTCTTGGGACACACTGTATATCAGGGTAGCATGACCCCTGATCCCAAGAACTTGGAAAAACTGCAGAGAGCACCTAGACCACAAACAAAAAAGGATGTGCGATCATTCGTGTCGTTATGCGGATTTTATCAAAAATATATCAAAGATTTTAACTCTATTTGTGCTCCTCTGACTGATCTGACTCGCAAGGGACTTCCAGAAAAAATTAATTGGACTGCGCAAAGTGAATTAGCGTTCCAAGACTTAAAGGAAAAACTCACTAGCAAGCCTATTCTCAAACTACCTGATTTGACACAGGACTTTGTCTTAAGAACCGATGCAAGTAATGTAGGACTCGGAGCGGCTTTGTTGCAAAGATCATCTTCACCCGATGGGGAACTGAAACTAGTCGCTTATGCAAGCCGCAAATTGAATAAGGCGGAACAAGGATACTCCACAAGCGAAAAAGAATGTTTAGCGTTAATCTGGGCCATAAAGAAGTTTCAAATCTATCTGTATGGTAGGACTTTTGTGGTCGAGACGGACCATCAGCCTCTCGTATTCTTATCTCAGGCTAAGCATGAAAACGCAAGATTGCTGAGGTGGTCTTTATTGCTTCAACCTTATCAGTTTAGTATCCAATATATCCCAGGCAAATTGAATGTCGATGCAGATTTCCTCAGTCGGCACCCCTGTGATCAAAATTAGAGTAATGGCAGGAATAAGGAGAGATTTTATCTATGTGTATCACTGGTTTTAGAACTTGCCTTAGGCATGTTTTCAAGTGGGGAGATGTGTCACAAAATTAACCGTGATACAACGTTAAAATATCTCCAATGATACAACGTAAGGATAAAAACTAATGCGTAAGCTGCTAGAATACATGATCGCCCACGCCGCGGGTCATCACCCGCCATGGAAATTAAATTGTTAGACTTGAAGGCAAAACGGAACGGGATGAGAACGGAGATCAAAAGGAAAAATCTGACTGAACGCGTGCTTGAAACTAGCGAGGCTAAAAGGACGCAAATTGGTGGGGAAAGGAGGAAAAAGTCACGTTCCCCAAGTTGACATAAAGTAAAGAAATCGACAAAAGGGACCTTGGATATTATACGCCACAGTCATTTTTTGGACGCTTTTGCGATAACTTAGTCCGTTTATTTGAATGCAGTGATGAAAGCATTCCAGAAGATTCTAGAAAATATTTGAAAAGTAACTTTTCTTAATAATAATGTTAGGAATATAAAACCTAGCTGGCCGGATGGCCCATCTTGAGCAGTGAAATAATATGCTTTCATTTATACAGACGGACAGATAATAAGAAAGATATTGACAAAAGACTGTGTTGTTCATATCAACGATCGTCTGCATTGAAATAAAACATGTCACTAATTTTCAAAAAAATTGTGGCCTTGAAGACGCAAGTGCTAAAATCTAGTTGGAATGAAGAGACAGGGTGGGATGGAGAATTGTGGCTAAAAATAACTTTACGGCAAAATTGTGTAGGGGAAGGCAGAGTTGGTTCAAAAAACAAGTGTGTTTTTTTGTGAAACGCAAGTAGAGACGGACGGACCAACAGACAATAAGGCATACTTGACTGAGGTATGACTGAAATGACTTTTTGGTAGGATATTTGAATTTGAAAAATAAAAGGCAGTGATTGGCCATAGATTAATATATTATCGGCGCTCAGACGCGCATTTTGTGCCATTCATTATAAGTTGTCCTAGTAGACACAGTGAATTATTAAGTGGTGTAATTCCCAGAAGCTATTGAAATATTTAGAGGGACGCCATCCTAAGGTCAGCAGCTCAGCTGAGTTTTGCTAGCATTTAACTGTGTTCTATATTCATAATTCTGGTAAGACTGAAATTATTTCTTTGTACATTTTAATATTTGTTTAAGGTTTCGAGTGATTTGATACTGCAATAGCATAATCTGTCCCTTACAACAAGTAAGGATTCGCTCTAGACCCCCCGCCCCAGTTCAGGGTCTAGAGACAAATAAAATACATAAACTCCAGCAAGGATTAGGAAGGACAGATCAAGTGTTGAGATCAGTGAAACATATCACCTATCCTATTCTATGGCAGGAAGATAATGAACATATTTCAGAATACGTAGTCTGGGAGAACTTATCCTATGTGAAACCAACTTGGTAAGATGTGTTGTTTGGTCAGAAAGATCTGACCCGTCTATGTGATGTTGTTGTTGTGTAGTGTTGTGTCCAGAAATGGTTAGAGGATGGAATTCTGACACATGACTAATACTTTGATTGCAGAACTGTGAGTTTTAGTTGACACCAATGCGGTGTCAACTGAGTTGTTGAATATTACAAGAGTGGACCCGTGCAGTAACATTTTGTCAGAGAAGCCTATTATAGCCCCCAAGCACGGAGAGGTGGGGCCACCAGACTTCTGATATAGCCCCCAAGCATGGAGAGGTGGGGCCACCAGACTTCTGATATTGCCCCCAAGCACGGAGAGGTGGGGCCACCAGATCTCAGCACCAGAGCTACACCTTCAAGCTACGAGAGCGTCTGGTCTGCTGAGAATTCACCAACTCAACTTATTTGCTAACACACCCATAAAAATTCCATCAAATAACTGGACAATGTGTAGTCACCATAGACAGGGAGTGATGAGGCCACCCCAACAGCACATCCATTAAGTGTTCTCCCAAAATAGATTACAACTATAAACAGTAGTAATATTAACTAGTCTAATAACATACAAATGTACACACCTTGCATTTATTATGTAATATTTATGCATTTTTTTCATAATTGCAAAACCTTTCATATGTTCTGACCAAATTAAAACCTTGGTTCAGAACAAATAAATTTAAAGAAAATTACTATCAAAATTTTACACACTTGAGTTAGTTCAGTGTATTATAACATTTATTAATATTATTAGACTTAGTAAATATCTGTGTGTGTATGTAAACTACCACAACACATTACATATCATTACCCTAGACATTTAACGTAGCCACATTCATTAGAGAAAAAAAGATAGGTGTGAGGTCGTAGTGGTAGCAAGAAGGGCCTTCTGACAATTCACAGCTACATTTTATCTCAGGAGCCTTCACAGCTGACCTCATGCATCCCACTTAGTAATATCATCATCATACAATACCATCAATCCACTACACTGGCTCAAGAGCAGCGTCAGGTTCTCATTTAAGCTGGTGAGACTGAACCCGGCACATTTGCCACGAAAAGCCATCGCTCTAACCCCTCTGCCAATCGGACGCTCGGAATGCACTCAGGCAGTAAAAGCAACAAAAAACTAATACTAAAAACTTTAACCAAAAATAAGAAACTTAAAAAAAAATTAATTTAAATTACAAAAATAGGCCTACCCGTTTAACTGAATGGTAAAATTGCAAACACGAAATACTATGACATTTAAATTAAACCACAGAACTCAGCACCAGCGTACACACACACACACACACACGATGTCGCTAGAAATACGTCTGCTGATATATACGAGTAAACACAGCGAGAACGTGACCAAGTCCAGAGCCTGTCCGCCCATACCTGTTCTTCTTCTCTCACAAGCGCCGCCTTTTATATACACGCTAATTAAGACTAAGCCACTCTCGGAATAATGTGATTACATTTTACGTCCAGATCTCGGTCACCGCTAAGCCCGTTGACCAAGCATTCTCACACAACATCAGGCGAAGTGGCGAATTTCAACACGGGGACGTTTCTCAATGAACACGTGTCAGCAACAATTTTTGACACATGCACATTCATCATCATCATCACCATCATTTTAGTCTGCGCGCCTTACGTAGCATGGAGTCACCCCTGCAGCCGGTCCCCTCACAGGCAGCATGCACCAGGCGTCACATACACATACAGCAGTGGTTTCTGTGGTTATTTGTTTGACATAATGAGGTTGCCATCCCCATACATATCCTAGTATTAGTCGCCGTGTGCGATATGTCAATGTGCCATCCCCATATATATCCTAGTATTAGTCGCCGTGTGCGATATGTCAATGTGACAAACTACAGTATACGAGATGGGAGGACGTATATCAAAAGAAGATAGGGCTATTTAAAATAAAAAAACACTGCACAGTTAAATCAGGTGCCATACCTCAAACGAAGGAGAATATGTCTCTCCACAGTTGGCGGCGATTTTTTTGAACCGCTTCCTCAGTTTCGTTGTTGATCGCAGTTACGGACTAATTTGCACACCACAATGGGTTTGCTTGTGGAGAGCGTTATCAGGCTCTAACAATACTATATTATACGGAGCTAATTGGATGTATCGTCAAAGATATCGGATCGTTGTTTGGTGATGTTTACACTGTTGGCGTTATACCTTATATAAGTATTTCTTGGCCTATTCTACAGACATGGATAAGTATCGCAACAATCGCTTTCCCTGCCATAGTGTCCAACTATCCAATATACTTTGTCTTCCTCTACCTCTTCTTCTTCTTCCGTCCTTAGCCACCGACCGTCAAAGCAGTCAGTGGCCATTACGCCTAGTGGCGTCTTAGGGCAACAGCAGATAGGTTTTCTTTGCCATTGTTTCCCATCACGCCTATTGGCGTCTTTAGGGCAATGGCAAATCAATCCATTTGCTGTTGTTTCCGTAATCAATTCCTCTACCTCTCTTTCCTCCTATTTCCCGTGGTCGTGACGTTTTTGAGCGCCCCTCTTCTCATCACATGCCCAATAAAGGTTTCTTATCTTCTTGTATTTGTTACTATATTTCGTTCATTAGCTATTCTAAGCATTCCTCGTTAGTCATCCCTGATGTCCGAACTGGAGACAGAAACCAAGTAGTTAAAGAAGACACCAAGTAGTTGAAGAAGACACCAAGTAGTTGAAGAAGACACCAAGTAGTTGAAGAAGACCCCAAGTAGTTGAAGAAGACACCAAGTAGTTGAAAAAGACACCAAGTAGTTGAAGAAGACACAGAAAGAGCATGAGCTGATGGCACGGGACAGGAAGACTTGGCGTAAGTTTGATGAAGGTCTATGCTCCTGGGTGAACTGAAGGATGATAATGAATGCACCAAATGAGGTGCACCAAATGATGTATACTAACAGCTCAAACGACGAGAATAAGTGGTAATCTTCAGACTCCGGCACAGGCCACAACATATTGGGACACCATCTATTCAACAAGCTAAAGATAGAAACTACAGATGAGTGTAACTGTGGCACTGATATAATGACTGCTGATCATCTACTTCAAAGGTGCCCAACACATGAGGAACATAGAAAGCGCATATGGCCATCACCAGTACCATTCCTGGAAAAGCTCTATGGAGACGCAAATAGCCTCAAGCTGACTACTGCTTTCTTGGACAACATTTAAGTACACGTCTGAGAGTGTGCGAAGAAGAATCTATCATGGGATTTTTTAACATTCTTCTGAGAAACCATATCTCTGTTGCCTCTAATGACTTTGGATGACAAGGATTTATTTCAAAGATGAGGACAGAGACTAGGGATCGGTTGTAAAACACGTTCGGAGGCTGCAGACGTAAACAAAACTGCAGGATTCCCACGATTAAATCTCAATCACAAATAAACTGTCACACAGGAAAATTAAAAAGACAAACACATAAGCACGCTATTCATATGCCATATCAACAATAATATGAGACGGAATTAATGAAGATGTCATGACGGATAGAAGTATGATAAGAAAGACTGTAATACACATCAGAAGATGTCATGACGGATAGAAGTATGATAAGAAAGACTGTTATACACATCAGAAGATGTCATGACGGATAGAAGTATGATAAGAAAGACTGTTATACACATCAGAAGATGTCATGACGGATAGAAGTATGATAAGAAAGACTGTTATACACATCAGAAGATGTCATGACGGATAGAAATATGATAAGAAAGACTGTTATACACATCAGAAGATGTCATGACGGATAGAAGTATGATAAGAAAGACTGTTATACACATCAGAAGATGTCATGACGGATAGAAGTATGATAAGAAAGACTGTTATACACATCAGAAGGACGCAGTCCTCTAAGCCATGAGAAGGGCATTCAAGACACAATGCGACAACGGAATCAAAACTGACGGGAAAAAAGAGACAGTGAAGGACAAAGAGTAAAGGCACTGGACAAAAGTCACGACAGAGAGCTGGGGGGAGCTGTAAGTTGTGGGCAGACAAAATGGCCAACGCCGTACCAACGCGGAGTAAAAGATAAATAAAGAGGTGAAACCCGAGGCCTGTAAACAGTAAATAAATAAATACTACACACATAAAGGTATGTTCAGGCACACGTGAGAAATAAACAAGTAGAAAACTAGACAACAGAAAAACAACAGACGTGAGTGGCTTACAAGAGAATCGAACCCAGGACCTTCCAAATGGCAACCCGCCCACCCCGGTACGGAAGCGAATCACAGTGGTGCTTAGTTGGCAAGGAGGATGTGGTGAAGTGGGATGTTATAAATATTTATAGGGGACTTAGTGTACTGACTGAGATCAGCTGTGAAGGTATATATATCTAATAAGAGTAGTGTATTATATATAACCTTACTTGCTGCCACATATGTATACCTCAGTCAGAATTATTCTGGAATAGTGTGATGACTACGTTATATGTCTAGGGTATGTGTATGATGAAGTGTAAGTCAAAACAACAACAGACAGATAAACAATTTAATTTATTCCACTACACTTGACAACACTGTGACACTCACATACATAAAACACTCTACAAGGATATCTTAAAGGAGTCACTGATAACTTTTCAAATAACAATATGTATTCATTGCTGTCATGAATGAATATGTGTCCTGATTCAAATACAAAGGGAACCAGGAATCACAATCAATTTTAATTACAAGTTATATGTACAGAATTTCTCAATATGAATCTTGTAGTGACATATATTTTTAATAGCATCCTATGTGTGTCAGTTGTGTAGTGGTAATATGAGGTAATACTGGTTTTGTTTTGTTCAAGCTCTGTTGGTATTTGTCATCATGACTTCAATAGTTTGTCTTTATTGGAACTAGTATTGGAGATGTTCTCAGTTCCTGATATTAAAACAATTTAATTCCCCTCTTAATGTTATTTTTACAAGGTCATTTTAAGATGGGGTACATAATTTTGAGCTCAGCTGGCCACATCAGCTTATCTTGCGTGATGGCGGCAGGAAAAGACTCCTCTGCTCGATTTCTCCCCTGGGCTCTGGAGACACCTCACTGATAGCTAAATGGACCAAGGAGTATGCTGTCCGACTCTGGATTCAGCAAAGCTCTGACCAGGTGCTGCTCAATACCATCAAGACCACGGTCCCTGAAAACAAGAAGGATGTACCTTCTACTTCATAACTAATTTATACTCTCTTTTTACACTGAGCACAATACATCACAAACATTGAGTTCAGAGCGTAGGCCAACTGTCAGCTTCATCTGAAATACTTTATACCAGTATTAACCTCCTTAATGGTTACTACGCCTCTGCACTTCCAGCATTATCTCTGTCTAATCAATAATCTAGGTGTCAGTGTACTGTTTGGCCATTCCATGCAGTTTTACTTTCCTCCGACACCTTCTGTTCAGGCTGGAGCACCATGGGCTTTACATCATGTTTGCTACTGAACTACACATATATACAGGCATAAATTAACAATTCACATTCAATTTTCATTAAAAGATACTGAAGGTTTCAAGCTTACCACAATTCATGGAAACAAACACAGATACGTTGATTAGCAATGAATTCTGGCACAAATACTGGCACAAATTCCCATCTGCTTATGTTCCAGGCTTTTATTTAGCAAAAATATGAGCTGGCTTCAACGCACTGTTGCTTTATCAAGCTTATTTGAACTAGTGGTCTCGAACTAACGCTCCTAAGTGAGTATATCAGCGAGTCTGGCCAATGGAGCCACGTTTCGACAAGTGTTTGAAAAAATTTACCTTCCTACGTCTCCCCTAACAACCAAAGATAGTATTTATAGTCCGACCAATCGTGTTTAGTCTTATATTTGTTGCGCTCCAATCAATTTGGAGTTTACATGTAGGCTATTTCCGTACGCAAGGTTTTTTCAAACACGTTATAAAAAAATTTTATGAGCAGAAATGATTTCATGCTGTCAGGCATCCCCACTATTTTATTTTGGTTATAACTTGTTAATTCCTAGACTATTTGCGTAACGTTTTACATATTCTTTGTCAGCAAGCCCTAAGGAACCCAAATATACAAATTTAAAAGAGCTAAGTGGCTGCGTTCAAAATATGCAATTTCTAGGATAGTCGTGTAGTTGTTTTTTTTTTTTTTTTTTTTGTGAGAACCGCCACCTGTCCTGCTGTACTGTCAGACTAATGTCAGGATTTCGGACATAAAACAGTAGAATGTCAGGTTTCCCCAATAAGCGTTTTTCAGGTTTTAAAACCTAACTCTGGGAAGGGTAGTGTTTTTATCACTGTCCGTCCGAAAAAGTTAGTGCATGTGGCCTTACACGCGTGATAGTAGTAATTGTGTATCGCGTTACGCTTGTTGGGGTGGCATTAATAGCGAAACGCGTGTTTAATTTTGCATGCTTTCGGCTCTCTGCCTCTCGCTTGTGTCTATGCTGCTTTATCTGTCTTTTTGTTACGCTGTATAATGGGATGAATGTTAATATTAAATTTAGGTCATTGTTTCAGCTTGCGTATCTCAAGTTTTTTTAGAAATACATACCCGTTTTTCATTGAAGAAAGCGGGTAATAATATAGTAGGCTTTTACTATCAACGTGAAAGCGTTACAATTTGCAGACGAAGCATAAAACAAAGGGGATTTCGAGTACATTCTTTGTGACAGCACTGTTATTTTACCATTGCTCTTTTCTTTATTAGAATTTATTTGTTAGGCTTTATATTTACCTGATAATTTATATATGTGGATTAGAATATTTCACGACACCTCCCCTCTTAAAACAGACATCCCATGTCAGTCCTTTATTCTATATACACATAGATAAATGTAAGTCAACTTGACTTTACTCTGCTGTGGTGCTATCATGGTTTTATGTAGTTGGGTCCATTCAGAGTAGGCACTACTCATGAAATCTGCCTCAGACTTCTACAACCAATAATATATATTTCGGTTATGTTACTGAACAGCCGCAAGTGTGAGTGCTTGTCTTAATGCTGCTTCGCAACCCGTATTCACCATTTCTCTTCTCTGAGTCTGCGCAATGACATGTCCAGAGAACATTATATTTCCCTCAAAATGTACGTTATGAGGAGATAACATATACCTGGGGATAGCAGAGTTTTCGTAGTGGATCCCATAATCTTCTTATTATCCTGTATGAAACATTCGGAATATCCTCAATCAAAGAGGCAACTCAGGGATTCATTACGTTCCTCCGAAATGTTTACATCCAACAATTTTCTCATCATTCTAGAGAAGACACTAGGCGCATTCTTCAATCCAAATGGCAATCTATTAAACTCATAGTGTCCTTCTGAGGTACTAAAAGCTAGGTATGGTCTAACCTCAGGCTTTACTGGAATCTGATAGTATCCTTTACTCAGATCCACTTTTGAGAAATATTTAGCTTTATTTAGTCTGGCAAACAGCTGATTTGTATCCGTCAATGGATCTACCTGTCCTTCTGTAATAGCATTCAGTCTCCTGTAATCTATACAGAGTCTATGTTCTCCAGAGGGCTTCCTTAAGAGTACAACACCGGAACTATACGAAGATTCACTGTGCGAAATAATTCCTTCCTTCAACAGATAGTCTATCTCTTCCTTCAAAGCTTTCTCCTTAGCAAACGGAATCGAATATGGTTTCATACAGACAGGTGTGGGGTCTATCAGTTTCATATCATATTCCAATAGGTTTGTATGCCCTGGTCGATCTGTTAACACCTCTGCATGATTATTTAGAACCTGTTGCACTCTCTCTTTCTGATTTTTCGTTAAATGTGTACTGATTTTCACCTGTGCTGCTGTCTCACAGGGGTGTAATGGATATTCAAATGATGAAAGTGGTTCCTTTTTCATCTCCATGGCAATGGACAAGGTCAACAAGTGTGTCTCTTCCTGATTTTCTCTTTCCAAATATTTCTTCAGGAGATTCACATGATAGATTTTTTCTTTCCCCTTCTTATCTATCTTATAATTTGTTCTAGACACCTTCTCTAGAACTGTATATGGGACCCTTTCCAATTTGTAATATTATCTGACTCCCGGGCAGAAGAAAGCAGTACTTCCCCCTCACATGCCAAATTCTGTCCTTTCTTGACCTTCCTCTAGGAATAGGCAGCGCGTTTTCTTCCTGGGGAGAAAATTTTCCTTAATGTATTGAAGTTCGTAATTTTTTCTAGAACACAGGTGTCTCATAAAAAGAGCACATTTTTGGTTTGAACCAAAATGTTTGTTTTCCTTGCCTTTTACATATGATTTCCACATTTTTTTATCCAGGACCACCTTTTTGCCAGCTCTTTCCAGACATTCTTCCTATGGGGCTTCCACGATCGAAATCATTTTAATTTGATTTTAATTGTTGCTTTTCACTTCTTATGCGTGCTATAGCTTTTTGTTTGGGTTAGTTGATTATTGAAAACAAATTTTTCACTGGGCCCCCCAATTTTTTTTTGGGCAAAAGTCAAGCTTTCCTGAATTCTTGTTTCTTAGTATTTCCTTCAGGGATTGCGATTCACTGTAATAGTTTATTTTCTTTTCCTTCTTCTTACAGCCAAATTTTAGTCTCTCTATTTATATCTCAACCCTTCCATCCAATTTTAACTTAATAGGCAGTTTAACCAGTCTCCATGCCAAAACTCTTTGTCTTATCGCCTTCCTGTTATAAAAGGCATCCTCTGCCTTTTTTCAGTCCACGTTCTTAACAAAGCTACATATGGACCTTTAATTTTGTGGACCTATTTGTCCATGCACCGGTATGGTCTCTTCCACTCGAAGCTTTATAGTGATGATTTTTCCTCCCAGAATTATCATGCACAAAACGACCGCTACCAATTTTTCTTTGGGGCTTTCTCCCCACTTAAAATTCTTGATGAGAGATTTCCTCTCTACATCCTCTTCCTCCAGTTTGTTTAAGTCCGATTGAGGGATTTTCGGCTTATCCTGGGGTAAGACATCTTTTTGCACTCTCCGCATAGTGGCCATTGTAAAACAGTTAAGTGAAGCTTGTCCGTGAAAAGGGGCTTCCCATTCCATTTGGTCCACTTTATCAAATCTATTTTTCTTTTTATTATCAGGCCTAATTTTGCCCCGTGGCGTGTCCAGGTCCTGATCAATGTTCCCACTTGTGGGTGTTCCCTCATGTGCTATGCTACACCTTTCTACAAAATTCTCAATGTCCCATCTTGCTTTGGGCCAATAATAATTGTGAGCCACCTTTTGAATGATGGTACCTATCTTCTCATGGTCCCCATCTGGTTTTTTCACATGTAGGCTCCTTATTAAGTCTGCCCTATATCTTTTAGGAAGTACCAGCTGTCCCTGACCTTTGGATCTAGCTCCAGTCTTCCTATACATCAACTTGTTTTTCATGTAAAAATCTCCCTTGCCTGGAGTTGTATGACAAGTTGACAATTTTCTGAAACAAGGCTTGAGTGTTTTATCCCCAGCCTGTGCCTTCCTCATCTCTTCTGGAGTGGTATCCAACATAATATCCTCCTCCTGTCTTGAGGTCGACCTGACCTGAAGGGTTGCCATATACACAGGTTTCCTTCTGCAACGGTCAGTGTCATGATTGTCCATCTGACAATTCTTACACCACCTTTTTCCTTGGTTGAAAGATTTTCTTTCATCATATTTCCTTTCATCGAATTGTGGGAATTTATTTTTATTTTCATACCGTGGCCTATCAAATTGGTGCTTACCTTTGTTTTGATCCTAGGATCAAATTTATTAAAGTTCTGTGGTGCCCTAAAGTTATCCACTTGTTTCTTTTTATTACCTGTTACCTCTGCTTGAGCTGCTTGATACCTTTCAGCAACATTTAGCAACTCACCCAGCCTCTCTGCACCTTGTTCCATGAGAAACTTTCTCAGGTCTGGAGCCATGGACTCTCTTAATTGCTCTATAAGGACCATTTCCTTAAGATCTTGGGTTTTCCCCAGAGAAGTCCATTTCTCCAAGTATGTCTCTATTCGTGCAGAGAACTGGTGATAGGTTTCACCTGACAGTAGTTTAGCATTCCTAAATTTTTTCCTATAAAATTCTGCATTCTTTTCATACCTTAACAAAAGAGCCTGCTTTAGCATGTCATAATTTTCCTGATCACCTCTGCTCATTTTTGCAAAAACTTCATAAGCTGCCCCACGAAGTCCTTGAGATAACTTTAAGCTCCACCTTTCTCTCTCTAACCCATACGTGGTAGCTAATAGTTCATACCTATTTAGGTAGCTCTCTATATCATCGTCTTTCTCAACAAAATGATCTAAATGAAAATTCATAGCTGAGGTTGAGGCTCCTTGGCTAGCAGTGGCATCAGAGGCAAAGGGACTGGCACCATTTTCAGGAGCATGGCCTTGAAACTCAAACTCCCTTAGTCGTAACTCATGTTCCCTTTGTAATCTTTTATCTTCTGCTTCCCTTTCTGCAGCTAATTTCTTCTCTTCCCTTTCTGCAGTCAATCTTCTTTCTTCTGCTTCCCTTTCTGCAGCTAATTTCTTCTCTTCCCTTTCTGCAGTCAATCTTCTTTCTTCTGCTTCAATTTCTCTTCTGCTTCCAATCTTCTCTTCTTCAATCTGCAATTTCTTAGCCTCAGCCTCAATCTGCAACCTCTTAGTCCCAGCCTCAGCCTCAAATTGTAACTTCTTAATTTCCCTTTCAGCCTCTAACTTTCTTTCGGCTTCAAACCTTCTTTCTTCGCGTTCAATAAATTTGTCACATTCCGTAGTGACATAGGCAACCATAACTTGCCCATCTAATCCTAACTCTTTTGCAGTCTGAACAGCAGCAGATCGAAATTTGGCCAGGTCCGCCATTGTCTATCAGGTAAATTTATACAATGTCTAACCAACAATTCAATCTCTAAATATATATCTAATGGACAACACAGGCACCGTGAGCTCAACCTTATTTAATTCCACCCAAGGATACCTTTTAATTCTTATATTCCCTGAACTGAATTACCCCCAATATTTTTAATAGGGAAAGATTCAAAATCCCAAGAGCGAGACCCCAATATATGTGGTGAAGTGGGATGTTATAAATATTTATAGGGGACTTAGTGTACTGACTGAGATCAGCTGTGAAGGTATAAATATCTAATAAGAATAGTGTATTATATATAACCTTACTTGCTGCCACATATGTATACCTCAGTCAGAATTATTCTGGAATAGTGTGATGACTACGTTATATGTCTAGGGTATGTGTATGATGAAGTGTAAGTCAAAACAACAACAGACAGATAAACAATTTAATTTATTCCACTACACTTGACAACACTGTGACACTCACATACATAAAACACTCTACAAGGATATCTTAAAGGAGTCACTGATAACTTTTCAAATAACAATATGTATTCATTGCTGTCATGAATGAATATGTGTCCTGATTCAAATACAAAGGGAACCAGGAATCACAATCAATTTTAATTACAAGTTATATGTACAGAATTTCTCAATATGAATCTTGTAGTGACATATATTTTTAATAGTATCCTATGTGTGTCAGTTGTGTAGTGGTAATATGAGGTAATACTGGTTTTGTTTTGTTCAAGCTCTGTTGGTATTTGTCATCATGACTTCAATAGTTTGTCTTTATTGGAACTAGTATTGGAGATGTTCTCAGTTCCTGATATTAAAACAATTAAATTCCCCTCTTAATGTTATTTTTACAATGTCATTTTAAGATGGGGGTACATAATGTTGAGCCCAGCTGGCCAGATCAGCTTATCTTGCGTGATGGCGGCAGGAAAAGACTCCTCTGCTCGATTTCTCCCCTGTGCTCTGGAGACACCTCACTGATAGCTAAATGGACCAAGGAGTATGCTGTCCGACTCTGGATTCAGCAAAGCTCTGACCAGGTGCTGCTCAATAACGTCAAGACCACGGTCCCTGAAAACAAGAAGGATGTACCTTCTACTTCATAACTAATTGATAATCTAGTTCTACACTGAGCACAATACATCACAAACATTGAGTTCAGAGCGTTAGGCCAACCGTCAGCTTCATCTGAAATACTTTATACCAGTATTTCCCTCCCTAATGGTTACTACGCCTCTGCAATTCCAGCATTATTTCTTTCTAGTCAATCATCTAGGTGTCAGTGTACTGTTTGGCCATTCCATGCCGTTTTACTTTCCTCCGACACCTTCTGTTCAGGCTGGAGCATTATAGGCTTTACATCATGTTTGCTACTGAACTACACATATATACAGGCATAAATTAACAATTCACATTCAATTTTCATTAAAAGATACTGAATGTTTCAAGCTTACCACAATTCATGGAAATGAACACAGATACGTTGACTAGCAATGAATTCTGGCACAAATACTGGCACAAATTCCCATCTGCTTATGTTCCAGGCTTTTATTTAGCAAAAATATGAGCTGGCTTCAACGCACTGTTGCTTTATCAAGCTTATTTGAACTAGTGGTCTCGAACTGACGCTCCTAAGTGATTATATCAGCGAGTCTGGCCAATGGAGCCACGTTTCGACAAGTGTTTGAAAAAATTTTACCTTCCTACGTCTCCCCTAACAACCAAGGATAGCATTTATAGTCCGACTAATCGTGTTTAGCCTTACATATCATTCCAGCCAATCAGTTCAAATGTAACTTGTGGCCCATTTCCCGTACAATGGTGGTTTAAAAAATCTACCACTGAGCGATTCTGATTTTGGGTGTTGTCTGACAGCACCATCATTTTATTTTGGCTATAACTTGTTAATTCCTAGACTATTTGCGTAACGTTTTACATATTCTTTGTCAGCAAGCCCTAAGGAACCCAAATATACAAATTTAAAAGAGCTAAGTGGCTGCGTTCAAAATATGCAATTTCTTCTACCTCCTGTTTCGAAGATGTGCTGTCTGGGTACTGTAATGTTTTCAAACGTAAACCCATCTAATGTTATCTTTTCTAATAAGCGTTTTTCAGGATTTAAAAACCTAACTCTGGGAAGGTTAGTGTTTTTTATCACTGTCGATTTGAAATAAAGTTAGTGCATGTGGCCTTACACGCGTGATGGCAGCAATTGTGTATCGCGCGACGCGTGTTTAGTGTTGCACGTGTTCGGCTTTATGCCTCTCCCTTCTCTCTATCCTTTTTGAGTCCATCTGTTCGTTCGTTTTCGTAACGTAGTATAATTAATGTTAGGATTAATTTAGGTCATTACGCAGTGTGCCTCTCAATGTTTTTCTTAGAAATGCAATACCCGTTTTAATGTGTTGTGGAAACGCTTGTATTTATGCAGTGGCTTATATTTAACGTGGAAACGTTACAATTTGCAGACGAAGCATAAAACAAAGGGGGATTTCGAGTACATTCTTTGTGACAGCACTGTTCTTTACCATTTTTCTTTTCTTTATTAAATGTATTTGTTAGGCTTTATATTTACCTGATACTTTATATATGTGGATTAGAATATTTCACGACAGAGGATATAGTGAGTCTCTTCCGTAGCTAGGCTGTGGTGCCGTTCGGAAGGTCCTGGGTTCGATTCTCCGGTAAGCCACTCACTTCTGTTGTTTTTCTGTTGTCTAGTTTTCTACTTCTTTATTTCTCACGAGCGCATGAAACATACCTTTATGTGTGTAAAAGATAAAACCTATACTGTATTCAAATCAACCCAGCCAGCACTTAGTGTCACGTACGGTAATTTTTATCGCGTCTCGGAATAACTCTGCCTTAAGTAAGCAACAGCCTGCTTGAAAGGTCATTATTGTTCTTAACTTCCAGACGCCGACGACAACGTAGACGACAGTAATGGCAAGACATAGACAATCTGATTACGACGGGTCACGCTAAATGCTGACAGGTAAAGAAAGACACATGGGAACGGACATCAGTCGACTCCTTTCTCTCTCCTCCCTCCACGATGAAGAAGTTAACGTGCTAGCTGTTCTAACATGGCGATGCGTTCATATGCCCACTATCCCCCACATTGCTAATTATCTCAATGAAACGTTTTTGTAAAGAACAATGACAGAAATCTCACCACCTTCTCTGGAAAATATGGAAAAGATCGCACTGCACCGTGAAAGCTAAATTGAACACCAATTACGCAATCACGCAGGCCATTGCAGTTTTTCTTCGTGGTGCATTGACAACTGAAGTCATGATTAGTTTGACTACAGTGATCCAGTGACGTTGACATACAATAGTGTGGTAAAATGGGATGTTATAAATATTTATAGGGGACTAGTGTACTGACTGAGATCAGCTGTGAAGGTATCTGTATCTAATAATGTGGAGTATTACAGATAACCTTACTTGCTACCACATATATATATATATATATCTCAGTCAGACCTATTCTGAAATATTGTGATGACTACGTTGAATGTCTAGGGTTATGAAAATGATGAAGTGTAAGTCACAACAACAACAGACAGATAAACAATTTAATTTATTTCACAGTACTTTACAACACTGTGACACTCACACACAAGTAACACTCTATAAGACTATCTTAAAAGAGTCAGTTTGAAAAGTCAAATATATATATATATATATATATATGTATTAATTTCTTTACATAGAGATATCCTGATTCAACTACACAGTGAACCAGGAATCACAATCAATATTCTTACAAGTAGTATGTACACAGTTTATCAATTTAATCTTGTTATTGACATATTTTATTATTCTTATCTTATGTGTGTAAGTGTGAAGTAGTAATATGAGTTAATACTGGTTTTGTTTTTCAAGCTAGAGTGTTGTTTGTCATCATGACTTCAAGTGTCTTATCATTGGGAAAAGTTCACAGTTCCTGTCAATTTAAACAGTTTATATTCCCTCTTTATTTACTGTCAATTTTAGAGGGGGGGGGGGCACATAATGTTGAGCTCCATGGCCACACTTTCTTAACTTTCGTGATGACTGCAGTAAAGGACTCCTCTGCTCGATTACTTCAATGAGTTCTGGAGCCACCTCACTGGTCGCTATCTGGACCCAGTAGTATGCTGTCAGCCTCAGGATTCAGTAACTCAGGCCAAATACTGCCTCAATGACTTTTGACCACCGTCCCACAATTCAATGGAAATAATAAACAGTTTCGTTGACTGGCACTGAATAGGCACAAATTCCGATCTGCCTCTTGTCCCAGGCTTTTATTTTAGAAAAAAATATGCACTGGTGCTCAACGCACTGTTCTTAGTAGGTTTATTACAAGATGTGGCAAGGAACAGACGCTCTGAACTGACTAGATTGGCAGATCTAACCAATCATGCCATGTCTACACATCTTTTCAAAAAAGTACCCCTTCTATTCGTTTCCCATAACAACAAAAAAACTAGTATTTGCAGTCCAACTAATCGTGTTTAGTCTTACATCTCATTCCCGCCAATCAAATAGGAGTTAACATGGTAGGCTATTTCCGTAACGTAATGTTTTTCAAACATGTTATAAAAAAAATTTTATGAGCAGAAATGATTTCATGCTGTCAGGCACCCCCACTATTGTATTTTGGCCATAATTATTTTATTAACAGACTAAAGGCGTAACACATAACATATTCTTGGCTAGCAAGTCCTGCCGTACAATAATATATAAGTTAAAGCGAGCTACATGGTGGCGTTCAAAATATGTGTTTTCCAAAGATAGTCGTATATTTGTTTTTTACCACGCGTTCACTTCTTTGTCATAGGGTGTCTTCTGTACTTTCAGGAGCTTAGATGTAATTCAGTAGAATTTCATATTTCCTAATAAGCATTTTTCATGTTTTTAAACCTGATTCTTGTAGTAGTAGTAGTGTTTTTTCTGACACTGTTTATTTGAAAAAAAGTTAGTGCTGGCCTTACACGTGGGATTGGCGTTACTATTAATCGCGCGACGCGTGTAGTGTTGCATGCTTCCTGCCTTCAGTCGTCCCTCTCTCTCTCCTACTTTCATCTGTCTTTTAGTTACGCCGTGTATAAAATGGAATGAATGAAATATTAAATCTAGGTCATTGATCAGCTTGCGTATCTCAAGGTTTTTCTTAGAAAGGCAGTACACGTTTCATTGAAGAAAGCGTGTAGTGATACAGTAGGCTTTTACTATCAACGTGAAAGCGTTACAATTTGCAGACGAAGTAGAAAACAAGGGGGATTTCGAGTACAGTCATTGTGACAGCACTGTTCTTTACCATTCTTCTTTCCTTTTATTAAATTTATTTGTTAGGCTTTACATTTACGTGTTAATTTATATATGTGGATTAGAATTTCTCACGACAAATCCTCCCCACTTAAAACAGACGTTATCTGTCAGTCTATAATTCTATATACACATAGAGAAATTTCTTATTATTCCTGGGATTTAGGGTGATTCTCATCACACGGATGGCGGCTTAAAAAATCCGCTCCCAGATTTGTTTTTCCACTTATATACTCTATGCTAAACTCAAATGGCTGCATCAATAAAGACCAACGGAGTAATCTCGAGTTCTCATGCCTAGCCTGTGCTAGAAACGATAAAGGTTTGTGATCCGTTTGCAACTTAAATGCCTTCCCATACAGATAAATATTGAATTTCTTTATTGCCCATATTACTGCAAGACATTCTTTTTCGCTAGTTGAGTAGTTGATTTCAGCTTTATTCAACTTTCTGCTAGCATATGCCACTGGGCTTAATTCCCCATCTAATGCATCTGATTTCTGTAACAAAGTCGCACCCAACCCGATATTACTGGCATCCGTTCTTACTACGAATTCTTGACTTAAGTCAGGTAATTTCAAAATAGGTTTGCTTGTAAGCTTTTCCTTCAATTCCTGGTAAGCCAATTCACATTGTGGTGTCCATGTAATTCGATCTGGATTTCCCTTACGTGTCAAATCAGTTAACGGTGCACATATGGAATTAAAGTTTTTGATATACTTTTGGTAGAAACCACATAATGAGACAAAGGATCTCACGTCTTTTTTGGTTTGTGGTCTCGGGGCTTTCTTTAGTTTCTCTAAATTCTTTGGGTCAGGGGTCATGTTTCCCTGATAAACTGTGTGTCCCAAGAATTCCAATTCTTTACATCCAACGCAACATTTGGTTGGTCGGGCTGTTAAATTCGCTTCCCTAAGTCGATTAAACAGCATGTTCAGAGAGTCAATGTGTTCCTCAAATGTTTCTGTTGCTATAAGGATATCATCCATGAAATTTGTGATACATGGATTATTCAGAGGGTCCAATAATTTTCTCATCATCCTAGAGAAGACACTAGGCGCATTCTTCAATCCAAATGGCAATCTATTAAACTCATAGTGTCCTTCTGAGGTACTAAAAGCTAGGTATGGTCTAACCTCAGGCTTTACTGGAATCTGATAGTATCCTTTACTCAGATCCACTTTTGAGAAATATTTAGCTTTATTTAGTCTGGCAAACAGCTGATTTGTATCCGGCAATGGATCCACCTGTCCTTCTGTAATAACATTCAGTCTCCTGTAATCTATACAGAGTCTATGTTCTCCAGAGGGCTTCCTTAAGAGTACAACACCGGAACTATACGAAGATTCACTGTGTGAAATAATTCCTTCCTTCAACAAATAGTCTATCTCTTCCTTCAAAGCTTTCTCCTTAGCAAAAGGAATCGAATATGGTTTCATACAGACAGGTGTGGGGTCTATCAGTTTCATATCATATTCCAATAAGTTTGTATGCCCAGGTCGGTCGGTTAACACCTCTGTATGAGTATCTAGAACCTGTTGCATTCTCTCTTTCTGAGTTTTCGTTAAATGTGTACTGATTTTCACCTGTGCCGCTGTCTCACAGGGGTGTAATGGATATTCAAATGATGAAAGTGGTTCCTTTTTCATCTCCATGGCGATAGACAAGGTCAACAAATGTGTCTCTTCCTGATGTTCTCTTTCCAAATATTTCTTCAGGAGATTCACATGATAGATTTTTTCTTTCCCCTTCTTATCTATCTTATAATTTGTTCTAGACACCTTCTCTAGAACTGTATATGGACCTTGCCATCCAATCTGTAACTTATTCTGACTCCCGGGGAGAAGAAGCAGTACCTTCTCTCCCACAGCCAAATCTCTGTCTTTCGCCTTCCTGTTATAATAGGCAGCATGTTTCTTCCTGGCTTGTTTCAAATTTTCATTGGCAAGTTTCCAGCCAGTTTTTAAACGAGTGGTCAGCTCATTCACATATTGGTATGAGGATGTGATATTTTCCTCTGCTTTTTCATCAGTCCACGTTCTTAACAGAGCTTCCAGTGGACCTTTTATTGGCCTTCCAAACAATAATGTTGCCGGGGCCATACCGGTTGAACTATGGGGTACCTCCCGATAAGCAAAGAGGGCGGCGGGCAGGTACTGGTCCCATGTATCTGGTTTTTCGTGTGCCAACTTTCTCAGGATCGACATCAACGTGCCATTAAATCTTTCCACTTGGCCGTTCCCTTGGGGATGGTACACACTACAATGGAAGTGTTTGGCCTGGAAGATCCTGAAAACTTCTTCAGTTAGTTTCCCCTTGAACTGAGAGCCATTATCAGTCAAGATTTGATTGGGAAAGCCTAACCTTGTGAAAATTGTGAGTAATGCCTCTGCCACATGTTTAGAATCAATCGATGACAGGGCTACCGCCTCTCCCCACATAGAACAAGTGTCCACCAGAGTCAGAATGTAGCTGTTCCTTCTCTTGGTTCGGGTGAGAGGTCCCACAAGATCCACGGCAACTCTCTCAAAGGGTGTTCCCACTATGGGCATTTCCCCCAGAGTTGCTGGTGCAGTCCAATGTTTAGGTGCTACTCGTTGGCACTCTGGACAGGATTTTACATATCGTTTGATGTCTTCAGTTATTCCTGGCCAGAAATAGTGACAAGCTATACGCTGTCCTGTTGCGCTGATCCCCATATGACCACTGAAGGGAATCGCATGCCCTAGTTCCAACACTTTAGTCCTATATGAAGTGGGAAGGACCAGCTGTCCGTGACCATTGGATTCAGATCCAGCCTTCCTATATATCAGCTTGTTCTTCATATAAAACTCTCCCTTGCCTGGAGGTGTATGAGATTTTGGCAACTTCTTGAAACACGGCTTGAGTGTTTTGTCCTCAGCCTGTGCCTTCCTCATCTCATCTGGATGAGTATTTATTGGATTATCCTCCTCCTTTTTAGACTGTGATCTGGTCTGCACTGTTGCCAATATCACAGGTCTCTTGGGATTCCCCAAGAAAACATATCTACACCCCAATATCAGAGGGTAGATTGGCTCATTTATCACTGCTGCTTTTATGATTCCTTCCACATATCGCGTTTTCACCTTTATCCGGGCGACGGGAAGTGTCATGGTAGCTACATCCTTGGTTGCAGTTTGAATCTCCACTGTTTCTGTGGTGTATTGATCGGCCTGCACCAGGTGAGAACTCACAACGGAATCGTAATCTAAACCGGTATCATATAAACACCTTATAGTGACACCATTACAGATGACATCTTCACACACTGGGGGGATGGTATGGTTCCTGTAGTTCTGCAGGTTTGACCTTTTTTTCCTTTTTCCCAGATGTCATAGCAGCACAATGAGGAGGTTTCCTTCTACAATGGTCAGTGTCATGATTGTTCATCTTACAATTTTTACACCACCCTTTTCCTTGGTTGAAAGATTTTCTTTCATCATATTTCCTTTCATCGAATTGTGGGGTTTTATTTTTATTGTCATACCGTGGCCTATCAAACTGGTGCTTACCTTTGTTTTGATCCCTAGGATCAAATTTATTAAAGTTCTGTGGTGCCCTAAAATTATCCACCTGTTTCTTTTTATTACCTGTTACCTCTGCTTGAGCTGCTTGATACCTTTCAGCAACATTTAGCAACTCACCCAGCCTCTCTGCACCTTGTTCCATGAGAAACTTTCTCAGGTCTGGAGCCATGGACTCTCTTAATTGTTCTATAAGGATCATTTCCTTAAGATCTTGGGTTTTCCCCAGAGAAGTCCATTTCTCCAAGTATGTCTCTATTCGTGCAGAGAACTGGTGATAGGTTTCACCTGACAGTAGTTTAGCATTCCTAAATTTTTTTCTATAAAATTCTGCGTTCTTTTCATACCTTAACAAAAGAGCCTGCTTTAGCATGTCATAATTTTCCTGATCACCTCTGCTCATTTTAGCAAAAACTTCATAAGCTGCCCCACGAAGTCCTTGAGATAACTTTAAGCTCCACCTTTCTCTCTCTAACCCATATGTGGTAGCTAATAGTTCATACCTATTTAGATAGCTCTCTATATCATCGTCTTTCTCAACAAAATGATTTAAATGAAAATTCATAGCTGAGGTTGAGGCTTCCTGGCTAGCAGTAGCATCAGAGGTAAAGGGACTGGCACCATTTTCAGGAGCATGGCCTTGAAACTCAAACTCCCTTAGTCGTAACTCGTGTTCCCTTTGTAATCTCTTCTCCTCCTTTTCTGCCTCCCTCTCTGCAGCTAATCTCTTGTCTTCCCTTTCTGCAGCTAATTTCTTCTCTTCTCTTTCTGCAGCTAATTTTCTTTCTTCTGCTTCCAATGCTTTAGCCTCTTTGTCAGCCTCAATCTGCAACCTCTTAGCCTCAGCCTCAGCCTCAAATTGTATCTTCTTAATTTCCTTTTCAGCCTCTAACTTTCTTTCGGCCTCTTTTTCTAATCTTCTTTCTTCCCGTTCAATATATTTGTCACATTCAGCAGTGACATAAGAAATCATAATTTGCCCGTCCATTCCTAACTCTTTCGCAGTCTGTACAGCAGCAGATCGAAATTTGGCCAGGTCCGCCATTTTCTAACAGGTAAATGTAAATAATATCTAACTAAACAATATAATCTATAATTATTTATTTAATGACACCACAGGCACTGAGAGCTCAACCTTATTTAATTCCACCCAAGGATACCTTTTAATTCTTATAATTCCCAATATATATAACAGGAGAAAGTTCAATATCCCGGACCGGACCCCAATATATGTGGTAAAATGGGATGTTATAAATATTTATAGGGGACTAGTGTACTGACTGAGATCAGCTGTGAAGGTATCTGTATCTAATAATGTGGAGTATTACAGATAACCTTACTTGCTACCACATATATATATATATATCTCAGTCAGACCTATTCTGAAATATTGTGATGACTACGTTGAATGTCTAGGGTTATGAAAATGATGAAGTGTAAGTCACAACAACAACAGACAGATAAACAATTTAATTTATTTCACAGTACTTTACAACACTGTGACACTCACACACAAGTAACACTCTATAAGACTATCTTAAAAGAGTCAGTTTGAAAAGTCAAATATATATATATATATATATATATATATATATATATATATATATATATATATATATATATATATATTATTAATTAATTTCTTTACATAGAGATATCCTGATTCAACTACACAGTGAACCAGGAATCACAATCAATATTCTTACAAGTAGTATGTACACAGTTTATCAATTTAATCTTGTTATTGACATATTTTATTATTCTTATCTTATGTGTGTAAGTGTGAAGTAGTAATATGAGTTAATACTGGTTTTGTTTTTCAAGCTAGAGTGTTGTTTGTCATCATGACTTCAAGTGTCTTATCATTGGGAAAAGTTCACAGTTCCTGTCAATTTAAACAGTTTATATTCCCTCTTTATTTACTGTCAATTTTAGAGGGGGGGGGGGGGAGGGGTACATAATGTTGAGCTCCATGGCCACACTTTCTTAACTTTCGTGATGACTGCAGTAAAGGACTCCTCTGCTCGATTACTTCAATGAGTTCTGGAGCCACCTCACTGGTCGCTATCTGGACCCAGTAGTATGCTGTCAGCCTCAGGATTCAGTAACTCAGGCCAAATACTGCCTCAATGACTTTTGACCACCGTCCCACAATTCAATGGAGATAATAAACAGTTTCGTTGACTGGCAATGAATAGGCACAAATTCCGATCTGCCTCTTGTCCCAGGCTTTTATTTTAGAAAAATATGCACTGGTGCTCAACGCACTGTTCTTAGTAGGTTTATTACAAGATGTGGCAAGGAACAGACGCTCTGAACTGACTAGATTGGCAGATCTAACCAATCATGCCATGTCTACACATCTTTTCAAAAAAGTACCCCTTCTATTCGTTTCCCATAACAACAAAAAACTAGTATTTGCAGTCCAACTAATCGTATTTAGTCTTACATCTCATTCCCGCCAATCAAATAGGAGTTAACATGGTAGGCTATTTCCGTAACGTAATGTTTTTCAAACACGTTATATAAAAAATTTTATGAGCAGAAATGATTTCATGCTGTCAGGCACCCCCACTATTGTATTTTGGCCATAATTGTTTTATTAACAGACTAAAGGCGTAACACATAACATATTCTTGGCTAGCAAGTCCTGCCGTACAATAATATATAAGTTAAAGCGAGCTACATGGTGGCGTTCAAAATATGTGTTTTCCAAAGATAGTCGTATATTTGTTTTTTACCACGCTTTCACTTCTTTGTCATAGTGTGTCTTCTGTACTTTCAGGAGCTTAGATGTGATTCAGTAGAATTTCATATTTCCTAATAAGCATTTTTCATGTTTTTAAACCTGATTCTTGTAGTAGTAGTAGTGTTTTTCTGACACTGTTTATTTGAAAAAAAGTTAGTGCTGGCCTTACACGTGGGATTGGCGTTACTATTAATCGCGCGACGCGTGTAGTGTTGCACGCTTCCTGCCTTCAGTCGTCCCTCTCTCTCTCCTACTTTCATCTGTCTTTTAGTTACGCCGTGTATAAAATGGAATGAATGAAATATTAAATCTAGGTCATTGATCAGCTTCCGTATCTCAAGGTTTTTCTTAGAAAGGCAGTACACGTTTCACTGAAGAAAGCGTGTAGTGATACAGTAGGCTTTTACTATCAACGTGAAAGCGTTACAATTTGCAGACGAAGTAGAAAACAAGGGGGATTTCGAGTACAGTCATTGTGACAGCACTGTTCTTTACCATTCTTCTTTCCTTTTATTAAATTTATTTGTTAGGCTTTGCATTTACGTTTTAATTTATATATGTGGATTAGAATTTCTCACGACAAATAGAACGGACTGAAATGACAACCGGAGAATTAGTGCGGTCATCAGGAAATGAAGCAGAAAGAGAGCAATACAATTATCTCCCTATCATGTTTTTGTCTAATGGTACAGTTCTATACTAAGTGCATTAACAAAGTCACTATTTTAAAATCTGTATATCCTCATCTGTATTCACTACGTTCACACGAAACAAGTCAAAGCAGTGACTGTGTCTACAATGATAAGAAATGTTTTTTTAACCCCTGCTCCTTATCGTTGTCTCACTTTCATAGTTCTTATTTGTAACATAAGTAATGACCTGAGATCGGCAATGACATGAAATCAGTAATGACACGAGATCGGTAATGACATGACATAAAAAATGACATTAAATAAATAATTGCATGAAGTTGGTAATGACATGAAATTGGTAGTGACATGAAATCAGTGATGACAAGAAATCAGCAATGACAAGAAATCAGCAATGACATGACATCTACAATGACAAGAAATCATTAATGACAGGAAATCTACAATGAAATGAAATCTACAATGACAAGAAATGAGCAATGACCGGAAATAAGAAATGACATGAAATCAATAATGACAAGAAATCAACAATGACATGCAGTTAGTAATGACATAAAATCTACAATGACAAGACATCAGCAATGACAAAAAAATCAGTAATTAACCCGCCAAAAGTGGCGGTTTTTAATTATAGTGTGCTGTTTCTGTTACACGTATTACACTGCTGCTTCTTCTATAGTCTCGCTTGCTCGCTGTGTATGACGCGATCGTCTCTTCCTTTTAGCCATTTTATCATTCTGATCCATAATAATAAGTCTGCAATACTTTAAATTAAAATTTTGTCTTGAAGAAACAATCAGAAACTTACATTTTAAGATTATTTTTAAGAAAAATGATGAGTTTAATCCGTTTCTCGAATGAAACTGGACAGAAGAGTATCTTGATTGTCTGTTGATTTAATGCACACCGTCACACTTTGCTATTTTCGCGAGAGTACATATAAGGCGAAACAATACAATGTTATTGTCTAACTTTCTACCACACCCTTAGCTGTGGTCGAAAGTTAATGTACTCTCTCGAAAATAGAAAAAAGTGCGCAAACGACGGTGTGCAAAGTGTGTTGGTCAGCCCAGAAGACAAAGACCTAAATACTGTGTCCAGTATGATAGTAGACTTAGAACAGTAAGAACAGAACAGAGGGTAGGTTTGGTATTGTATAAACATTTATAACACATAAGGGAGGGAAACCCGAGGCCTGTAAACAGTAAATTAATATGAAACAAATATAAAGGTATGTTATCAGGCACTCGTAAGAAATAAAGAAGTAGAACACTAGACAACAGAAAAACAACAGACATATGATGTTGTCTAGTGTTCTACTTCTTTATTTCTTACGAGTGCCTGATAACATACCTTTATATTTGTTTCATATTAATTTACTGTTACAGGCCTCGGGTTTCCCTTCCTTATGTGTTATAAATGTTTGTGCAAAGTGTGACAGACCGACCGACCGAAGTACCTTAAGGCGGGAATTATGGTATTGGATGACACGTAATCAGTAATGGCAAGAAATCCTTAATGACACGAAACCAGTAATTTCATGAAATTAGTAATGACATGAAATTGGTAATGGTCCGTGTGACAAGTCAAACTTCGATGTGTACATTTTTCAGTGACCTCCTTCATTTTTCTCTCCTGTGCCCTTCCTTTTGTTTTTTCACACCTGCTCCTTATCTTTGTTTCGCTTTCACAGTTCGTGTTTTCGTATCATTTGTCACTCCCTTACTAATTACCGTGATCGCTTCACCTGTTTTTGAAGCAACATTTACTTCTGTTTGTGCAGAGTGAACTTGTCACATTGACTATTCGCTTATCGCTAGCTCCAGACGGTGTAAGAGTCTTCACTGAGCGACATTCCTATTATTAACATATACTTTTTGTCTGGGAAGATACACAAACCATGCTGTTCACAGGTTCCAATAGGTTAAATAATAACAATGGAGTTGGGACGATATCTGTCTTCACAGATTCGCTCTTGCAAGAAAATCACAAGGCGACAACTTCGGCACTCACCATGCTGAGTTACATCGTCTTCACTCGTTGACGACTCAAGCAGAAAAGACCTCGCACACTATGTTGCACTGTCATTTTTTTTCAATTAGCCCACGTGAACTTAGCTCACCCCACTTGGACATTACTTCATGAATGTTCTACAAAGATCGAGCAGCCTAAACCTTTGCCTCAAGATGCGGAAACCCTTGCTCCAACTGTTTAAAATACTTTCCTTTGACTACTCCTGAATATTTTACATCTTCCATTTATCTAGTAAATCGCATCTCTACTTTCATATCTCATTATTTATGAACTAGTCACCTAAACCGGCCACATTGACAACCTAAGCAGTTACCTCGGCCTTGTACAAGAGACGTGCTGTTGCTACAATTTTTGATTATTGACAAGAAGTATAGTCCAAAGCACCGGTGGGAACCAAGAGCGGCTAAAGCAAACGCCAACCTTTCTCCACACTGGAAGCTAAGTAGCAAACAAGCGAAATCAATGAACATTTTACAAGTATTCCACCACAAGATAAATTATCCGATGATGATAAACATCATCGCTTCATTATTTTAACCAACGTTATTTATTTTAAATCTAGTTAAACTCTAAGTGATTATTAAACCTGTTTATCTGTACCTTTAAAGCTATAGTTGGATTAATCACTACTGAGTGAACTGTATGTCTGCACCCGTATGACTCATAATGTTTTAAACATAAACATATTAGACCTATCAGATTAAGATGGTGATGAATCATCATCAGCTGGAGGGCTCAGAAATCACGAGTCAATATTACCTCAAAGAAGGCGCAGGAGAATACTAAAGTTCGTAACAGCTTAGATGATCTCAGCTATTATGCTTGCTTTTCTTTAACATCCTATGAGGTCCCCTTAAACAGATGTATCATTCTTCTATTTATATCGTCTGCCAAGAGTAATCTTGAGCGAGGGTTGATACCTAAGAATATTTATTATACTCTAAGTTTGGCCATTGTTTGACCACTACTGCGAAGCAGGGGAAACAATCCCGCGACAGTTCGTAATCAACAAAGACATGAAATCAGCATTGACAATAAATCAGTAATAACATAAAATCTGCACTGGCATGAAACCAGTAATGACACGAAATCACTTAATGACAAAGAATTAGAAATAACAGTGCATGACTCGCCATACATCGGCTTATGTAGTAAACTTGTCAGTGGGATCAATGTCGCACCAGGCTCACCGTAATTCCGATGTACCACGCAAGGGGTGGATTAATTTGGGTAAAAAAGGCGCAGACAGAAGTGATCAAGTTGTCACCCTACCAGAACTGACACACTTTTCAAATTTCCGTCAAAGGTCACGCTATGTTTATCATTAATACTTCTTCTTCTTCTTCGATCCTTAACCACCGACCGTCAAAGCAGTCAGTGGCCATCACGCCTAGTGGCGTCTTGTAGGGCAACAACAAATTGATTCCACTTTGCACGGTCGGTGGCCATCCTTCGTACAGTGCCCCAACTCTGGTTCATTCTTTGCATCTCAGCCTCACAGTCCTCCGCCAAGTTGTTTTTGGTCGGCCTCTCTTTCGCTTTCCTTCAGGGGTCCAAAGCATAGCTGTTCTTGTGATGGCATCGGGGTCTCTTCTGAGGACATGACCAACCCAGCTCCAGCGTCTGCCAGCTATGATGGTATGCATGTCCTCTTGCTTGCTACGAGTAAGCAGATCTTGGTTGGTGATGGTATTCGGCCAAAAGATTCGATGAATTTTTTTTAGGCATGTTGTGTGAAAAGAGGACAATTTTGACATTTCCTTCTCTGTGACTCTCCAGCATTCCGCACCATAGAGAAGCACAGAAAGCACGCAACTCTGGTATAATCTTAATTTTGTGCTTGTGCTGTATTGGGAGGACTTCCAGATGTCATTTAGGCTAAAGAAGGCTGTTCTTGCCTTATTCATTCTGATGTTGGTGTCTTTGCCTGCCCCACCGTCTGGTGTTACTATGCTTCCTAGGTATGTGAAGGTATCTGTCTGTACCAGTTGCTGATTCCTTACTGATATGGGCTCAGGGTTGCTCACATTGAGCGTCATGACCTCAGACTTCTTTAAATTGATGTTCAAGCCCACCTGCTGGCTAAATTTATTAAGTCTATCCGTTTTTTCCTGGATGTGTTGATGTGAATGTGCCAGCAGTGCAATGTCATCTGCATATTCCAGATCTTCCAATGTTGAAAATGTAGTCCATCTTATTCCTCTTGGACTGCCCTCTGTTGTCTGGCGCATCACCCAGTCTATGACTGTTAAAAATAGAGTGGTTGATAAGGGGCATCCCTGTCGTACTCCTGTCTTCACCTCGAAGGTTAGGTTGCTCTGCCCAACACTACACGTAAAGTTGGCATAGAGGCTTTTTATGATTGACACTATGCAGCTTGGAATTCCATAAGCCCTCAGTATTTTCCATAAACTGTCCCTATGTATGCTGTCAAAAGCCTTTTCAAAATCAACAAAATTTATGTAAAGCTGTCTTTGCCATTCTGAGCACTGCTCTATAATGTTCCTGAGAGTGAATATATGGTCTACACATCTTCTGTTCTTTCTAAATCCTGCTTGTTCTTTCCTCAGTTTGTAGTCTACTGCCTTTGAAATTCTCTGTATAATTATCCTGCCTAGTATTTTGCTGGGAACTGAGAGAAGAGTGATTCCTCTCCAATTATTGCAGTCTGAAAGATCTCCCTTCTTGGGCAATTTGACAATTATTCCTTTGTTCCACTCTGATGGTGTTGTCCCCGTTTTCCACACTTGTGCAAATAGTGGTTCTAATAGTTCTGCTGCTAGCTCAGGGTCTGTCTTAAATAGCTCTGCATTTAAGTTATCATGGCCCGGAGCTTTACCGTTCTTTAACCCTTTGATTGCTGTGATGATTTCTTCTTTTTGTGGAATGTCTGTATTTACATCTAGATCGTTTTCAGCCTCAGGAACATTCAATTGTGTCTCTGGTATTTCCTTGTTCAGAGTTTCTCTGAAGTGCTCTGCCCATCTTGTTTCCTGTCCCTCTGCTGTCTTGATGAGATTTCCTTGCTTATCTCTTACTAATGTAATATTGTTTGCACCTTGTTTTCCGCTGATGAATTTAGTTATTTTGTATACTGTGCTTTGTTCATTTCTCAGTGCTGCCTCTTCTGCCTGTTTTGCAAGATCGTCTAGGAAATTCCTTTTGTTGGCTCGGGTTTGGCGTTTAACTTCCCTGTCCAGTTGACTGTACTGTTCGCTATATAGTTGCTTTAACCTGGGGGACTTCGCTTCTGTTTTCTTTCTTTTCATTTCCTTTCTCATCTTTATGGTGTTTAGTGTTTCTGGTGTTATCCAGTCTTGCTTCTTCCTTTCCTGGAATCCTAAGCATGATTTGCTACTTTCCTTATATATTGTTGAAATGGTGTTAAAATTCTGGTCTATATCATCAGTCAATGTCTTTTCCTGGCTTTTGGCAAATTGATATCGTTTCTTAATGTCGGCCGCAAAAGCTTTTCTGGTAAGGGGGTCCTTCAATTTGCTGATGTCAAACCTTTTCTGTGTAGTTACAGTTGGTCCAGCCCTTCTTAGTTTCACTTTCAGTTTTGCAACTACTAAATGGTGATCGCTTCCCACATCTGCACCTCTTCTTACCTTCACATCTTGTAATGCATGTCTCCATCTACCGTTAACCATGATGTGGTCTATCTGGTTTCTGTCCCGACCATTTGGTGATTCCCATGTTAACTTGTGAATTTCCTTATGTGGGAAAAGTGTTCCTCCAATGACCAGGTTGTTAATGCTACAGAAACTTATTAGCTTATCCCCATTTTCGTTTGCTATTCCGCTGCCGCATTTCCCCATTGTTCTTTCATTATATGTATTGTGTGTACCAACTTTCGCATTGAAGTCTCCCATTACTATAACAAGATCATATCTAGGTGTGTCCTCCATTTCTTTCTGCAGTTGTTGATAGAATTCATCCTTGACCTCCTCATCGCTATCATTCGTTGGTGCGTAGCATTGTATTATTGTAGTGTTGGTGAATCTCCCTCTCAATCTCAATCGTATCAGTCTGTTGTTGATGGGTTTCCATTCCAGTAATGTCCTTTCTATCCCTTTCTGTAGAATAATGGCTACGCCTTCACTGTGCTGTCCATCCTCTCTTCCAGAGTAAAGTACTGTTTCTCCTGTTGCTGTTTTAACTTTTCCTGCCCCTGTCTATCTGCTCTCGCTTATCCCCAGGATGTGTAACCTATAGTTTCTCATTTCTGCCGTGACCTGTCTTAGTTTACCTGTCTCGTACATTGTCCTGACATTCCAAAATCCTATTCTTGTATCCTGTTTTGCGGTCAGGACATCCGTTTTCATGTCAGTGGCTTCCTTTCGGCTTTCACCACTGGCAGTCATACGAGCCACAGACTCCGAATGTCCATCCCGCAGCAAAGTTTGTTCATTTGATGTTGTTTCCGTAACTTCATCGTTTTTTTTTACATAGACAGGGGTGTCAGCCCTATGCTAAAACTCCCAACCTGGAGGACCAGGGTACCAGCTTTTGTCTGACCCCTACCCACACAGACCAGTCCAGCTTGGTTGAACCTACCAAAAGTAAAACTCCCACTGGCATAGCTCTGGGGATTGTCAGGGTACGCAAGCTGCCATACCGCTACAAGGTATAGGTACCATTGATGGCAGATCATTAATACAATTGATGAATAATGCAATGCAAAACACATCACACGCATTAAACATTCCCTATATGCTTCTTTCCTATCGTCTGCCATCTGTATGTGTGTACATATCTGTCGCCTGTGTGTAAATATCTATCGTCTGTCTGTGTGCATCGATCTATCGTCTGTCTGTATGTCTATATCTATCGTCTGTATGTGTCTATATTTATCGTATGTCAGTATGTCTATATCTGTCGTCTCTCCGTATGTCGTTATCTATCGTCTGTATATATCTGTTGTCTGTTTAAATGTCTATCTGTCTGTATGTATATATCTGTCGCCTGTCTGAATGTCTATCTGTCGTCTGTCTGTATGTATATATCTGTCGTCTGTCTGTATGTATATATCTATCGTCTGTATGTGTGTACATATCTGTCATCTGTATGTGTGTACACATCTGTCGTCTGTGTGTATATATATGTCGTCTGTGTGTACATATCTGTTGTCTGTGTGTACATATCTGTCGTCTGTCTGTGTCTATATATCTGTCGTCTGTCTGTATGTCTATATCTATCGTCTGTCTGTATGACTATATCTATCGTCTGTCTGTATGACTATATCTATCGTCTGTCTGTATGTTTATGTCTGTCTGTGTGTCTATATCTGTCGTCTGTTTGTACGTCTAATTGTGTCGTCTGTCGAAGCGTCTGTGTATGCTTGGATGTCTATATGTGTCGTCTCTATATCTTCTATCTATCTCACCTCAAACATGTTTTCCTGGCAATCTATAGCCTGACTCATACATACACATAAGACGCGTCAAAAGTGAGGAATGCAGTCAGCGACCCATAGCTGACTGCTTGCGTCAGGGACAGCGAACCAGAGCTGACCAAGACCCTTCTCCGCCTCCAGGTGGTGGTCCTGGAAACAAGCTGCATTACTGCAGTCTGGCTGAGTGAGTAGGGATTGAAGTGGGAAGGCAAACCCGGTCTTAAAAATGCCATGCAGAAGTCGGATGTGTCGGGCCGAAAGGCGCAGATATCGCAGCTTTGCTGTAAACGGCGACACAACGCAACCAACGTCCTTTTCAGGGCGAACGCAGAAGAAGAAGAAGATACATACACAATTTTAAGACACATTAAAGTCCCTACTCCCTCCTTCTGTCTCTCTTCTAATAAATGGATTCAGTATGGAAGACGAGAGAAAGGAAGGGCAGAATGTTAGACGGGCCTGCGTGCCCAATTTTAAACCCTTTGAAAATAAAGTTCGTTCGTTCGTTCTCTCAGATAATGACTGAACACGTCTACATTTCATCTTCCATCCTTCTGCTTCTCGCTGCCCTAGGAGCGTATTGTCACCCATGCATCTGCCCCCAAGGTCTGCATTAACAGCACTAAAGTCTTTTAGCACATGCAAAGAAAGAATAGGACTACTATACCCACAGGCAATTCGAACAAGGTCACTAATAAGAGGCGGCGCATGAGGCTGACAAACTCATCATGTCAAACTAATTACAACAGAAACCACGGATGTAAGAGCATGTTAATGGTTGATGCTGGTTTACTAACATGGCGACCAGATGTAGTGGTGGTTACATGCTCCATCTATAAGCAGCCAAATGGACAGTGATGATGTATCTTAGTTCAAGTATCCTTACTTCTGCTGCTGTTCCCCTGTCACATAGCTTCTACTACTACTTATAAATAATGACATACAATCAGCAATGACATGAAATCAGTAAAGACATGAAATCAGTAAAGACATGAAATCAGTAAAGACATGAAATCAGTAAAGACATGAAATCTGCAATGACACTTCTATCGTTACATTTTTATGTGACCTCCAGTTTCTCCCCTCCGCCCTTCCTTTTTTTTTTGTCTCACCTGCTCCATATCGTTGTTCACTTTCATAGTTCAATGTTTTCTTATCATATTTTGTCCTAAGCTCAGTCGTTCCTCTTCTACACTGGGGTGTAGAGTTTAGCCAGAGAGAGCGCCATATTATCCTATCGGCTTCAACATTCATTATCTTCTCTCACATTAGTTTTTGTTCATCAGTGCAGATGGGGAAGATTATAAATCATGTATGTTTTTTTTTCTTTTCCAGCTTTACGTTGTGTATTATTTGATTAAGCTGTTAATGTTGATCCACACAAATGTTGTTGTATACTTATTATGTCTCCCATCTTGAGTTTTTGTGTTGAATACTTATTCTGTTTGCCCCGTAGGAGTTGTCCGGGGCTACATACGCACTGTATAATACAATTAATGTTTCCGTCAGTAAACACGCTCAAGCTAATGGATGTAGGGGAAAAGCAAGTAAACAAAATCAGAAGACAGTCGACCGTCATCGGGTGTGTGATGAGATGAGGAGCACTCAAAAACATCTTGAAAACAGGCTAGACAGACCAGTGGTTCCCAAACGGTGCGGCGCGCTACACTGGTGCGGCGCGAGAGGATAGCGGGTGTGGCGGGAAGATTCAAAGAGAATCAAGAATTATTTTCAAAAAATTCATATGCCAAAAATAAATATGAGGGGAATAGTCTTATTTATTTTTTTCAAGGTGATATCCTGTCACCTTACCTTTTCATACTCCTCATGGACGATGTCATTAAGGGATGTAAGGAGAGAACAAGAAAGTATTCAGTGGGGTACTGGAAGATGAGACAGGTCTGTATTTCGGAGCTGGCATTTGCTGATGATGTTGCCCTGATTGCTAAATCAGAGGCACATCTCCAATTCAACCTGCAAGTCTGGAAGGAAGAGCTGGAGAAGAGAGGGATGGTCATAAGCAGCTCTAAAACAAAATCCATGGTGATATCACGAGAAGAAAGAAGGCATCAGATTAAGCTGGGAGAACAGGTCCTGGAGCAGGTAGACCACTTTAAATACCTCGGAGCTATTATTGACCGAAAGGGAGGCATCAAAGAAGAGCTGGCCACTCGAAAAGCAGCAGCTGGGAGACTTTTTCAGGCCATAAATCGAGGATTCCTCAGCAAGAGAGAGGTTGGTAAGAAAACGAAGATGGCTGTATACCGCTCCACCTATGTCCCAGTCTTGACATATGGATGCGAGTCATGGGCAATGACTACAACCCACAAAAGCCAGATCCAAACCTCAGAAATGAGGTATCTGAGGAAGGTGGTTGAAGTAACAAGAAGAGACATGGTACGCAACCAGACGATACGTCAATGCCTTAAATCCCACCCCCTGCAGACCCAAGTAGAACAGTCCCAACTAAGATGGTTTGGCCATGTCTGCAGAATGGGAGAAGATCGGCTGCCACGATGTCATAAAATTAACAGTGATACAACGTAAAAATATCTCCAAAGGATAAAATGTAGGGATAAAAAGAATGCGTAAGTTACTAGAAGGTATGATCGCCCACGCCGCGGGTCATCACCCGCCATGGAAATTAAATTGCTGAAACGGTTACCATTTGAACGGGATGAGAACGGCGGATCAAAAGAAAAAAAAAATATGACTGAAAAATTGCGTGAGACTTGCAAGGCTAAGGAGATGCAATTGGGGGGAGAAAAGGAAAAATTCACGTCCCCAAATTGACACGAGGTACGGAAAGGGACGCTTATGCGATACCAAGCCTTTTATTTGAATTCAGCGGCAAAAGCATTACAATGCAGATGCTTGAAATATTACAAAATTAAAAAAAGTAACTTTTTCTTAATACTAATGTTAGGAATATAAAAATTAGCTGGCCGGATGGCCCATTTTGAGCAGTGAAATAATATGCTTTTATTTATACAGACGGATAGATAATAATGAAGACATTGACAAAAGACTGTGTTGTTCACATCAGCGAAAGACTGCATTGAATCAAACATGTCACTAATTTGCACAAAAAAAACCGCGACCTTGAGACTCAAGTGTCCAAATCTAGTTAGAATGAAAGAGAGGGACATTGGTGGGAGCTGTGGCTAAAAATAACTTTAAAGACAAAATTTGTAGAGGGGACGGATAGGTTGGTTCAAAAACCAAGTACGTTTTTTGTGAAAACGCAAGTAGAGACGGACGGACTAACAGATAAAAATCCATACTTGACTGAAGCATGACTGAAATGACTTTAGTGTAGGAAATTTGAATTTGAAAAAACACAAGGCATTGATTGGCCACAGACAATCATATTATCAGCGCTCAGACGCGCTTTTTTGCCATTCCTCAATAGTTGTCCAGTGATAGACACAGTAAATTTTAAGTGTGGTGATTTCCAATGAAGTAAATAGAAATAAGTTCAGGGACGCCATACTATAGCCAGCAGCTCAGCTGAGTTTTGCTAGCATTTCTGTGTTCTTTATTCATAATCTGGTAAGATTGAATTTATTTCTTTGTATATTTTAAATATTGTTTAATGTTTCGAGTGATTTGATACTGCCATATCGAAATCTAGCCTTACAACAAGTAAGGATTTGCTCTAGACCCCCCGCCCTAGTTCAGGGTCTAGGGACAAACAATATATATAAACTCCAGCAAGGATTAGGAAGGACAGATCAAGTGTTGAGATCAGTGGAACATATCACCTATCCTATCCTATGGCAAGAAGCTAATAAACATATTTCGGAATATGTAGTCTGGGAGAACTTATCCTATGTGAAACCAACTTGGTAAGATGTGTTGTATGGTCAGAGAGATCTGACCCTGTCTAAGTGGTGTTATTGTAAATTGTTACGTGTAGAAGTGGTTCCTTAGGTAAGGTTCTGAACCTAAACCAATACTTTATTTCAGAGCTGTGAGTTTTTTATGTTGACACCAAAAGGTGGTGTCAAATGTTGGGTAAATAATTGACAGTGAGGACCCGTGCAGTGTCGCATCTCGGCAGAACAGCCTTGTATTGCCCCAAGCACGGAGAGGTGGGGCCACCCGATATATTGCCCCCAAGCACGGAGAGGTGGGGCCACCAGATTCCAGCACCAGAACTACTCTTTCGAAGTTACGCAAGCAGGCTGGTCTGCTGGATTTACACCAACTTCATAGACATAGCACCCAAAGTGAATTACTACTAAAACATCCCATTTCCTTCCATCATTAATGGACAATGTTTGGTAGGCTTAGACAGGGAGGGATGAAGCCACCCCAACAGCACATCTATTCATCGTTCTCCCAGGGAAAATAAAATTATGAACTGTAGAAATATTAACTACTCGTGAAAATTGTATACGTACACACCTTTTATTTATCATGTCATTTATTCATGCCATTCACTCATAAATTCCAAAATCTTTCATATGTTCTGGCCAAAATAAAACCTTGGTTCAGAACAAATAAATTTAAAAAAGATTTACTTTCTAAAAATTTCACCAGCTGAATTTAGTTCATTGTGTTCTAAATTTTATTGATAATATTATATTATTTAATATCTGTGTGTGTGTGTTTGTATATGTCAATACAACACATTACATTCAGTACCCTAGATTTTAACGTAGCCACATTCATTAGAAAAAAAAGATAGGTGTGAGGTCGTAGTGGTAGCAAGAAAGGCCTTCTGAAAATTCACAGCTACATTTTAACTCAGGAGCCTTCACAGCTGACCTCATACATCACACTTAGTAATATCACCATCCTGATATAATATGGCAAATAGATGTATAGAAACCCGTAGAATTTTCCAGACGTTTCCAGATTTTAATCAGTAATATAAGTTATATAATATTAAATTAATTTTAATAATAATAATAAGCAATAGTGAAGAATAATGTAAATTATAAAGTTTACCCAACAAAAATAAACTCACACCTCTCATTGAATTAGTATATTTTGTGAATGAATCAAGTTTGTATGTAGCTGTATTGTTTGATACTTTCTGGATGTCTCATGGTCATATTATAAAGTTGTTGTGTTCTTAGTTATGAATAAAGCACTGCTAGCACTTTTTTTTTTTTTTTTTTGGTTTTTTCCTTCTTAGCAATAAAAAAATTAAGTGTGATGTGAACAAATTTTCATTCCGAAAGCGTGGCCCAGAAAAAAAAGTTTGGGAACCACTGAGACAGAGGGACACAGGAGTTACAGAAACAGAAAGTAACGATTAGATTGGATAGTGGCGATTCGCTCCGTGGCTAGGAGGTGGGTGCCGTTCGGAAGGTCCTGGTTCGATCCCGGTAGGCCTATCACTTCTGTTGTTTTTCTGTTGTCTGGTCTTCTACTTCTTTATTTCTCACTGAGTGCCTGATAACATACCTTTGTGTGTTGTTTGTTTACTTATAATTATAGCGTAGGAAGCGATCAGCAAGAAACAATGACGGAGAACATTAAACATCAAGATCTATGACCAGACAATCATCATCCTTTTTATCTGCGCTCCGTACGGAGCACGAAGCCAGCATGGCAGCTGATCCCCGTACAGAAAGCCTGCATCAAGCAGTCCCAAGTTCTTACAGCGGTGGCAAGTGGTTTGACAAGATGAGATTGTCAGCCCCATGCATACACCACACCAGTCGCCTAGTACGACATGCCTGAGGGTGCAGAAGTCCTGTTCTGTCTTAGTCTCTCCAGAGACCCCCGAGAACTGCATCGGGCATGAAGAAATATGGAGAACATCAACTATGACAATCTACGAAGATACATGATCGACTACGCCTTGCGGGGCCGGCACTTGATGATAAACTACATCTCCTTCTTCGTTCGCTCTTAAATAACCACATCTATCTGTCTTATCAAGCTGGCAGCCCGTCTCAGGCTTCTCTCGTCACCATACAGTTTCTCCCTCAACTGGCAGCCCGTCTCAGGCTTCTCTCGTCACCATACAGTTTCTCCCTCAACTGGCAGCCCGTCTCAGGCTTCTCTCGTCACCATACAGTTTCTCCCTCAACTGGCAGCCCGTCTCAAGCTTCTCTCGTCACCATACAGTTTCTCCCTCAACTGGCAGCCCGTCTCAGGCTTCTCTCGTCACCATACAGTTTCTCCCTCAACTGGCAGCCCGTCTCAGGATTCTCTCGTCACCATACAGTTTCTCCCTCAACTGGCAGCCCGTCTCAGGCTTCTCTCGTCATCATACAGTTTCTCCCTCAACTGGCAGCCCGTCTCAGGCTTCTCTCGTCACCATACAGTTTCTCCCTCAACTGGCAGCCCGTCTCAGGCTTCTCTCGTCACCATACAGTTTCTCCCTCAACTGGCAGCCCGTCTCAGGATTCTCTCGTCACCATACAGTTTCTCCCTCAACTGGCAGCCCGTCTCAGGCTTCTCTCGTCACCATACAGTTTCTCCCTCAACTGGCAGCCCGTCTCAGGCTTCTCTCGTCACCATACAGTTTCTCCCTCAACTGGCAGCCCGTCTCAGGCTTCTCTCGTCACCATACAGTTTCTCCCTCAACTAAGCTGGATAAGGCCATGCTGCCGCTCTGCTCTTCTCGTGGAGCCGACCGTTTTGGAGTGCGTGTCCTAATGTTTGTTTGTCCTCCCCACATGGGCACACATCTGTCTGTCCTATTTTCAATTTCTTGAACAGACGGTATCTGAATCTGCAATGGCCTGTATTTAGTCTGAAAATTATATCTTGATCTCTTCTTGGTAATGTACAGTATGGTTCTGCAGTGTCGGAGTCTGGATGTTCCCTCTGCCATGTTTCTCTACAGTTATTTGTGGTTATTGCTTTTACCTCTTCATATGTAGCCCTGCCATCTTCTAGGATTTTTCCTTTAGATGATAAATTAAAATCACCAAATTTAAATTAAAACACGAAGCCTGGGGGCCACAGTCATCAGACTATCACAGGATTATGTAATGACAACAGGAAGAGATTAAACACTTTATTATTTTTTATGGGCTATTTGTCAAAACAAAGTTACCAGATTCAGAATCAGGTAACGTCACGCTTCAGTCTACCCAGCAGTAAATAGATACCGGACTCTGCCCATGAGGTAGGGAAGGCAAAGGTAGGGAAGAAGGGAACTGCTCATCCCCCCCCCCCCATAAAACTGAGATCTAGTGCAGCGAAGTCTCTAGGTTCACTCCTCTATGTCAGTATCTGCTATCATTATTATCATCCATGATGTCCCCTTCTCACTCCTTATGTAGCATGTTACCACCACTGCAGATCGCTCCACGCAGAAGCCTACATGAAAGCACAACCTCTTGCAGCAGTTTGTTTTACATGACCAAGTTGTCAGCTCCATGCACAACCTCCCTCATACATGTATTATTTGCATTTTACGACATGCATGAGGGATTAATATTCCTATTTTTCTGTGTCCAGCGTAATCCCCCCAGAACTACACGTGTTTGTAATTATAGCAGATCTCCGCAAGACTGCGCAATTTTATATAAATGATTGTACCCAATCCGCTTTTTAAAGTGTTTTTAAGACATGTAAATTATGTTGTGTTGTCCGCTTTCACATCTGCGTATGACTTACTTACAATCGCGACATACTGTCAATGCAACTTAAAACTGACCAAACCCTGGACTACGTTGGCTGTTTTCTGATGTACGGTAGATCAAAGTTCCACCTTCTCTGGAAAGGCATGTTAACCTATAAAATTGATCATCGATTGTATTAGAACCACGGCACTCATGAGCCAGAGATCCAGACCTCCAGGATGACCAAAGTCCGCTGGGAAGACAACATCAGACAATCTCTGAAGGACTGAACCAGGCCTAAAGGAAGATTGTCGATATGATAGCATGGCGCTCTCTCTAGATAATTGCTACACCCCAAGGTAGAACAGAAACGAATAAATAAGTAAATAGAGCTAAAAAGTATAGAGCTAAAAAGTGCTACGACTGCGTGCGTATGTTTTACTCACTTGAATTTTTTGGTCAGTCATTAACTCCTGGACTTTCCAAATTAGTTTTGGACAAAGTAAGGGAATATTTAACGGGACCATAATTATATTATTGCTGTATCTGTTCTATTCTGGGCACAACAGCAGAACGCAACGATAAAAAAACAACCGCAGGCAAACATGTTATAATTACAAACTCTATGTGGAAGGCTAAAGTGCGTGCGACATCGTACACGATGTTTGTGTGTGTACGAAACAGGAGGCAAATTGAGACCGCGGGCGCTGAAAGAAAGGCAAAAAACTACATCTTTATAAAGTTAGTTGCTTATCCTTTACAGGACGTGGCAATCAACCCCAGCTTTTATTGGCTGTTTGTGATTTTTCTAGGCAATTTTTTTCATTCAGTAGTTTGCCATTGCTTTCTGAACGGTACGGCGCTTATACCATTGTTAAAAATCCACACAAAGCGATCTGCTACCAAACCGCCTGCAGCAGGTTTCGAACCTGGTATATCTGGATTATGAAACTGCGTTCATATCCATTAGACCACAGACGCCGACATTTATACATTTGTTTAAAAGGTAAAAGTAGTCCCAAAGCGGATACTACAGTAGGCAGGGAGGAAGTATCAGGAAAAGTAAGCAATTTAGTCACACGCGCATGAATGACGTAAATAACGTTCTTTATTTTAGCTACCACCGCTGGTCAAAGAGCAAAGGAATTATAAATGCTGAAGTGAAAACTGTTTACGCCCCAGTGCATCATAGCATTGTTTGTTTAAGGTTTGGCACCCCGTCCCACCTACAAAACGTATTCTGTCAACGAAATCTCACCAGAAAAATCGGTGTCCACAATAAACGATCATGAAAGTGTAGGGGACAAAAAAGCTAGCCTCAAGGGCTGTGAGTTTCAACAATCAATATTTAACGATGATCACTAAATATACCCGTCGCCCAACAATATGATGATATCAGAGAAATACAGGTACTACATTCTATACCAAATATACAGAGAAACAGAAAATTAAGTGGTTAGGCCATCTCACGAAAATGGAACCCGATAAATTACCACTACGCATCTGCAACAGTAGAAGATATAAATTTCAGAGCACGGGGAAGCCCAAGCAGCAAATTGATAGACAATATTACATAAATCCTACAACAACGTGGGCTCACAGCAGCTAATGCGACATACTTGGCTGAAGAAGGCAAATTGCAGCTCCCCACTACGCTTCACGTCAGCTGTAGACCGAAAAAGTAAAAGAAAGTAAGACTAAATATACATCGAGATAGGTAATTGTGCTAAGCGTGGGTAACGCACGGCATGACAGGGCGTCTCTATTTATTTCAGTCGTTCGCGACCTTAGAAGATTTTACGAAGAGCAGAAGATACCAAGAAGAAAATAACGATTATGATTGTGGCGATGATATTAACAATAACGATATTCATCATTATTATTACTATTATTCTCGATTTCCAAACTTCGACCTTCTTGATACTCTTCCATGTGACCACCATCAACTTTCATATAATGCAGACGCGTTCATTATACTTTTCTCATCCAGGTACATGCGCTTAAATGCACCGGCGTTTCTCTATGCTGCGTCTATGATGACAATGAGCTGTCAGTTTTTTATCATCATTATCGCAGCTTTATTCAGACATCTCTTTCCACACAGCCACCATTTTTCTCTTTGTTCTGTAGTTTAATGTCCACATCTGACACTGACAGCACAATATGGGTTTACTTACATATTTCACAACTTTCGCATTGCAGAAATATTTGATCATCCTAACTGAAGTAAGCTGACAAGTCACGTCATGCCAGCTCAATTCTCATTTTGATCTCGTTGAGTTATTTTCTGTCCGTGACAAACATATTATCGAGGTATTAAGTCAGCGCCATGTGTAGTTCGAGGGGGGTCTCTGATCAGATCCCACCCCATACCCCCAAAAAGACGACCAATTCCCCCCCCCCTCCCCCCCATGGGCCATGTCGTAAAGGGCGACACATCTGTGATTGTGCATTGGGCTGGCAACTTGGTTATATCAAACAAACTACTACTGAAACCAAAGATGTAGGAATGTGTGCTTTGGAGCAGGACAGGAAATATCGACTGCCTGATCTTCAATGTCTAGCACAACAGCAGGGTTGTGGAGTCGGCCAAAAAATTATCCGACTCATGAAACTTCAGAAGTCCGACCGACTACATTTTTTTGTTTTTTTGTTTACTAGTCATATGGTATAAAATTCGGAATCGGCGTTCGGACATTTTTTTTTACCGACTCCGCTCCACTAAAAAAAAAAAACGACCGACTCCATGACTCCGACTCCACAGCCATGCATAGCACAATATATCTTGACGAGCAAGTAACCCGCCTAAACAGGACTAGATATAACTATGTTGCGCTCTTTCTTCTGTATGTCCTGATGACGGCACTTATTCTCCTGTGGTCATTTATTTCCTTCCCTTTCCATTCCATTTCAACTTCACTCAGCAATACACATGAATGTAGCCGACCTGACATAGCGGAAGAAATATTTCAACTTAGCACATACCAAAACATCAGAGGCTGCACAGTACTAATAGCATGGATACCCTCACACGTGGGAATAGAAGGAAATGAGGTAGCGGACAAGGAAGCTAAAATAGGAAGAAGCAGCCTTAACCACATAAACGCAGGATTGGGTTCAACAGAGATCAAAAAGATAATAAAAAGTCTAATAGCAACGGAATAGACAGAAGATTGCAAACAAAGCTAGAACGGTAAACATACTTATAAGCTGCTGAAAGATCCAACACGAACATGTCAGATAAATAGAGAGCCAAACATTCCATGCAATGAAAACAACTTTTTAGACTACAACCAGGAGTAGATATTTTATGATAGAGGAATCCAACTGTGAAGCATGTCTTGAGAAAAATACTGTAGCCCATTATGTGCTAACATGCTAGAAATATGAACAGCAAAGAAAACCACTTAAAGAATACTTGAAAGCACAAAACTCATCACCACCATCACTTGAAACTGTACTAAAAGTTTACATACCCAGGGAACTATGCCATTCACTATGCAGTACAGAAATTGGACTTTTATGTTAGAGGAACTAAACTCATTATCCGAACTGATCATCAGCCTTTAGTTAACTGGCTCACCAAAACACAAGAACAGCCTAAGAAGTTACAGACATGGTCCATGAATTTGCAGTCCTATGACACCACTATTGAATATATCCCTGGTACGTTAAATACCTGTGCAGATCTCCTATAACTACACAACATAATAAAATTTTATATTACCAAAACAAAAATTAGCATTTAAGTACCAGAGCAAAGGAGAATGATTAAGAAAAACAAAATAAATAAACAAAATATTAACCACAAATGGTCAGTACAAAAGTAAGATAAATTACAAAGCAGTGCTTTCCCGCTTTAATTTACATGAGTTAATATCAAGGGCAATAAATAAGAGTATAAACAACTCAAAACTCAACAGAATGAGAGGAGATATACTCAACAAAAGGGAAGAGAATAAACCAACAGATCTTAGAAACGTCACACCAAACGCCAGAGAATTTGCAGTCTGGAAAATAAAATAACAAATGTCATGTACAAAATGAACATTATATATCCAAATTATAACCCATATGGGGTTGAACCGGTTAACCCTTGCACAAAACAAAATGCAATGGTTTGTGCAAGGTCCTAACATCAACAACAACAACTATATCTTTGTGGTCAACCTAATCATGATTTATGGCCCCTGAACGACGAAAAGAAAGAGAATTTATTCTTCTTCTTCTTCCTCGTTCGCCCTGAAAAGGACAGTGGTTGCGTTGTGTCTGTTTACGCCGTAGCTGTGATATCTGCACCTTTCGGTCGACACATCCGACTTCAGCACGGCATTTTTTAGGGACCGGGTTTGCCTTCCCATTGCGATCCGCACTCGCTCAGCCAGACTGCACTGCTGCAGACTGTTTCCAGGACCACCACGTGGAGGTGGAGTGCGGTCTTGACCAGCTCTGGTTCGCTGGTCCTGATGCAAGCAGTACAGCTATGGGTCGCTGACTGCATTCACTATTGCTGCATCTTGGGGTCCCGAAAAAGAATTTGAAAGGCCTATGCGCTTTTAAAATGGATGTTCAATTTAGGTTTCACGGTGTAAAGTGTGCGAATTCCGTATTAACTACTTACTGTCAAAGTTAAGAATGTACTAATTTGAAATCACTCGTAGAATAGTGTTACTACAAGGCAGAAATGTAACAATGTAATTTTGCCTATTTCTTTACCTTGATGAAATAAAAGAATTCGTTGGTTCGTATTTTCCAGAAAAACTGGCGGGATTTTTTCATTGTTCGTTACAGGAGATTCCATTTAGTCAATATGGGCATACGGCTTATATGACATATTACACACGGTGTGTAACACTGTTAGACAGATTAACTTTTCAAAATGTCAATTTCCTTAAATGTATTTTTACTATTGATGTGATCTTCAACGATTAATTTATCGATCAATCAGTCAAATTATTAATCGATTAAGTGGTAAAATAAATTTCTATCCATTATAATATTTTTAGGGAGCCGCGCTAGCGTAGTGGTTACCACACTGCGCTGGCGACCGGGTGACCCAGGATCAAACCCGGGCGAGCACATTTGAAGATTTTTCGTCGATCGGGATTTGGACTGGATTAACTCGAGCCCTTGCGAAGACATTTGAAAGAGTGTCGTCGACCAGGGACTGGCGGCTCCTGAGCCGACCCAGCTCTAATGGGTACCTCCGAAATCCGCGAGTATCTGCCTGAATGGCGAGGGACACCTGTCTTTGTGCAAGAAAAAAGGAATACCCACGTAAAATTAGTCTCCGGTTAGAGACTACTAACCTGAGATTTCGCCTCGAGTAGCTGGCGTACGAAAAAATAAATAAATAAATAATAATAATAATATTTTTAGCAAATTTGTTTTTGGGTTTGTTATTTGCTTAAATGCGAGAGGATGTGCGATGTTAGAGGTTTTAATTTGGAATGTGGCAAGTATGGTCAAAAATAATAAATTGTTTGGTTGTAACTTTTCAATATTTTCATTATATTTTCAGGGTTATGTTGCTTTATAACAAGTAAAGTAAATGTTGCTTTATAACAAGTACAATAAATAAAGTTCTTAGTGATAAAAAAACAACAGTTAATTATTTATTATTTTGTTGTTGTTGTTGGAATGTTTCACCGTATACATTGCCTAAAATGAAAAATTTTAAATTATGCTTTTATGTACATTTTATTCAGAGAAAGGGTCAATAACCCTTATTGGACACTCAAAGGAAGCCATGGCAGAAAAAGGTCAAATACCACAGCAGATACTGCCATAGGCAGGGGAAGGAGGAGGGTATCAAGAAAAGTATCAGGAATATCGCCAGTCGGAGAATCGAACAAAATTGTTATATTACTCGTCCGATTGACAGAGTGGTTAGAGCGCTGTCTCTCGCGGCAGAGGTACTGGGTTCGATTCACTGTTTCGACACGCTCCAGATCTAGAATGAGGAATAGGTTATGTCTGTTTTCAGGTTTCAAAGATTTAGAATGCGGAATAAGTTATGTCTGTTTTCAGGTTTCAAAGATCTAGAATTAGGAATAAGTTATGTCTGTTTTCAGGCTTCAAAGATGTAGAATTAGGAATAGGTTAAGTCTGTTTTCAGGCTTCAAAGATCTAGAATTAGGAATAAGTTAAGTCTGTTTTCAGACTTCAAAGATCTAGAATTTTGAATAAGTTATGTCTGTTTTCAGGTTTCACAAATGTAGAATTAGGAATAAGTTGCAGTCTATATGTACATGCTATCTTTGCCTCCTGCAGTACCAGCGACAGGATGGTGGAAAATGAAAACTAAATATGTTACTGAATGCTAACCTCACTTTAGAGAAAAGATAGTTATCGAATAAAGTGAATTTTAGTCAGCTAGCTGGCATATGTACACTGGGAATGCGGCGAAAGCACTTTTAAACCTGGGTTTACAAAACTTTTTAAGCGCCGAAGGGAGGGGGTTATTCCGACATTTACCTAGGTTAAAAATTTTTTTAAATGTAAAAAAAGTACAGCTGCAGAGTACAGATGCAAGGACAGACTAGTAGAAAGTTTATATTAGAGCAGGGGGTCCCACAAGGGGGAGTCCTGTCACCTACACTGTTCCTTGCATACATAAATGACATAACTGACAATATTCAACAAATAGCACACAATGCATCCTTTGCAGATGACTTAGCCTTGTGGATCTCTGAAGAACGTATCACTACTGCAAACATTCTGATGCAGCAAGCACTAACATCACTGGAAGAGTGGGCCAAAACATGGCTCATGAAGATTAATGAAGAGAAAACAACGTACACTGTATTTTCCCTCTCAACTAGACCTCAGAGCTTCCAACTAGTACTAAACGGAGAAAATCTTCATTTAAATGAAAATCCAAACTACCTAGGCATTATTTTTGATCGCCGTCTGAGTTGGAAAAAACAGGTTGACAGAAATCGAATGAGAGCAAGACAAAGAATGGCAATTATGAAAAAACTTGCTGGAACAACTTGGGGTGCAGATGAGAAAGTGCTTAAGACATTGTACACAGGGCGAGTGAGGCCAGTCCTTGAATATGGCATGGCAGCATGGGCAACAGCAGCTAAGACAAACTTCGATAAAATTAGCAGACTCCAAAATCAAGCAATGAGAATTATAACGGGAGGCATGAAGTCAACACCTATAAAAGAACTCGAAAAGATTACATGCCTCCAGCCAATGGCGGTTAGAAGAGACTGCAGGGCTCAGCAACAGGCCGAAAAATTCAAAAGACTAACAGACCACCCAATGTGCCATAGGATGAATGCTCTTAGAAGGCAGAGACTCAAACGTAGCAACTTTGTAGAATCAACCAAACCACAAATGAGAGCAGTTTCCATAGATGAAATATCTACTGTTAAACCCATCTACACTGCACACAAGCTTCCAGTTTGGAAACAAAATCGTTTCCCTAAAATGATAGAAAACATTCCTGGAATTGAAAGAAAAAAGAGCAAAACTGCAACAGATAGAAAATCCATAGCGACAAAATACATAGAGAAACATTACCCACGCAACACCTGGACCCATGCATACACAGATGGATCAGCAACAAATGCAACAGAAAATGGAGGTGGGGGTGTCTTTCTGACCTTAAGCACTGGTGCAGAAAAAAGGCTGTCAGTGGCGGCAGGACGATTCTCCAGCAACTTCAGAGCAGAGGCAGAGGCCTTGAAAACTGCAGCAGAGGTTATATTGACAAAAGAAAGCGCAGAGAGACAAGTTGCTTTCTTTACTGATGCACAGTCAGTAATTGCAACGTTGAAAAGCCAAAATAATACAGACCTGGATGATCTCAGAATAGTGCTCCACAAACTTTGTCAACGATTCAAAAGTGTTGTGATCCAATGGATCCCATCTCATTGTAACATCACCGGCAATGAAGAGGCTGACAGAATGGCAAAAGAAGGTTCACATCTACCTCAGCCTGATGCAAGCCTAACTTTTGAGGAGGCAAAGAGTTTTATCAGAATCAGATACAGAAACAAATGGAATGTAAAACATCCAGGGCACGCACAGAATGATGCTTACTACCAGCTCCACAGAAGAGAACAAGTGGTAATCTTCAGACTCCGCACTGGCCACAACAGATACAAGCTAAAGATAGGAACTACCGATCAGTGTAACTGTGGCACTGATAAAATGACTGCTGAACATCTGCTTCAAAGTTGCCCCTTATATGCGGTACAGAGAAAGTACATATGGCCGACGCCAGCTCCTTTCGTGGAAAAGCTTTACGGGGATTCAAATAGCCTCAAACTGACTACTGCTTTCTTTGAGAACATTCAAGTGGACGTCTGAGAGTGTACGAAGAAGAAGAAGAAACATTTTTTTTCCTCTCTTTGTCAACTAGAGATCTAGCAGATGATCCCCTGGGATCTACTGGTAGCCACGATTGACAGGCTGTTGACTCCCCAGCTTAATAGTGATTGAAGAAGAGAAGAAATGACATACTTTACTGGGCTGCTGTAACAGTTTGATACAAGGCTGGCGGGGTGGGGATGTGGGAGATAGAAAGTGATACGCAGACACATTTTCCCCTCATATCACGTGTGATGTGTTTATACCCGTCTGTCGTTCTGGTTTTCATTGGCATCGACTGATAGGGGCCGTGTATCAGTTAGGAGCGCAAAGGAAACATGATGTTAATGATGATGATAAAATAAGAAATTACTCAATTCTCGTATCTTAACAGGACATAAGAGTATATTTGTTTGAATGCTTAATAAAGATCGAACAAGAGAAACAGTACAATACGAGGGGCGTTCAGAAAGTAATGCACCACATCGTTTTTCTCAGGAGCTGTTTATTCAAAAAGCATGAAATTTATATACAGTATACATGGATATGTCGTGTAAACATTGGTATTATTCAACATAATCCCCATCAACTTGTACGGCTTTATGCCAGCGCGAAACAAGTGCATGTATTCCTAGCCCGTACCAGATTTTGTCTTGATCATGTAGCCATTTCTTCGATGCATGAATCACTCCTTCATCATCTTCAAACTTTGTCCCACGGAGTGCATCTTTAAGTGGACCAAATAGATGAAAATCAGAGGGTGCCAAATCGGGACTATAGGGTGGATGGGGTAGTACAGTCCAACCCAATTTGGTGATTGCTTCCCGTGTTGCCAGACTTGTGTGAGGTCGCGCATTGTTGTGGAGGAGAAGCAAGTCTGCTGGATTCTTGTGCGGCCGAACTCTGCGAAAACGTTGATTGAGTTTTTTCAATGTCTTAATGTAAGCTTGCAAATTGATTGTCTCTCCTCTTGGCATAACGTCCACAAGAATCACACCTTCAATGTCCTAAAAGACACTGATCATGACCTTTCCAGCTGAAGGAATTGTCTTGAATTTCTTTCTTCGTGGTGATTGCGGATGATGCCACTCTATTGACTGTCTTTTTGTCTCAGGCTCAAAATGATGTGCCCAGGTTTCGTCACCTGTAACGATCTTAGCCAAAATGTTCTCTCCATCAGCATTGAAACGCTCCAACAATTCAGAAGAAATTGCTTTCCTTTGCAATCGGTGGTCATTTGTGAGACTTCGAGGAACCCATCTTGCGAAACCTTAGAAAATCCGAGAGTTTTTATAACTGCATTTGCACTACCAATGCTGACTGACAGCTGTAAGGCTAATTGTTGAGTAGTGATTCGCCTATCAGTAACAATAATGCCCTCAGCGCATTTCAACATTTCTGCTTTGGTGGCTGTGGCAGGACGTCCACAGCGCGGCCGATCAAGCAGCTCCGTATCTCCACTTCCTGATTCTTTGATTCTCTGAACCCAGCGACTGACTGTACTCTGTCGACTGCAAAACTTCCGTACACATCACATAGACGCTTGTGAATGTTCACAACAGTTTCCTTCTCTGCAACGAGAAATTCTATCACAATTCGCTGCTTATAACGCAAGTTGCTAACACGCTCAATTTCAACGGTTTAGGGCAGCCGTATTATTTGGCCGGTTGCGGTGCAATTTGGTGCACACAATTGGCACATGCCATATTTGAAGTGTGCAAAATTTCATGCTTCTATTTTCATTATTAGCTGAGAAAAACTATGTGGTGCATTACTTTCTGAACGCCCCTCGTACTTTACAGAGCTGCTGTAACAGTTTGATACACGGCTGGCGGGGTGGGGATGTAGAGAGAGAGCTGAGCCGCAGACACACTTTCCTCTTATATCACTTTTGATGTGTTTATATCCCTCTGCCGTCCTGGTTTTTCACTGGCGCCGACTGATATTAATATACTTCTGTCAGAAGCTGAGCAGCCGCTGTAAGCTTTCAGATGATGAATACTCGAATGTAGGCAGGCAAACACAACATAGCAATGGCGGTAGACAGTTCTTAAAGTTCAGGGATTCCCAAGCGGCGTGTCGCAAGAAACAAACGAGATATGTAGCGAAGTTTTATTTTAACACACAGTGCCAACACAGTACTAATCATTCAGTCAATACCCTTAAGGTTCCCTAAGGGGCATAGATCTTCAATACATTCATGACAAGTCCTTCTATCCCGTGGCGTTGTTATCAAGTTCTTTTCATGTCTCAATGATCATTTTTACTTCTATTTCCAGTTCTCTTCTCCACGTGTGTGTGTGTGAGTGGGTTGTTTGTTTGTTGTTTGTGGTCTACCTCTGCCACTCTTACCCTGGGGATTCTTCTTCTTCTTCGGTCGTCCTAAAAAGGACGTTGGCTGCGTTGTGTCTGTTTACACCGGAGCTGCGATATCTGCGCCTTTCGGCCGACACATCCGACTTCAGCACGGCATTTTTTGGGACCGGGTTTGCCTTCCCTCTTCGATCCCTACTCTCTCAGCCAGACTGCAGTGATGCAGCCTGTTTCCAGGACCACCACGTGGAGGTGGAGTAGGGTCTTGGTCAGCTCTGGTTCGCTGACCCTGACGCAAGCAGTCAAGCTATGGGTCGCTGACTGCATTCTCTATTGCTGCATCTTTGGGTCCCCACGCCCTGGGGATTCCAGAACAAGGAATGCCATGTAAAGCTATCCACAGGTTTCCTCGATGCGTGTCCTTATCCATCGCCTTCTTCTCATCTCTGGTGCCTGTCTGGTTTTTGTCATCAGCTCAACACTGACGATCTTGTCGTATCATCTCAATGCCTTTATTCCATGCAAACATCCATTTAAGAAAGTAGTGATAGTTTAAAATAAAAAAAAGCGTCGACATTATTCTGCACATCTGGTAAAGTGTGTCCCTAATAAATACAGTTTGTAAACTTCTGCACTTCGTTACTAAGAATAAAGAAAAGAAAAACACAACCAAAAACAACAACAGTCTTAACACTTTAAGACATTTAGGTTACCATCATAATTTCAAAACAAAGGTTGTCATTATAAAACCTTTACATGTTTAAAAATATAATAACTAAAATAAAACACACTTTGAGAATAATAAGAGGCTGGCGATGGGCAGGACACACACTGAGGAAAGTTACTGATAGCGTTACAAGGCAATCCTTGTTCTGTAATCCCTAGGGCAAGAGAGGGAGAGGTAGACCAAAACAAAAACACACACGGAGAAGAGAACTGGAGACAGAAGGGAATATGATGAGACAGGCATGGAAAGAACCTGAGCTGAGATTCAAAGACGTGACGTGTGCAGGAGAGACACGATGGAACTTGATATCAACTCAGCAACCTGGGATAATGACGCTTCTAAAGCTCGGGCGTTAGTGTAGCTGGCGAGTCCTTTTCAGGGCTTTATGCCTAGCAGATAGATAATGTTGGTCCTTTTCAGGATTTAGTATTTATCAACGCTGATCGGGTTAGCAGTCAACAGTGCTGATTTTTGTTGTTGTTGTGGGATGGTAAATGCGCTCTGATATAACCAAATAGGTTGAAAGGAACGCGCCTCGCCAGAAGAAGGCAAAAACCGAACACACACACACCCCCCCCCCCCCCCCCCCCCCAAAAAAAAAAACGAAGCTGCCGATCGCACCAACTGGTGATGCTCCCTACTGCGCTACCACAGATTTGGCAAAAAAAAAAGCTCTCACAACAAGCAGAAGAGAAAAGAACTCGCCGGAAAAAAACCGAACACCCCCCCCCCCCCCCAAAAAAAAAAAAAAAAAAATGAAGCTGCCGATCGCACCAACTGGTGATGCTCCCTACTGCGCTACCACAGATTTGGCAAAAAAAAAGCTCTCACAACAAGCAGAAGAGAAAAGAACTCGCCGGAAAAAAAAACACCAGGGGGGGGGGAGGGGGGGGGGCACAGCTGAGGGCTATTACCTCAGAGGCGTATTCCCATAGTCAGTTATGCCTGAAAGGTGCTACTTACTGTTCCTTGCCTAGAAAGCAAGTGATAACAGTCAGGTTCAGAACCGGCCAATGGCAATACAGAAAATGCTGTCTGTTATTTATTTATTTTTTTTTTAAATCGGGCAAAAAGACGCACGTCCATGTGAGGAAGACATGCACATTGTAGAAGACGTCCTCAAAGAATGACGACTCCATGAGAGTAGCAGGTTACATCATGGCCTTCACCGACCCCGTTGATGGGAAAAACTGTATAGACTTGAGAGAACATGTGGCCGACCAAAAACCTTATGAAAGAAACAGATGTGGTTATATGAGAGCGAACAAAGAAGAAGTCTGAAGCATAAAACTATTCAAACCCGCTGTGTAATTTTATTGGCTTTTAGAATGGCATTTTGTAATCGAAAACACTACGATAAAGAACTCGAATATTTTAGAATATTAAAATAAAAAATCATAATACAAATCATGTGATATCTGATTCGTGATATGTCAAAAATGGCTATAAAATGTAGTGGGCGATTCTGCGGGTTTCACGTTTTCATAATAATCGATACTCAAAGCTTGCTTTCGCCAGCGGACAAAGCGATTACTGTAACATCAGTACCAGAAACACCCGTACAACACTCTGGAAACACCCATACAAGACTCTAGACACAACCCACCCAAGAATATTGCTTCCTGATATCATTTGATTATAAGATGGACACGTCAGGCGGTGACTGGTCAATTCAAAACACAACATCATTAATGTTTTCCAGGACATGGACAACGGGAAAATTATATTACTCTTGAGGGACAACAGGGGAGAACAGAGCTCGACCCAGATAAATGTAATGATGTCAATGATTACCGCATATCGAAATCACTTCTCTTTTCGTTCCTTATGCAGCGTGGGAAGAACAGAACAGCCCAAGCAAAAACAGCATTTTATAAAATGACAAGTATTTTAAGCAACACTTCTTTGTCAATGAAAGTAACAAAGAGTGTCGTTCAATGTTATATATCATAACCAATCCTGACATACGGGAGTAAATCGTGGACAATCAGTAAACAAGTAGGAAAAACCATAGAGACAACCGATTACAGAACAGTGTTAAAAATACTTACTTACTTAGTCGTTCCACTTCTACCGTGAGGTGTAGAGATTTGGAACAGAGAGCGCCATACTATGCTATCGGCTGTCTTCCTCCTGGCCTAGTTCCATTCTAGTCCTCGGTCGTTGTGGCGGAATAGACTTTGGAAGTCTTCGAACTATTGCTATAACTTCAAAGCACTGAACTTCAGCATCAATATATTTGTTTCCATCGATGATTTTTGCATCGATAATTTTTCCTAATTCTTGCAGGCCTTAAGTACATCTTCAAGTAGCTTTGTTTGTTGATACTGTATATATCATACAGGAAGTCAAATAGGGAATTATATTGTTGTAGCTGTTGGAATTTCTCTTCAACAGACTGTATGGTCATGTTTAAGACAGCTTAGTAGAAACCTACTTTGAATTTCTGTTTTGATTCTTTCGGTGTCTCTTCTTGTGCCTCATGCTCAAACTGCTGTTTCTTTCTCCTTTTTCTAACTTGTTCTGTCTAGCACCTTTGCAACCTCAAGAACATCTTTCATAACTTGTTGAAAACCCTCATCACACCTGCAGCCCACAAGGTAACTCTTGGTCACTTGCAATTGGCTTGTAGCTAAATTTAAATAAGCTTCTTTATTGTGTAAGATTGTAAGATTACTTGCTTGTAAGATTGTAAGATTACTTGCTTGTAAGATTGTAAGATTACATGCTTGTAAGATTGTAAGATTACTTGCTTGTAAGATTGTAAGATGACTTGCTTGTAAGATTGTAAGATGACTTGCTTGTAAGATTGTAAGATTACTTGCTTGTAAGATTGTAAGATTACTTGCTTGTAAGATTGTAAGATGACTTGCTTGTAAGATTGTAAGATGACTTGCTTGTAAGATTGTAAGATTACTTGCTTGTAAGATTGTAAGATTACATGCTTGTAAGATTGTAAGATTACTTGCTTGTAAGATTGTAAGATTACTTGCTTGTAAGATTGTAAGATTACTTGCTTGTAAGATTGTAAGATTACTTGCTTGTAAGATTGTAAGATTACTTGCTTGTAAGATTGTAAGATTACTTGCTTGTAAGATTGTAAGATGACTTGCTTGTAAGATTGTAAAATGACTTGCTTGTAAGATTGTAAGATTACTTGCTTGTAAGATTGTAAGATTACTTGCTTGTAAGATTGTAAGATGACTTGCTTGTAAGATTGTAAGATTACATGCTTGTAAGATTGTAAGATTACTTGCTTGTAAGATTGTAAGATGACTTGCTTGTAAGATTGTAAGATGACTTGCTTGTAAGATTGTAAGATGACTTGCGTGTAAGATTGTAAGATTACTTGCTTGTAAGATTGTAAGATGACTTGCTTGTAAGATTGTAAGATTACTTGCTTGTAAGATTGTAAGATGACTTGCTTGTAAGATTGTAAGATGACTTGCTTGTAAGATTACTTGCTTGTAAGATTGTAAGATGACTTGCTTGTAAGATTGTAAGATTACTTGCTTGTAAGATGACTTGCTTGTAAGATTGTAAGATGACTTGCTTGTAAGATTGTAAGATGACTTGCTTGTAAGATTGTAAGATGACTTGCTTGTAAGATTGTAAGATTACTTGCTTGTAAGATTGTAAGATGACTTGCTTGTAAGATTGTAAGATGACTTGCTTGTAAGATTGTAAGATGACTTGCTTGTAAGATTGTAAGATGACTTGCTTGTAAGATTGTAAGATGACTTGCTTGTAAGATTGTAAGATGACTTGCTTGTAAGATTGTAAGATTACTTGCTTGTAAGATTGTAAGATGACTTGCTTGTAAGATTGTAAGATGACTTGCTTGTAAGATTGTAAGATGACTTGCTTGTAAGATTGTAAGATGACTTGCTTGTAAGATTGTAAGATGACTTGCTTGTAAGATTGTAAGATGACTTGCTTGTAAGATTGTAAGATGACTTGCTTGTAAGATTGTAAGATTACTTGCTTGTAAGATTGTAAGATGACTTGCTTGTAAGATTGTAAGATGACTTGCTTGTAAGATTGTAAGATGACTTGCTTGTAAGATTGTAAGATGACTTGCTTGTAAGATTGTAAGATGACTTGCTTGTAAGATTGTAAGATGACTTGCTTGTAAGATTGTAAGATTACTTGCTTGTAAGATTGTAAGATTACTTGCTTGTAAGATTGTAAGATTACTTGCTTGTAAGATTGTAAGATTACATGCTTGTAAGATTGTAAGATTACATGCTTGTAAGATTGTAAGATTACTTGCTTGTAAGATTGACTTTAAACAAGGATGTTGTACCATGTAACAAGGGATACCACAAACTTGAACTTACAAAATGCATCAGCCAGGGCCTTAGCTTCAATTCGAGAAGTATTTCCAGATGAACCTTTCAGGCTTGTGTCATCAAAGTTCTCTATTGAAGCATCATATATATTACCAAGATCATTCCCCAGTAGTTTCAAAACATCTATCCCACTCTCCCATCTACGTTTCACTCAATGGCTTAACAGTTATGCCTAAGTCTGATACATGGCTAGTTAGAATTTGCCAAAGCTGAGTCGATGCAGAGAAATAATTATACATATGTTGAACCAAACTGAAGAAATTAGTTGCTCCCAGACAACACTTAGCGGCATCATTGACTACCAAGTTTACAGAGTGTGCATTGCAGGACAAAAAAAAGGCACTTGGGTTTATGTCCAGGAATCTCTGTTGGACGCCATTTTCTTAGCCTTTCATATTACTTCCATTATCATAACCTTGACCACGCAGATTCTCAATTGGTAATCACATTTGCTCAAGCTGTCCAAGAAGAGTTTCTGCCATGAAGGCAACTGAAGTCTCCTTTAGTGGAACAAATCCCAAGAAATATTCCATTATGATAATATCAGGCTCAGACATCTCATTATGTGATTGTTCGATGACATCAACAAAACGTACAATCTTTGTCATTTGTTCAATGATCAACATCAGGTGTCCAGTCCAGAATAATTGAGCAATATTTGGCTGAGTTTGCAACTGCTAAAATTTTCTATTTATAGCACCTGCTAGAAGCTGTATAAGCTCATTTTGGATATATTTTCCTAGACAGTGATGCATTGTTTCTTGATCTCCGTAAATGTTCATTCATGATTGTTGCGTGATAAATTCTCGCAACATCGTTTTATTTCAATATCTGTTTTATAACGCAAGGGCAACAACTGCTTGAAATCTATAGTCACTTTTCTCGGTAAGCATTTGTCTTCTCGCGTTAGTATCGAATGCAGTTAACTTTTGAGCTGTGGTCATTTTTGCGCTGGACTGCGCATGACTTGTCTTGTTGTTTGGTCGATCGGTTTCCGCCCACCACTAGTGGGAGTGAGCGATTTGGAATGGCGAAAGAGATGCCTCGTTGAAGAGGGGATCTCCGCTTTTTTTTGTTCTGTCAGGGATGTGTAGTCCTCTTATGGATATTTCGTTTAGTCGAGATAATACCTCTAGTGTTTTCCCACATGTCGGGAGGCGTGATATTTCTGTGTATTTCATGAAAGCAAGGTAAATTGACTTTTTCATTAACTCTATCGATTTTGGGTCGTGAGCGATTTCGATTCATAGCCTGTCTCCGAAAGTCGTCGTCACGAGATGTTCTTTCCCAGCTCACATGTCGCTGCATTGTACTGCATCGGTTGATGCAGGTTCCAAGGACCATTACTTGCTACTTTGTTAAATGAACTAGGTTTAGAAAACCTTTATTATCTAGAGGATATTCTTGAGGACATTATTTATACTTCGGCAGACGTGTCTGTCTTGCTGAAGTCAAACTAAGGAGAGTGAACTGATCTCATACATCTGGTTATCTCCTGGCTGTTATAGAAAGGATGGAGTTGTTCATCTGACTACATTTACAGCACTTTGAAATATAACATGCATCTGACTCATCATTGTAATGCTGTCTACCGTTTATTGCTGTATTGAATGTTGCTGTGATAATGACTGTTTGATGTGCCTACACATTTGCGTAACCATTTTGTCACTGTGGCGTCCACAATAAATAATGAAGAAAAACGTCAACGGCTGTTTCAAGACTCATTGACTTTATACGTCGTGAGTTTACTGACGTCCTATGTGGATTGCCCTGTTATTGTTGCATGAACATTGTTTTGACTGAACACATCTACACACTACACAAAACCAGACATGCGGATGCCATCCATCATCATATGGCATCACGCATCATTTGGTGGCCATAAGCTGGTTTGATTCTGGTACCAGCAAACACGGGGTCCCTTACCCACTTCATTTTCAACAAGAATTCATCAGCATCCTTCAAGAAATTAACATTCTTCAATACAGTCAACATCTTCAAAATTTTCAAAGTACTCGGCGTTGCCCGGTAAAAGTCAAAATTTCAACTTTTTGACGGAAACAAGAATTTGACAGTACCCGGCGTTGTTACATGTTGCCGGATAACTCGGACTGCTGTTATCTTTTACGCAAGTCAAGCAAGTTGCTGCTGTCAAGGTTCCAGTGCTGTCGTTTTTTGAGAAGGTCAAGTGCCGGTTGAAACGGGTTGTTTTCTGAAGAAGGCCAAGTACCGATTTCCATCAACTTACTTTTGGATTAGAAGGTCAAGTGCCGAAACAACTCAACACACAGTATTTCAGAAGCTCTTGTACCATCGTGTTAGCAGTGGAAGCAGTTCAGATGTGCCATCATCGTTGGAGCTTCGCTCTTTAGGACGTTGATTGACATCCGTTTTTCTGCTGTTCTACGATTGGAAGCCTTTAAGTTAAGTGGCCTGTTTGTATGTAAACTGTGCCCTTATACTTCTGCTGAGTCTTCTGTGTATCATCTCATTCTATATGTTATATGTCTATATGTTATTTGTATATTTATATGTTTATATTTCAGCGGGTTCTCCGTTGGGTGGTGTCTCCGTTAGATTATGCCACGTCATAGAGGTCGTCTATTGTGAGCGTTTTCTGTAGGGTTTGCAAATTTCCGATACTGGAATTTGCTAAGCGACTTCTGTTGCTATTTATGTTAGCTGTGATGACATGTTTTAATATTGTTTTCGTTATTATTTCACATTCTTTAGTTTTGTTGTGATTTGTTTGTATTTGTTAGCCTACTCTTGTCTATAATTTAGTTTCATACAACATTTTTGTTTATACACTGTGGTGTCATGTATTTTGTTTAATTCTATCGCAGATATCGTCACATTTTTTGTGATATTTCATTAATTTCTGCTTTATTTTTAGTTGATTTCTGCGAAAGTTTTTTGTATTGTTGCTGATCTTTGTTATTGTTTACATTGTTATTGTTTACATTGTTTGTATTGTTTTACATTTTTCAATGTTTACATTCTGCATGTGTTTACATAGTCATTGTTTACAGTTATAGTAATTAGTTAATGGGCTATGCTAATGCACTGTTACTACTATACTGATGATAAATGAATGATGAATAGTGTCGTGCACTATTGAATGAGAAGTGCACTTATGATCAAGATTTGAGTGCTGATATTTCATATACAAGTTCTTTGATTGGAGACTTGTTTCCCACAGAGACTGGGATAATATAATGTGATGTGAATATACAAGTGCTTAATTAAGACTTGTTACACTTAGGTTTGAAATAAATTAGTTAATTATTTCAGGTTTTGGACTCATATGTTAGACAACATGTCTACATTTGAGCACTTTATTGAGCAGGGTAAATTGCTTGGGAAGACTGGTGATAAGTTAGAAGAATTTGCAACTGCTCGATATGATAAAGCAATGGAAGCTGAACAAAAGAAACTGCATATGGAAGCTGAACAAAAGAAACTGCAGATGCAGGTGGATGAAAAGAGATTCCAAATGGAAATGGAAAAACAAAAAAGGGAATCAGAAGCTGAGGAGAGAAAACTCCAGCTACAGCTAGAAGCTAAAAGACTTGAAAAAGAGGCTGAGAATAAAAGACTTGAAAAAGAGGCTGAAAATAAAAGACTTGAAAAAGAAGCTGAAAATAAAAGACTTGAAAAAGAAGCTGAAAATGAAAGACTTCAAATGCAGGCTCAAGCTGAAGAAAGGAAGTTACAAAGAGAGTCTGATGAGAGGAAAGCAAAAATGGAACATGAAGAAAAACTCTTAGCTTTAGAGTTGGAGAAATTGAAATTGACGAGCATGAGTAATGGTAATGATTCAAACAAGGGTTCATCTTCTGGGAAGGCTAATAATGATACTTTTAAGATTAAGTTACCAACATTTAGTCCTTCCAGTGTGACATAATGTTCTATCTGGACAGATTTGAACAAGCATGTACAGCTCATAACATAGACAAAGCAAAATATGTTTATCAGTTATCAGGGATACTGACAGGTAAAGCTCTAAGTATATTAAATATGGTGGATGAACCTGACAAGAGCAATTATGAGGTTTTCAGGGCCGCTTTGTTAAAGAAATATCAGCTTAACGAAGACGGCTATCGTCTACAATTTAAAAACATGTTACCTGAAAATGGAGTTGAATTCTCCGAGTTTATTGCAAGAATACGCATTACTTTCTCACGATGGGTTGAACTATCTAAGACGGAAAAAAACTTATGAAGGACTTATGGACTTAATACTTAGAGACAAAGTCATGTCGTCTGTCAATGAGTCTTTCCTTGCTTTCCTTCATGAACGTAAACGTAAAACAATAAAAGAAATGGAAGATTTCTGTTGCCAATACGTAACTGCGCACCCACACATAACCATGGGTAACTCTAAGGTGAAAGAAGGTTTACCAGTTGCTTCGGCAGCTCCGTATGGTCAAAACTTTGCTCGTAGGTCCCAACAAAATTTTGATAGAAAGGGCAGCGGTAATTTCTGTCAAAATCATGGAAACCAATTTCATGGTGATTCTTCTTCGAAGAATTGGAGACAACCTGATAGTGGTCGTTACTATCACCCTAATAATTATAGGCATTTCAAAAGAGGATATGGTAATAGAGGTTATTCCTGCCGAAGACCTCAGAACCAAACAAATAGATGTTCGCATCAATGTGAACATGATAGTAATCGTGGAAACTGGAATTCGAACCAGTATAACAATTACAATAGAGACAATAATAACTGCAGAGATAATAATAACTCTGATAACTTCAGAGGTAATAATAGTCGGGGTAGATCTCAACACAAAAAAAGAGATATCAGCAGGCTAATGCTGTACAACAGGAAACTGAGGGAGCCTGTAATCATGTTGTTGATAGTAAAAACTTTGACGCTGTCACTAGTTCTGCTTTTGACTTTGAGAGAGCAAACAAATGCCCCCAATGCAGTACTTTATTCGAACCGGGTACCATAACTACTTGAGTTGTGGTCACCCACTTCCCGCTCTTCCTGCTGCTGTTGCGCATGACGGGAGGGGTTCTTTAATTCTACATAAGGGTCTTGTTAATGATACTCCGGTCTCACTACTTTTCGATTCCGGATGCACCACTATTGGTGGTAGACAATCGCTTGTAGATCCATCTTGTGCTACAGGAAGGGTTATTAAATGTGTCACATTTGGCGGCACTCTAGAAAAATATCCTACTGCTGTAATTCGCATTGCCACTCCTTTCTTTACTGGAGATGTGCATGCTTGTCTCTTACCTAATCCTATTGCGGACCTTATTATTGGTCGTATTCACGGAGTTAGGGAGTGTACCCCACAGCAGATTGCTGCTTGGGAAGATAATAACATGCAAGCTACAAATGCAGTAGTTACAAGAGCACAAGCTCTACAAACACCCGAAACTTCACTGAATAGTGATAATGAAGTTGATAGCCAAGATAGTCACTTAGTAATTACTCGTGACTCTTTCATAAAATTGCAAGAAGAAGATCCTTCTTTAAAAAAATTCTTCGTTCTTGCGAAGAAAGGTGATCCGAATCAGGATACAAATAGAAAATCTTGGATTGCAATGAGAAACGGCGTACTTGTACGTATGGTACAAGATTCGACTACGTCGGCACATTCGCAAATTCTTGTTCCCAAGAGCATGAGAGTCCAAATATTACAACATGCTCATGACTCGCAATGTGCTGGACATATGGGTTTTGCCCGTACGAAGTCGAGAGTCCTTGCGGCTTTCTTTTGGCCTTTGTCAATAAGGACATTCGTATTTACTGCCGATCATGCAAGGTATGTCAGGAGGTCAAATCTAGAGGACCACGACATGCTGCGCCTATCCAGGCTGCTGACATTCCTATTCGGCCGTTTCAGAAAATGGCCATAGATATTATTGGCCCTTTTAAGGTCAAGTCGGCCAGAGGACATCAGTTTATCCTTACATGTGTCGATATGTGCACACGTTGGCCAGAGGCTATTCCTCTTAAGAGCATATCTACTACAGATATCGCAGATGCTCTTTGGTTGATAATTTCTCGCTTGGGGTTCCCCAGAGAAATATTGTCAGACCATGGCACTCAACTCATATCTGACACTATGTCACAGGTAATGTCTACCTTACATATTGAACGATCTCTCAGTAGTATCTACCATTCCTATGTCTAATGGGTTAGTTGAGCGTCTGAATAGAACGCTCAAGACTTTGCTTGGTAAGATAACTGAAGATCATCCTCAAGATTGGGACAGGGTTTTACCCGCGGCTCTCTTTGCCTATAGAGAAGTCCCTAATGAACACACAGGCGTTTCTCCCTTCGAACTTGTCTTTGGCGCGCGTCCACGCGGCCCTATGTCTTTATTACACGATCTCATCACTGCCGATGATATTAGCGATGAAACTCAATCCTCATATGAGTATGTCATTGCTCTTAGACAAAAGATCATTGAGGCATGTAAGCTAGCAACTGCTTCATCAGAAATTGCTAAAGAGAAGTCAAGACAGTTTGCTAACAAGAATAGATGTCTACGACAACTTTGTCCAGGTGACAAAGCATTCGTCCTACTCCCCAGTAGGGAAAATAGACTTCTTATTGCATGGAAAGGTCCGTATGCAATAGTCTCTCGGATTTCCGATGTTGACTATGTGGTCGATATGATGGAAAGCATAAAACTTTCCACATAAACATGCTTTCGGAATTTCACGAACGTCCGGACTATTTGCTGCCTATTTTCCAGGCAACGGATGATGCTCCTGCACCTCACGGTCATTATTCATCCCTGTCTGTCATTCAGGATGAGGAAGCTACCTTCTCTGATGTCAACCTTCCCCTTCCAGTGGTTCCATTACATTCTACGGAATCTTGGAAAAACGTTTCTGTTTCTCCTAATCTTTCTGGTGACGAACATCGACAAGTCTCGTCGATGTTACAAACATTTCAGGATGTTCTCACTGACATTCCTGGACACACAGATGTCATAGAACATGACATAATTCTTACCGACAATAATCCAATTAGGGTTAGGCCGTATCCTATTCCTATACACTTTCAGTCGCAAGTGGAAAAGGAATTGGATGAAATGATTCAATTAAATATAATTGAACCATCGACTTCACATATTCTTCTTCCATGGTTATTGTCCGGAAGAAGGATAAGAACATACGAATTTGCGTTGATTATCGCAAATTGAATCAGGTCACAAAGTTCGACGCTGAACCGATGCCTTTGTTAGAAGATCTACTGATTAGACTTTCTAATTCTAGATTCTTCACTAAACTTGACTTGTCTAAAGGTTATTGGCAAGTGCCTTTAGCAGAGCATGCCAAACCTCTTACTGCTTTTTCTACACCTAGGGGTCTATTTCAATGGAATGTTATGCCTTTTGGTCTCATGAACGCCCCTGCCACTTTCGTTCGCATGATGCGTCGAATTCTGTCACATCGTTCGGATGTCATCGCATACTTAGATGACATCTGTCTCTTCAGTGATACCTGGGAAGATCACTATTTAGGGTTATATGACTTACTGTCCACTCTACGTGAGAATAATTTGACAGCAAAACCTTCTAAAGCTTTTGTTTGGTTTTGGTGAAATCTCTTTCCTGGGTCATCGTGTTGGTCATGGTCTCTTGAAGACAGAAGACCACAATACTTCCAAAATACTGAACATCTCTGTTCCTAAAACGAAGAAACAAGTTAGGAGTCTCTTAGGTTTAATTCAATTTTATGGGAGATTTATTCCAAATTTATCTTCGATCATGGCACCTCTCTCAACATTGTTGAAGAAAGGTTCGCCTAATCTGGTCCGTTGGTCTGAAGAATGCCAATCTTCACTAGACCAAATCGAGAATATATTTTCTTCTCCTCCCATCTTAAGATTACCTACTCTTGATAGGACTTTTGTTCTTCGGAGTGATGCTTCATCCACTGGGATTGGAGCAGCACTGATGCAAGAATATGCAAATACTCTGCATCCTGTTATGTACATTTCTAGAAAACTAAATGCGGCAGAGAGGAACTACTCGGTTTTAGACCGTGAGTTGTTAGCGATGGTTTGGTCAATTCTAAAGCTACAAGATTCCTCCTGGGCGCACATTTCATTCTAGAGACTGATCAGAAAGCTCTTACAGCTATTCAGACTAAGAATTTGAAGAGTTCGAGATCCACTCGATATGCTATAGCTCTTCAACCTTTTCACTTCACGGTACGAGCTATCCGTGGTGCGGATATTGTGATGGCTGACATTTTGTCTAGATGCCCACATGACTCCAACTAATACTTCTGTCCTATATTTCCATATATTACAGAGTCATAACACACCTATATTTCTACAATAGATTAGCACATCTGTACTTACTCTATATGTACACACTATCGTGCTTTGTTGTCATCTTCTTCTGTTCGTTTTTTAAGATGATAGAGGAGGACTGAGTAGTTAATATAAGGGCCGTTAGTTTACTAAACAGCCACAATTATTAATAATGTATTGTACCTTATGAAGCATATTAGTTATTAATTAGCATTATATTGCTTGTACTTTCTCAGAATGTCATTGTTGAGCTGAGGACTTACCTTACGAGTTCTAGATTGTGTACTTACCCTCGGAATACCAGAGCATATGTCCTGGATCGTCATGTAGTTTAACTTTACTATGTACTTATGTCATTACATGTCAAAGAATGTACTATTTAAATTTTCCTATCAGATTTGTACATCCATTTTTAAAGACAATATTAGAGTATGCTGTTTAATGATGATTATAGTAACTTGCATACGTATATTGTGTTTACATGCTAACGTGATGTGTGTTGGTGACACCTCCCCGATGTGAATATTTTTTGAGACATATTTATTTTTCTGTTGAGGTATATCCTCACCAGACACTCTATAATTAGCCTATTGTTTGGCAATTTAATTAATTATCAGCGCATAATTCGTGCGTTTTGAGCCGCTTATCGCTTGCTCTTTGATATTGAAAAAAAATATGTTCCACATTTTTTTTTATCGGGAGGAGGTGGTGATATGTTGCGTGATAAATTCTCGCAACATCGTTTTATTTCAATATCTGTTTTATAACGCAAGGGCAACAACTGCTTGAAATCTATAGTCACTTTTCTCGGTAAGCATTTGTCTTCTCGCGTTAGTATCGAATGCAGTTAACTTTTGAGCTGTGGTCATTTTTTGCGCTGGACTGCGCATGACTTGTCTTGTTGTTTGGTCGATCGGTTTCCGCCCACCACTAGTGGGAGTGAGCGATTTGGAATGGCGAAAGAGATGCCTCGTTGAAGAGGGGATCTCCGCTTTTTTTTTGTTCTGTCAGGGATGTGTAGTCCTCTTATGGATATTTCGTTTAGTCGAGATAATACCTCTAGTGTTTTCCCACATGTCGGGAGGCGTGATATTTCTGTGTATTTCATGAAAGCAAGGTAAATTGACTTTTTCATTAACTCTATCGATTTTGGGTCGTGAGCGATTTCGATTCATAGCCTGTCTCCGAAAGTCGTCGTCACGAGATGTTTTCCCAGCTCACATGTCGCTGCATTGTACTGCATCGGTTGATGCAGGTTCCAAGGACCATTACTTGCTACTTTGTTAAATGAACTAGGTTTAGAAAACCTTTATTATCTAGAGGATATTCTTGAGGACATTATTTATACTTCGGCAGACGTGTCTGTCTTGCTGAAGTCAAACTAAGGAGAGTGAACTGATCTCATACATCTGGTTATCTCCTGGCTGTTATAGAAAGGATGGAGTTGTTCATCTGACTACATTTACAGCACTTTGAAATATAACATGCATCTGACTCATCATTGTAATGCTGTCTACCGTTTATTGCTGTATTGAATGTTGCTGTGATAATGACTGTTTGATGTGCCTACACATTTGCGTAACCATTTTGTCACTGTGGCGTCCACAATAAATAATGAAGAAAAACGTCAACGGCTGTTTCAAGACTCATTGACTTTATACGTCGTGAGTTTACTGACGTCCTATGTGGATTGCCCTGTTATTGTTGCATGAACATTGTTTTGACTGAACACATCTACACACTACACAAAACCAGACATGCGGATGCCATCCATCATCATATGGCATCACGCATCAATGATGGGATCAAAAAGAGCTAAATAATCTACAACTTTTCATAAGACTTTATAAATAATTATATTCCATAGCAGTGTTGTGGTTTTTACCTAAAAATAAAAAATGAAAATTATCAGTTGCATTATTACATGGGTTGTTGTTGTTGACGATCAGAATCGACGTCACTGCACTCAGGGCAAACCCATAGGTGCTTAGTCTCCCTCAGCAAATGTCGTAGGATATGAATGGAATTTTTCCTATTGCGCGTTGGTTGTATACACGCCGGATGCATTCTCCCATACGTCCATCCCTGCTGGTCTTACGTCTGATGCCAACTTCCAGCAATCTTAGTCTTGATGATTCATCGATTGCCGTGTCATTCTCTAACAGGCGATCATTAATTGCCTTCAGTATCTCTCCCTTATCCATATACAATGCACCTTCTATGAGTGCTCTTGAAGCTAGTCAGTCAACTCTTTCATTGCCGAGTACATAGGTTAAAAAACGAATCTATAAAACTGTGCCCCTCAAAGGTCAGTTCTGCGCCCCTCTGAAATCCGCGCCCTATCCGGCTGACTAGCTGGCCTAATGGCAGCACATGCTCTGAACAGACAGCAAGTAGGAAAAGCTCTAGGGGCCACAGAGATGTGATTTTACAGAAGAATTTTTAAAATACCAAGGACAGTTAACAAGAGTAATCAGAGTGTCCTGAAATAGGCCAAGCGCAAAAGAAGCTTATTCCTCATATTACACGAAAACTATCTACCTTCTACAATCTACCTTGAGATGAAGAAAGACGGAGTACATCGTAACAGCAGAAACGATCGAAGGAAATTGAGACAGAGGAATATATTCTTCTACAGCAGCCTTGAGAACAGAATAAAAAGGAACACACGGTCCACAACAGAGTTATGATCGATGAAAACTGGGTGGAAAACAGAAATACACACTGAACAAATTCTGTGAATCTCGCGCAGCTAAACTCATAACTAACCCATTTCCTGTGTGTCGTCCAGTGTACTTCCCGCGGGTCTCTGAAGAGATGCTTCCTGCGGGTATCTGAACAGATGCTTTCCGCGGGTCTTTATAGATATGCTTCCCGCGTGTCTCTGAAGAGATGCTTCCCGCGGGTCTCAGAAGACATGCTTCCCTCGGGTCTCTGAAGAGATGCTTGCCGCGGGTCTCTGAAGAGATGCTTCCTGCGGGTCTCTGAAGAGATGCTTCCCGCGTGTCTCTGAAGAGATGCTTCCCGCGTGTCTCTGAAGAGATGCTACCGGCGGGTCTCTGAAGAGATGCTTCCCGCGTGTCTCTGAAGAGATGCTACCGGCGGGTCTCTGAAGAGATGCTTCCCGCGGGTCTGTGAAGAGATGCTTCCCGCGGGTCTCTGAAGAGATGCTTCCCGCCTGTCTCTGAAGAGATGCTTCCCGCGTGTCTCTGAAGAGATGCTTCCCGCGTGTCTCTGAAGAGATGCTTCCCGTGTGTCTCTGAAGACATGCTTCCTGCGGGCCTCTGAAGAGATGCTTCCCGCAGGTCTGTGAAGAGATGCTTCCCGCGGGTCTCTGAAGAGATGCTTCCCGCGGGTCTCTGAAGAGATGCTTCCCGCGGGTCTGTGAAGAGATGCTTCCCGCGGGTCTGTGAAGAGATGCTTCCCGCGGGCCTCTGAAGAGATGCTTCCCGCAGGTCTGTGAAGAGATGCTTCCCGCGGGTCTCTGAAGAGATGCTTCCCGCGGGTCTGTGAAGAGATGCTTCCCGCGGGTCTGTGAAGAGATGCTTCCCGCGGGTCTGTGAAGAGATGCTTTCCCGCGTGTCTGTGAAGAGATGCTTCCCGCGGGTCTCTGAAGAGACAACGAAAGAACAGGACTAATGCTCCCTCTGGCATGTTGTAAAAGACGACCAATATAAAATTGTTCACGAGGCTGGCAACCTCATCATCTAAAACCAAGTCCTACAGAAGTCACGGCTGCAAGTGTTTGTGCTGTTGTATGGGCTTCTTCAAAGGAAGAGGGGGGGGGGGGGCATCTGAAGTGGTGACCCCATGGTCCACAAAGAGAGCAAATGCAGATGATGATGATAACGATGATGATGACGATGCCTGATTGCGGAGAGTTAACAGCTGGGCACGGAGAGACATGAGCCTCGGCTTACACAGTTGTGAAGCGTAGTTGGCAGAGAGGATAGTTACGATTCGCTCCCGTGGCAAAGCAGTGGTGTTGTTCGGGAGGTCCTAGGTTCGATTCCCGGTGAGCCCATCACTCCTGTTGTTTTTCTGTTGTCTGGTCTTCTACTTCTTTATTTCCCACGAGTGTCTGGATAATAACCTTTGTGTATTATGTATTTACTGTGATTTATGCGGCAGAGAGTTACGTATCTATCTATACCGTACGTGACGCCGAATCTTTTCCCTTCCCACATCCCGCACTCCCTAGCCTGACTTGTCTTTCTCGGCTTATTTATTAACACTACATTACAGACACTGTCTAGCATTAAGCAAGAAATGTTGTTGAGGATGCTCTTAAATTCTTAATGAAGTCATGAAAGTAATCAGATCACAGAGATACTTTATTTGCAAGACTACGCCTTGATACATCAATATGCAAGCCGACAACCCTTGAAAAACGACTTCTGCGCATTCTTAAAATGAAATACATTATTTACAAAAATAAACTCAGTATTACAGCGTTTCATTAAAACTCTCCATGGCAACAACTACGTCTACAGTACTTTTACTCTGATGGAATGTTCTCAGCCAGGGGCGGACTGAACGTTTGGGTAATCTAGCCACTCCCGAGGGTCCACAGCAGTTGGGGGGCCAGTATCCACCAAGTGTGGAAAAAAAAGTCATCTTCGACTAAGAAGACAAGAAGAAAAAAAAGAAGACAAGAAGAAAAAAAAGAAGACAAGAAGGAAAAAAAGAAGACAAGAAGAATTGTCAGAAAAAAGAAGACAAGAAGGAAAAAAAAGAAGACAAGAAGAAAAAAAAGAAGACAAGAAGAAAAAAAAGAAGACAAGAAGAAAAAAAAGAAGACAAGAAGAAAAAAAGAAGACAAGAAGGAAAAAAAGAAGACAAGAAGAATTGTCAGAAAAAAGAAGACAAGAAGGAAAAAAAAGAAGACAAGAAGAAAAAAAAGAAGACAAGAAGGAAAAAAAGAAGACAAGAAGAATTGTCAGAAAAAAGAAGACAAGAAGGAAAAAAAAGAAGACAAGAAGAAAAAAAAGAAAAAAAGAAAAAAAAAAAAAAAGAAAAAGAGTCAAAAAAAAAAAAACAAAAAGAAAAAAAAGAAGACAAGAAAAAAAAAAAGAAGACAAGAAGAAAAAAAAGAAAAAAAAAAACAAAAAAAAGAAAAAAAAAAGACAAGAAGAAAAAAAAGAAGACAAGAAGAAAAAAAAGAAGACAAGAAGGAAAAAAAGAAGACAAGAAGGAAAAAAAGAAGACAAGAAGGAAAAAAAGAAGACAAGAAGGAAAAAAAGAAGACAAGAAGAATTTTCAGAAAAAAAGAAGACAAGAAGAAAAAAAAAGAAGACAAGAAGGAAAAAAAGAAGACAAGAAGAAAAAAAAGAAGACAAGAAGGAAAAAAAGAAGACAAGAAGGAAAAAAAAGAAGACAAGAAGAAAAAAAAGAAGACAAGAAGAAAAAAAAGAAGACAAGAAGAAAAAAAAGAAGACAAGAAGAAAAAAGAAGACAAGAAGAAAAAAAAGAAGACAAGAAGAAAAAAAGAAGACAAGAAGGAAAAAAAAAAAAAAAAAAAAAAAAAAAAAAAAAAAAAAAAAAAAAAGAAAAAAAGAAAAAAAAAAAAAAAAAGAAGACAAGAAGGAAAAAAAGAAGACAAGAAGGAAAAAAAGAAGACAAGAAGGAAAAAAAGAAGACAAGAAGAAAAAAAAGAAGACAAGAAGGAAAAAAAGAAGACAAGAAGGAAAAAAAGAAGACAAGAAGGAAAAAAAGAAGACAAGAAGGAAAAAAAAGAAGACAAGAAGGAAAAAAAGAAGACAAGAAGAAAAAAAAGAAGACAAGAAGAAAAAAAAGAAGACAAGAAGAAAAAAAAGAAGACAAGAAGAATTGTCAGAAAAAAGAAGACAAGAAGGAAAAAAAAGAAGACAAGAAGAAAAAAAAGAAGACAAGAAGAAAAAAAAGAAGACAAGAAGGAAAAAAAGAAGACAAGAAGAAAAAAAAGAAGACAAGAAGAAAAAAAAGAAGACAAGAAGGAAAAAAAGAAGACAAGAAGGAAAAAAAGAAGACAAGAAGGAAAAAAAAGAAGACAAGAAGAAAAAAAAAAAGAAAAGAAGGAAAAAAAAAAAAGAAAAGAAGGAAAAAAAAAAAAACAAAAAAAAAAAAAAGAAAACAAAAAGAAAAAAAAAGAAGACAAGAAGGAAAAAAAAGAAGACAAGAAGGAAAAAAAGAAGACAAGAAGAAAAAAAGAAGACAAGAAGGAAAAAAAAAGAAGACAAGAAGGAAAAAAAAAGAAGAAAAAAAAAAAAAAAAGAAGACAAGAAGAAAAAAAAGAAGACAAGAAGGAAAAAAAAGAAGACAAGAAGGAAAAAAAAGAAGACAAGAAGAAAAAAAAGAAGACAAGAAGAAAAAAAAGAAGACAAGAAGGAAAAAAAAGAAGACAAGAAGGAAAAAAAAGAAGACAAGAAGAAAAAAAAGAAGACAAGAAGAAAAAAAAGAAGACAAGAAGGAAAAAAAAGAAGACAAGAAGGAAAAAAAAGAAGACAAGAAGGAAAAAAAAGAAGACAAGAAGGAAAAAAAGAAGACAAGAAGAAAAAAAAGAAGACAAGAAGAAAAAAAAAAAAAAAAAAAGGAAAAAAAAGAAGACAAGAAGGAAAAAAAAGAAGACAAGAAGGAAAAAAAAGAAGACAAGAAGGAAAAAAAAGAAGACAAGAAGGAAAAAAAGAAGACAAGAAGAATTGTCAGAAAAAAGAAGACAAGAAGGAAAAAAAAGAAGACAAGAAGAAAAAAAAGAAGACAAGAAGGAAAAAAAAGAAGACAAGAAGGAAAAAAAGAAGACAAGAAGAAAAAAAAGAAGACAAGAAGAAGAAAAAAAAAAAGACAAAAAAAAAAAAAAGAAAAAAAGAAGAAAAAAAAAAAAAAAAAAAAAAAAAAAAGAAGACAAGAAGAAAAAAAAGAAGACAAGAAGAAAAAAAAGAAGACAAGAAGGAAAAAAAAGAAGACAAGAAGGAAAAAAAGAAGACAAGAAGGAAAAAAAAGAAGACAAGAAGAAAAAAAAAAGAAGACAAGAAGAAAAAAAAGAAGACAAGAAGAAAAAAAAGAAGACAAGAAGAAAAAAAGAAGACAAGAAGAATTGTCAGAAAAAAGAAGACAAGAAGAAAAAAAGAAGACAAGAAGAATTGTCAGAAAAAAGAAGACAAGAAGAAAAAAAAGAAGACAAGAAGAAAAAAAAGAAGACAAGAAGAAAAAAAGAAGACAAGAAGGAAAAAAGAAGACAAGAAGAATTGTCAGAAAAAAGAAGACAAGAAGAAAAAAAGAAGACAAGAAGAATTGTCAGAAAAAAGAAGACAAGAAGAAAAAAAAGAAGACAAGAAGGAAAAAAAGAAGACAATAAGAATTGTCAGAAAAAAAAAGACGAGAAGCTCTAGAAATGACTATGATGCTGTTAAAGTATTGTTACTTAAGCCGGGCAACGCATATCAACAAGGAAGTATGTATACAAACCATGTCGGAGTGCGATAAAACCTGTTATGATTTTACGCATAACAGTTAGCATACATTATTAGAGTACGCACAAATGACGGGAAAGGGGAAAACGAGAGAAGATAGTGGGACAATTTAACATCATAGCATGGAGACAAATACAAGTCAACAAGAAACCTGATAAACAAAACCATGGAATGAAAGTTGATGAGAAACATGATCACCTATGCCAAAAGGCATGACACTTTAATAAATTCTAATTTTATCGTTCTGCGTTTCCCAGCTTGAATGCATTTTTTTTTTTTTTTCATACAGTGTTTTATCGGAATGAATTCTTGGCCAATCTGGCACGTGGGCGCGTTTTTCAAATGGCGCCGCGTCGGGATAGCAGGTCAAATAAAATGTTTACTATACTTAACGAAAACATGTAATTGTAATCATATTAGATGTCTGACACAAATTTGATGATGGAGTTACGTAATGATGTCATTCCTTTCTGTGGCACAGTTACCGGTTTCGGGAATAGGCACGTCGTAGCGCCACGCTCCAGTCTACCCAGCTGTAAACGGGTACCTGATTCTGCCCATGAGTTAGGGAAAGCAAAGAAGGGAACTGGTTACCCCAACTCATAAAGAAGGACCTGGTATAGTTAAGTCTCTAACATTTCACTCCCCCTAAGGCAGTGTTTTCTATGGGACTTACCGTTGTATCTTAACACTACGCTTGCCTGTGAACTAGAATCGCTCCGCGTACATCGTCTAACGTCTTAGGTGGCACAATACTAGTACTGAGTTGTTTTGGAGGCAGGCAGATTTTTAAAGCGAGTATACTTTTGGTGAGAATAATCTAACATCTTGTCTGCAGATGTGCGAAAAGAACTTTACACACATTCCTGAAGAAATACGGTACAACGTACAAATAAGCGTCAGTAACTTACAGCAAAACATTATTTCCTAAAATCAATAAAAGCACACGAAACAAACAAAATATATACAGCCAATCAGTTTCTGAATCAGGAACATGTGAATCAATAATTACTCCAAGGGGTAATTAAAGGCATAAAACTGAGATTCCGCCTGCAATACTAGAGGGAATCAAACATTTCACAGATAATCTTACAGTATTATGATGCATGTGACAAAGGCACGTTGTGATGTAATGGTACTGTCAGCACAGATAATAAAGTCTCGTGTAAAACTATAACGGTAATCAAAGAGCAGTTATCATTACCGCAGAACTGGCTTTAAGGTACTTTTTGTTTTCTTTTTGTTCAACCACTTTTATTTAACTTCACTTGCGATTTTCATATTACTCTCGTGTCAAATCTTTCACGCTCAAAATCGCTATGAGAGAGCTGAAACATCTACCACGTTTTGAGCCGCACTGATGTGATGCAGCCAATTTTATATAATAACTAAAACAATGTGACAACAAGATGGAAACAACTCCATTATAAAGGGTTTAAAGAAAGGGAAATAATGGACTAAGAATGTAGATCATGTTTCGTATTGCAGGGGAAGGCGTCGAGTGGTGAATGGTGACGGGTCGATTAAATAAATGTGTTTCTTCAAACAACTAGGCCAGAGACTTTTGTTTTAAACATAGCTTTGGTAATGACCAACTTGCTTATCATCTTTACATTAGATGCTCACACTTATTAAATTATATTCTATTCAAAGATGCATTTATCTCGGTAGAAGTTGACAGCGGTTTCGAAAAATTCATATTCAGTTACTTAAAAGTAAATGGGGAAAAAAGACAAGTTTGTGGGACTCACTTTTGTTATTGTTACCGTTTGCATCTCTAATCCGCCTCGAATTCTAAAGGTACCGGGTTCGCTTCCAGTACAGGGAATATAATTGATGGAAATTACTTTCAGAACTTGTGGTTCCTAATGATGTCGTACGCCCCCCTGATCTTCTGTGTAATGAGATCGAATGCCTAGCCTTCTCGGATAAGGGCGAAAAAAATAGGAGGTCCCGTGTGCAAGTTAAAAATCCCCCGGAAGTTGGAAATAGTAAGAGTAGGCCATACGGCCGCTGCCCTGGCACAGTTTTAAAAATTAAGAAACCTACCCACCACTAAAATATTTTAAGAATATATGATTCCTGCATACACACATTGGGATCCTCTCAGGTGCTACGGAGTTCGTGCACTGTACTGAGATCCTCCTTGTGTGATCTAAGGGAGAAGATCGGAGCACTGATGGAGGTGTCCGTGTGCAATGAAGATGGTACTTAAAACCAAACACCAAACTTAAAATGCACTAAAAAAAAAAAAGCGCAGAAAATAATTGTCGATACATTCTCTTGCATAGAATACAAGTGAATGTCCAGTTATCATTTATCAGGAATTCGTCATATCGTCTAAAAAGTAATGATTACCTGACCACCCACGTTTATTGTATGCAATAGAATGAATGGTACATTTATTTTGTTGTGTTTATTGCATATGGTAACAATAATACAAGTGGATCCGTGAAACTTCTTCTTCTTCTTCCTCCTCGTTCGCCTTCAGACTTCCACATTTATGACTCTAATAAAGGCAGCAGTCAACTCAAGGTTCCCGACATCTCCAAACAGTTTTTCGTTGACAGAAGTAGGTTGTTGCCATATGCTACCCCGTTCATTACTGTAGGTTGGGCAGTACTGCAGCAGGTGTTCGACTGTCATCGGGCTGGTACCGCAGGTGCAGAGATCTGTTGCACCAATTTTGTATTTGTGGTACAGATGGTATCTCAATCTGTTGTGCCCAGTGCGCAGTCGAAAAATGATGACCTGTTCTTTTCTGGATAGTTGATGATATGCGTCATTTTTCAAATGTCCCGGGTGCTCTCTTTCCCATTTGGACTTGAATGTAGCCTTTATAGTGGTCTTTGCCGTTGCGTAAGTTGTCTCTATATCATTTTGCTGTAAGGCACCTCCTTCTTTAGCAAGTCTATCTGCCTCTTCATTTCCTGGTATGTTGCAATGGGCTGGTATCCACTGGATAGTGCACTTCTTGAAGCATTCGGCCAGTCTTTCAAGGGAGATTATCAGATCTTTCAATCCGTGAAACAACAATAAGAACTACAACGACAACTACTACAACTGCAACAACTACAAGTACTACTACTACTACTACTAACACTACTGCTATTAGCACTACAACTACAACCACTAACAATACTACCACTAACACTGCTAACACTACAACCACTACCACTACTACCACTAACACTACAACCACTAACACTACAACCACTAACACTACTACCACAACCACTACAACCACTAACACTACTACCACTAACACTACAACCACTAACACTACAACCACTAGCACTACTACCACTACAACCACTAACACTACAACCACTAACACTACTACCACTACCACTACAACCACTAACACTACAACCACTAACACTACAACCACTAACACTACTACCACTACCACTACAGCCACTAACACTACTACCGCAACCACTACAACCACTAACACTACTACCACAACCACTACAACCACTAACACTACTACTCCTACCACTACAACCCTCCCCCCAATTACAAAGTGGCTCAAGCTATTTTTGTGACTAAAAACAAACAAAAAAACAAACAAAACCATTATCCTCAAGAGTAAACCATCACTTCAATAAATATCGTAAAATTTACGCGCAGAAATTAATTCACGTTAGAAACCTAATCTCAACACAATAAACAAAACCCACTACAAACACAATATAAAAACTACAAAAGGGATTCTGAAAAATCCACGCATAGTTAACCTACACATTTTCCCAAACGAATTCTACTCACAATAACATTCTAATTTTGTTACTAAAGCTAAGTAACTAACAATAAGTGCAACTTCTCCAATGTAACCTCTCCCATAAAAATACATCAGTATCTCCTAAACGCTAAACTAACCCTTATAAAACAACTCACTCAAATAAACATTACTAAAAGCCAAAATAATAGACCCCAGTCAAACATCTCATACAAACTAACCAAATAAAGAAAACAACCACACAACATTCAACAACTACCAACTTAAACAAAACCACCCCCAAACACTAAAAGTAATGGAATATACAAACCAAATTACTGAATATATACCTCAACCTACATAAATAAATAAGCCTACACAAAACAACTATAAGACCTAACAGGTAACTGTACCTTCATAGGGGAATTATTACATGAATAAACCAGACAGAATATACAACAATACAACATAACGTAGACATTCTCAAAATTCAACACACAGTTTTCTCTCACCCATAACCAAACCACCATACAGCTAAATCCTTATAACACTGAAAATATACATGATACAGCCATAGATAAACCATATCAAATTTGTACACCAAATACTTACCACTTTGAATACCCCATAAAACCTGATGGGAAACATTTTAATCCGAAACCCAGTAATCCAACTTGTTTTACTGTCTAATCCCCCCATCCAGAATTAGTCCATGGCGGTTCAACCATACTATTCTACAAAGAACCCCTCTTTCTTATTACAACCACCCTCTCCCATTCACGGCTATTACATACGTACCAGCTACCCGTGGTCCACTATCGCCGGCTCCAGTGTGTACACATTGCTCCAGTGTATATATTGACCACCAATACGAGCTTTATCCTGTCCCACGTTCCTGAGTGGTATTTGCCAGTCCCTACTATTCACGGACTATTTGTCTGGCGGTTTCACCATTTCTTACAATATATGTTTTCTTTTTGCTTCACTATATCTTTTATGTATCCTCCTTCTTGGGATCAATTAGCTCCTGAATCTCCCAAATCAGTTCACTATAAGGACTCGGCCATCTAGCCTACGTGGCCTTGTAGGGCAGCAACAAACCTGTCCCCACTTCAACTCGGACCAGTGGCCAAAATGTCCTTGCGTGCAATGTGCCTCCAACTCTGAATTCATCATTGTCCCATCTCAGGTATGGGTCCTTTTACAACCCACAGTGGGAGCCAATTGTGTTTTCTTTTCGCCTTCCTATTCTTGCTGTCCATATAGCACAGCAGGTTCCAGTGTGTGGATCTTTCAGTGTCCTGAACGAGGATGTAAGCATTATTGGCCATCTTTATTCTGCAAAGGTAAGCAAACCTTTTAGGGCTAGACCTACAAAAAAATGTGTCCACTTTTTTACATGCATTCGGGTGCAAATGCCAACCCTAACTCTCAATTCATACTTGATTTGTGCATTTCTCAACCCAGAGAGGTGAGTCTTTGGTATGCCATAATGTCTTTCGCCGTCAACTGTATGAATCTTCTGAAAATGTATCATATACCACATACTCCAGTTATACTAAGTATATTATCAGGTATATCAGAGGATATAGCATTATATATATATATTATTCTTGCATATAGTAGCACTAATATATAATACTATTCTAATATATGCATGTGTCTATTTACAGTTGTGCATGTTCGAAAGGTTGTATACAAAATTATGAATATATGCCTTTGTATGTGTTTTTCGACCTGATATAAGGTATTGTTAGATCTTCTATACTATATTTATATTTGCATCCCCCATATTTTATAGGTATGGCCTATGCATAGTAAATTAATCGGCCCGGACTTAATGTATATCATTTACCCTTTAACAACAAAACAACGCAGAAATGTATACTGCACAACTAATATACCAGCCTTGTCTAGATCACTAAGCAAATGGCTAACAACCAAGACGCGTGCTCAATGTGCTGACAGGTTGGCCTAATAAAGTGCAGAGTCCCACCAGAGCTTAATAGTACGCCAAACAAATGCTACCACAAGCATTTAATCGCTCGCATGTGGCTAGGTTTAGTTGCACAAACAAACGCATAGCCCTCATGACAAGCAATGGCCTAACAACCAAGGACGCGCTCATGTGGACTGTCAGTTTTGCACAACCAGATCACGCACAACGATGCTACCAATCAGAGATGCGATACAATGGTGGCTTTAGTTTCACACGCAGAGCCTCATGTGGGACTTAGATGTTTCACTAACGCAAAGCATGAGCCATGATGGGGGGCTGTCCAGTGACCACAACAGATCCCCACTAGCTTCATTTTACCAATGGCTAACATACCAAGACGCGACTCATGTGGGCTAGAGTAGATTCACAGCAAGAGCAGCCCCAAAGACATACACACAACAACCCAGAGTCACTGCATGTGGCTGACAGTTCACAGCTAGAGCCCCTTTAGACAGCACACAACGGCTACCAACCAAGATGAGCTTCTATGACTCAGTTCACAAGAAGAGCTCATCTAGACCGCATACAACGTCTGCCAACGAAGACTACGACACTAGAAACACACATCTAACATACTTAAAAAATCTCCCTCTGCGTCAAAGATCTAACACAGTTACCTCCAAAATATAATCAACAAAGGCGTATCTGCTGCAGAGAATTCGCAGATGTGGGAACACTATTTTTTAAAGTACACTATGAGCCATATCATAACCGATGCACAAGACAATGCAGTTAGGAAGACAAATAAAAACACTAAACTAATTATCGCTGTGCCTAATTGCTCGAATGAAGGCTGCATTACATGTCCCGTGTTTATCTTACCTCACAATCTCAAGTCAAAAAATAACACAGCACGATCTATTCACTTCCAACCTAATTAAGAACCGAGGAAGCTTTTAAAATTCTATGAAATATGTGAACATTCTAGAAAAATCGCAACGAATTTTTCATCTATACCACTAGCTATGCCATCCTCACAAATACACCAATCCATCTGAGTATGTTAAGTTGACTACTCCTACATGGAGGAAGTGGCGTGGGAGGTACTGTATTTCATGTTGTACTGGGCGTTATAAAAATGCTAAAAGATAAGCCGCGATAACACGATTCCTACTTTCGGTCAGTGGTTCTCAACGTGAGTCATGGCATATTTCTAAGGGGCCACAGTAAATGCCATATTTCTGGCAAACTACCTTGTTCCAGCTAACAGCGACTATGCGGGGGGCATAGATGTAAATAAGGCTCAGAAGGGTCTCTTCTGCAATGAGCAAAAAAAGGGTTGAGAACCCCTGCTTTAGGTGATGCTTTATAAAGAAAAAAAAAGCTATAGTGGTGTGCAGCATGAGAATAATTCTCATTAACTGAACAGGGTCAAACAGGTTCACGCGATATAAGTGAAGAATAGTTCCTTTTAAGTACACACAGGTCAAAACACATTAAGATTGCAGGAGAATAACCGTTTTCTTGCTTATACGGCTGTAAGAAGTGGTGTGCATGTGGTTAGATGCCTTAAACGTAACAGAAGGATGAATAACGAATAAATGTTCACAATAGCTGTCTTCTTTCCTCTTTCACCTTGCATACTGGTATTCACACTGTTTAGGCGCCTGAATATTTCTGCCAGGTATTATAGCTTGGCACACCAAAGTTCACAGCTGAGATTTTCATAAAATGTTATGTTTCTTTCTCACTGAAAAAAATTTTTTCATTTCGTTCCTTAGTTCATACACCCGAGCTAACACTCTTCCCATTGATAACCATTTCACTTCTGTGTGTAAAATTAAACATTCATACTGCGAATTCATAGCTTTACAAAGCTGTTTAAAGAGTCGGGTCTTTAGAAGCCTTGACTTCACAAAATTGACCATAAGAATAACCTGGCCTAATACAGACTTTAATTCTTTCCCCAGTGTCTTTCCAACCATGGCTTCCCTATGCAGAAAGCAATGTGTAGAAAGCATGTTAGCATTTTGCTCTCTTACAAGTGCGACAAAACCTTTGATAGACCCCATCATAGATGGAGCGCCATTTGTGCAAACACCCCCACACGTGGCTTCCAAGACCCCACATTTTTTTTTAAAGTAGGCAGTCAAGGTATCAAATATATCTTGACCTCTCGTGCGATCTACAAGTTTTCTGCAGCATAAAAATTGGTTTATGATTTCATTTCCATGGACAAAGCGAAAAAATGCTAATAGTTGCGCTTTGCCACTTACGTCTGTAGATTCGTCAACTAGAAAACTTACGCCAAGTCTACCTGTCGCGTGCCATTAACTCATGGTCTTTTCGTGTTTTCCTCATCCCCTTCACGTCTGTCTCCAGTTCTCTTCTCCACGTGTTCTTTGGTCTCCCTCCACCTCTCTTACCCTGGGGATTCCAGAACAGGGATTGTCTGGTAACACTGTCAACAGATTGTCTGGTAACACTGTCAACAGATTGTCTGGTAACACTATCAACAGATTGTCTGGTAACACTATCAACAGATTGTCTGGTAACACTATCAACAGATTGTCTGGTAACACTATCAACAGATTGTCTGGTAACACTATCAACAGATTGTCTGGTAACACTATCAACAGATTGTCTGGTAACACTATCAACAGATTGTCTGGTAACACTATCAACAGATTGTCTGGTAACACTATCAACAGATTGTCTGGTAACACTGTCAACAGATTGTCTGGTAACACTATCAACAGATTGTCTGGTAACACTGTCAACAGATTGTCTGGTAACACTATCAACAGAATGTCTGATAACACTGTCAACAGATTGTCTGGTAACATTATCAACAGATTGTCTGGTAACACTATCAACAGATTGTCTGGTAACACTATCAACAGACTGTCTGGTAACACTATCAACAGATTGTCTGGTAAGACTGTCAACAGATTGTCTGGTAACACTGTCAACAGATTGTCTGGTAACACTGTCAACAGATTGTCTGGTAACACTATCAACAGATTGTCTGGTAACACTGTCAACAGATTGTCTGGTAACACTGTCAACAGATTGTCTGGTAACACTGTCAACAGATTGTCTGGTAACACTATCAACAGATTGTCTGGTAACACTTTTAACAGATTGTCTGGTAACACTATCAACAGATTGTCTGGTAACACTATCAACAGACTGTCTGGTAACACTATCAACAGATTGTCTGGTAACACTATCAACAGATTGTCTGGTAACACTATCAACAGATTGTCAGGTAACACTATCAACAGATTGTCTGGTAACACTATCAACAGATTGTCTGGTAACACTATCAACAGATTTTCTCAACGTGTGTCCTATCCATCTCCAGCATCTTCTTCTCATCTCTTATTCCACTGACGCCTGTCTGGTTCTTGTCATCAGTTCCACATTAGTAGTCTTGTCAAACCACTTCAATCCTTCTATTCTAGGATAGTATCCATTTATGAAAGTCTATAGCTTGTCGGCTGCTGTTTTTGTTGCAGTAGCTGGGGTATGTGGGAATAAGAGACTGCTTGTAAACTTTAGTGTGTTCTGAAAAGTAATTTTAGACGTGCGAGTTATGAAATTGACCGAATTTTACAATGTGACACATCAGGTGGTTTGGTCATGTGACAGATGTGATTTTTTTCTCCGGAAGTAAGTATTTTGTACCCTGTAACATTTCACCTTGTGTCCACTAGTTCCGACAGCTTAACGATACAGCGTTACATTAAAGTTAAAGGTAGTCCAATAGCATACACTGCCGCAGGGGTGGTTAAGTGTTAAGCACTTCACTATACTACGTCCAGCACTGAGGAGTGGTGTGACCAGTTCCCTTCCTGGCTGCCTTTTCCTTCCGTAACTCAAGAGCAAGCTGAAGAAGAAAGAGGTCATGATACTAAATGTAATAAATCCTGAGCCCATAAAAACAAGGAACCAAAAGCTGGAACAAACAGATACATTTACATATCTAGGAAGCATTGTAACACCAGACGGCGGAACAAGCAAAAACATCTGTAACAGACTGCACAAATCCAGAACAGCCTTTGCAAATCTAAACAACATTTGGAAATCTTCTCAGTACAGCACAAACACCAAGTTAAGATTATACGAGAGTTGCGTACTTTCTGTACTTTTGGATGGCGCGGAGTGGTGGAGAGTAACAGAACAGGAAATGTCCAAATTATCCTCTTTCGACACAACCTGTCTAAGGTAAATTCTTTGAATTGTTTGGCCGAATGTCATCTCCAACCAGGAACTGCTTAAACAGAGCAGTCAAAAAGATATGCACACCATCATTGAAGCCTGACGCTGGAACTGGGTTGGTCATGTCCTCAAAAGGGACCCTGACATCATCACCAGAACTGCTATGCTACAGACCCCAGAAGGACGGCGAAAGAGAGGCAGGCCAAAGACAACCTGGCGGAGAACAGTGAGCTAAGATGCAAAGTATGAACCAGAGTTGGGGCACGGCACGAAGAATGGTCACCGACTGAGCAAAATGGGGACAATTTGTTGCTGCTCTATAAGACGCCACAAGGCGTGGTGGCCTCTGACTGCTTTGTCAGGCAGCGGCTAAGGATCCAAGAAGAGACTAGAGAGTGACCATACCGTGAACCGAACCCGCCATGTTCTCCGCGAGAGACCAGCGCTCTAACCACTCGTCAAATTAACGCTCAACGTTACATTACACCCGGCAATTGTGTCGCTTTCCCTATTCCATTCAGCGTTCTAAAATGCCACGAACGTGATTCTACAGGGTTGACTGAACAGTCACTTCATATTTTTAAACTGTTATTTCTTCACTGCAATCCAACTTATTTATTTGAAACAAACATGAAAATAAAGACAATTAACTGCCTTTTTATTACATAACGTGTTGTCACATGAACATTAAACTCAAGGTGAGATGTTGTTTATTCAACACATGATTTCATAGTGGGTAGCAATTCTGGCTATCTCTTGTAACGCCAGTTTATTCACCATTTTATATAACATTATATTTTATTTTGCTTCGGGGGCTTAAAAAATGAAGAAAATAAATTAGTCAAACAGCAGTCACTGCCCCTTTGTTTTAACTTTTTCTTCATGTATATCCACTGGATACCAGTAAGGATATAAACACTAAAAAATAGGACGCGACGTTTCAAACCACCCTGCAGATTGTCCTTATTCATCGAACATTCATCTGACTTCTGGTTTTTATAAGATGCGTCATGTGACATGATTCTTTCCAACTCGAGCTAGCAAAAAGACGTCGAAAGAGATAGGGGAAGACAAAGAGAGCAAATACTGGACAGTTTGACATCGTGGCATGGAAAGAAGTCAACAGTAGAATTTATAAATTGTACTGGAGACAGGAAGTTGTGGAAAGACATGATCTCCTACGCCACTAGGCATGGTACTTGAAGAAGAAGAAGACGTTTACTACACGCCACAACCAAAATATCAAAACCCAGAAGATATGGCTTTGCTTACTTTATCTGGCTTCTCCTCCATGACATTTTCAGTTTGGTTGAATCTTGCTAGGACCACCAAGCTTTTCCTCATATAACTCATGGTATTCATTAGGCACACAACCATCCCCGCCACTTCAGGGCGAAGCAAGACGGAACGGCAGCAGGTACCACTTCTGTTCAAAAATGGAGCAGGTAAACTAGCTTTAATATATCTTTTGGGTCGTGACACATTTGGTGGCGATCGGCAATAGGGTGTGGAATTTATCGAGCGTTCAAAACTAATAATCGGAACTGTATTGTTTGTATGTGAGCCCGTGAGTGCAAGCGTGCGTGTGTGTATGTGAAGAGATGTAAAGTATACACACACGTCTTATATGATTCTTTTCTGCGGTAAAACAGACTGTTTCAGCCCTGCTTTGATTTGACAAATCATATTCAAATTCAAATGAAAGGCCTTTCTGTTATACTAGTCCGGGGTACTTTCAAGATTATAGTCAGGTACACGAAAAGTAATACAGAACAAAATACGAGTATATCTAACCAACTCAGAGGGCTAGGTCAAATCTCTACATGAGTGAAGAGTTATGATTTTTTAAAAGAAATAAACAAATTAATTTAAACAACACCCTGGTTAATTAGCAGACGTAGACAAGTTGAACACGTGCTTTAGTTAATTAACACCAGACGTGAAGTTCCTTGTTAATAGGAGGCAAAGATTAACAAAATCCGGTTTCAGGAACAGTTCGTTCCCACGAGTTTTCCGACTTGTGACAGTAATAAGCACAAATGGTTACAGTACATATGTTATCGAAATTTATATATATATATATATATATATATATATAACCGTCACAGGCACCACTGGAAAAAAACACGCACGTGCTCACATATAGTCATATTATACTTACTTAGTCGTTTCTACCTACAGATACACAGGGATATTAATACAAGAAAACCAACTCCTCCACAAGTATTACACTTACAATTACCTATATTTTATTTAAATAAACATTTCAT
>JAMPIV010022272.1:270000-306931 GCA_024509875.1 Oreohelix idahoensis
TCTTATTAAAGATTGTTCAGGGATCTTTTTCCTTTGCGGGGGGGAGCTTGCTTTTTCTTATTTCTTCCTGTCTAGTTATTCTATTTTCAACAAACAAACAAAATAAATGTACAGCTGTAGTTGGCATTCGTCTAATTTCAGCGAATTAAGAGCACACTAATTAAGACAGTCGGCAAAGGAAAGATCGATGGACAGAACAAAAAACGGACATTTAATTTAAGTCAGTCGGCAAAGGAAAGATCGATGGACAGAACAAAAAACGGACATTTAATACTCTGTGTCCTCCTGTCTGACGTTTTTTATTTTTTTAAATCCACTTTTATTGAACTCGAAATAAGGTTTATATATTTGTGGTGGTTCAAATCTTTAACGCTCTAAATCTATATGTCCCAATTATCACAGAGAGCAAAACTTAGCAAGCGTTGCATATTTTAATATTTAATGTTTCGATCGGCATTCGCACAGAAATTTGTAATATGAATATATAACAAATGATATATAATATTAAATAAAGTGGGGGTGTAAGAGAACTTCACTAAAGTAATTGAAATAATTAACTGAGAAATGAAAGATGGGATTTCGAACATGTGACGATTCAATCAAGGCTTTTCTTTAAACAACTAATTTAACGGTATGACCTAGTCACTAACAACCTGTCTGCGTTAAACACACTAGTGCATTTCTGTCTATCCTCTTCTGATTGTTGTTGTTGTTTAACTAGGGCAGCTGAGCTTCTCGCTCTTTTGCAGCCAATATCAAGTTGAAGACTTCTTGGTGTTATCTAGACTGTAGATCTAGACTTTGACTTTGCCCACTTCATCTAAATTTCAAGGACATTAGATGATAAAAGTGTGTCACCAAAGGTTGTTTTTTTTTCCCCTTTACTAGTTAGGTCGGATTGGCTAAGAGGTATGGCGTCCGCCTCGAATTCTAGAGGTACCGGGTTCGACTCCCAAGCAGAGGGAACATAATTTATGGAAATTTGTTTCTCTCCAGAACCAGTAGTCCTAATAATGTAATTCTCCCACCTGGTCTCCTGGGTAGTGAGATCGGATGCCTAGCCTTCTCGGATACGGGCGAAAGGTTGCGCAAGTTAAAAATCTCATGTCAGTTGGAAATCATACTTACTTTACCTACTTAGTCGTTCCTCTTCTACGTGAGGTGTAGAGGTTTGTAAGAGAAAGCGCCATACTATTATATCGGCTGTCTTCCTCCTGGCTTGGTTCCATTCTAGTCCTCGGTCCTTCAAAGATTGTCTAATGTTGTCCTCCTAGCGGACTTTGGGTCGTCCTGGAGGTCTGGATCCCTGGCTCTTAGTTTCCCATGCTTGCCGTGGTAGCCGATCTTCTCCCATTCTGCAGACATGGCCAAACCATCTCAGTTGGGACTGTTCTACTTGGGTCTGCAGGGGTTGGGTTTTTAGGCCTTGACGTATCGTCTGGTTGCGGACCACGTGTCTTCTTGTTACTTCAACCACCTTCCTCAGATACATCATTTCTGAGTTTTGGATCTGGCTTTTGTGGGCTGTATTCACTGCTCATGATTCGCATCCATACGTCAAGACTGGGACATAGGTGGAGCGGTATACAACCATCTTCGTCTTATTACCAACTTCTCTTTTGCTGAGGAATCCTCGATTTATGTCTTGAAAAAGTCTCCCAGCGCTGCTCTTCGGGTAGCCAACTCTTCTTTGATGCCTCCCTTCCGGTCTATGACAGCTCCAAGGTATTTAAAGTGGTCGACCTTCTCCAGGACCTGTTCTCCCGGCTTAATCTGATGTCTTCTTTCCTCTCGTGATATCACCATGGTTTTTGTTTTCGAGCTGCTTATGATCATCCCTCTCTTCTCCAGCTCTTCCTTCCAGACTTGCAGGTTGGCAGTTGGAAATCGTAAAGCCCTGGCAAAATTTAAAAATTAGAAACCTACCCAACACAAAAATATTTATTGCATGTTTGATTCCTAATATTTACACACCAAGATTCTCGCCGGTGTACTCTGCTGACATCCTCCTTGTGTGATCTAACGGAGGAGATCAGAGCACCGATGGAGTTGTCCGTGTGCAATGAAGAAAGTCCTTAAAACCAAATCAAACCAAACCCTTTATTAGTAGCTCCTTTACGAAACATGAGGCCATCTTTCCAGCCGGCTCTCTTGCAGGTTAGCTTTCGTTACAGCAATGTATCTGCTTTTGGAAAGGTGGTTTCTGCAGCGATTCGTTTCGCATGATGAGGCTGACAGCCGCAGGCACAACTTTATTTAGTCATCACTCATTCATTCATTACTCTTCAGCTCCCCAAGGAGCATATGTCTTCAATAAATGTATGCCAAGTCCTCCTGTCCCGTGCCATTCCCTCAAGGTCTTTCTCGTCCCATTCAATTCTGTCTCCAATTCTCTTCTCCGTGTGTTTTTCAGTTACTTCGGCTTCTCTTACCCTGGCGATTCCAGAATAATGACTGCCAGATGGTGCTATCAACAGGTTTCCTCAATGTGTGTCATAGCTATTGCAAGCGTCTTCTTCTCATCAATGTTCCCACTGGCACTTGTCTGGTTATTGTTATTAGTCATACATTAGTGGCCATGTCGTACCATTTCAATCCGAAGAAGAAGACACAGAAATATGCAAAGAAAAAGAGAATGAGCAAACGAAAAAAAAAAGAAAGACAGCTATGAATGTAAGAAAGAAAGAAAGAAATAATGATTAATAGAAAGAAATCAAGAAAGAATATTTCTAGCCCAAAGCCGACTATGAAACGTGATACCAGCGTGAACCATAATCACACTTCAGTTTTTATCTATTTTCTGGAATTTCACAATTTTTTGATGTTTTTCCTCCCTCGAGCTACGTTTGATTTAGCTCTCAAAGATCACATGATCAACCATAAGGATTATTGAACTGTACAAATGTTCTAGGTTTCGATAACGGGGAGAAAAATTACCAAAACTAATTATTGCCAAACTAATTATTCTCAAAAAACGATGCACGAAGCACGACTGGGGAAGCCTGGTAAAACATAGCACGTAAAGCGCATCGACAGTTCTAAGGAATCGACAGAATAATAAATAACCAACGTAATGACTAATGTACTCATTTATCTGGGCAAGAACTGGATTGACACGAAAATTGGTTTGGCATAAATAAATATATTATATGACGAAATAATATTCATAACTGAAAATACACACAAACTTCAAGAAGTCGTGAACTGAATATACTGTACAATAAAAGGCCTTAATTATTATTATTATTTTTTTTTTAGTTATAAAAAAAAATGCTGTCTTTAGTTAACAGAATGTTAAAGAAAACAAAAGGCTGAAAAGGTACTCGGTGTCTCTTTTATAATGAAAATAAATTATGAAACATCTCCGTCATTTCTTGACGGGTTACTTCCGAAGAGATATGTGAAAGCCGAATGATCAAATTATTGGTCGCAACGTGGGATGATTCCAATCAGTGTTCAAGATAACCTTCACTCAAAGTACGATGCTGTGCGTGCTATTTTCATACTTTCCCGAAGAGCTGCGATCGTTTCTTCCTTTGAGACTTTCCTACCAAGGAAGCTCTCTAAGTCACGATTATACATGATTATGATGCGTAATGTTTTATCGCTACGCTGTAAGCCGAATGTTGAGCGATTTAATCCAGTTCAGGGATGCCAATTAGTTTTTAAAAAAAATTTCGAATCATAAATAAAGCACCTAAACAAAATGTTAACTTAAGGAAATATTGCGTAAATAAGCACCATAATGTCCTTGGGCAACTTTCAAAACGTCGCACACTATAAACGGCATAAAAAGCATAATTTCTGGAGTAAAACCGTTCTCTACTCATCAAAAGGGCTTGCCTGTCCGGGATTGAAATTTGGTAGCGTCACGTTCCGATCTACCCTGCTGTAAATGGGTATCTAACTTGCTCTTGGGTTAGGGAAGGTAAAGGCAGCGAGCAAGGGAACTGGTCAGTCCATCTCATATAGCTGGACCCAGCAAATGAAGAATTTCTCAACGACTTGGAAAACGGAAAAAAAAATGGTGGATACGCTGAAACCGAACAATCTGACCTGTGTTAGAACTGAAAAATATAAAATATGCTTTCATATGCCGTTTTATGTGTACATTCAAAGTTATGAAAGTTTAAAAGTGCACAAGGACTTTATAAACACCATGTATTAGGCTGTATTATCAAGAGTTCATGATGCAAGTTTTCCAATTAGCAGTTCGTCAATCGTAATATATGGCATTCTCTGTTAGACTTAGGACTACAAGTCCATCTAACCTCTGTTTTTTTATCTCGATGCAGACGCCAATGGGATGCGTTTCATGCCTTCGGACGGGAAGTAAAAGATGGGCATCGGGGGGGGTGGGGGTGGGGGGGGGGGGGGGGGGGGGGGGCGGTTTGTCTACAGGTGACTTATTATGACAGACAACTCAGCTGTCCCTGAATTTGTTAGATGATGGTAAGTACCCTCTCATAACATCGGTACCCCTGAAGTGTTGGATGATATGGTACGACCCTTTGTAACGACCCCTTCGGATAGCATCAGTGCCCCCGAATATTGTGGTAACTTTTCGTCAAACGGGATTTTTTTTTCACCTGGACTCATTAGCTATGCAACGTTTCCACGCAGATGGTCAACACGTTTGCTGATTAATATGTGGACAGTTTATCTACCGTTCATTCTGGTCATCGCATTGATTTAAGGAGAGGTTAAATCACGCCCACGGATATCTCTTGAGCAATCATATGCAGTTATTTTCAGTAACTTGGCCAGTGGGGGGGAGCGGGGGTGGGGCGCGTTGCCAGCATCAAAAGATAGTAGCGACCACGATCAAAGACACGGGGGAGATCTCAGGAAAGACTAGCGGCACGCTATCAAAAAGGCAGTAGTGGTCCCTGAAACGAACGACGCAAGTTTCCTGCCGGTATTTCGCATCTCGGTGTTAACCACAGAACCGATCGCAGTGGGAGCGAACGGGAAAGCCGACGCGCACGCAGTGAGCGGAGATACAGAAGACCAGGGGCGGCATCTCTCTTTAGTCTGGCGGTCAGATCCCCAAAAGTCTCCCGAGATCTAAAAAGGTGTCAAAATTTAACATGCCCCACTCATCTTACATTCCATTTTAGATATATACAGACCATGAAGAAATGCATTTTATCACTCGTTGGCCAGACCTTGACAGAAGCACTAGCTATATTTGAAATCGTGTTAGATTTTCCCCTGGATTTTCATATATATTTGCAGTGAATTCTATTCTGTGCAAAACGGTAAAATATAATTGTGTAAAGTGATCAGTGGTCAAGTTCATTCATTCTATTTCACTGGATTTTGTGTTAATTTAAATCTATTAAATTAAACCATCTCAATAGTTCCAGTTGTAAATGAAATGATATATATATATATATATATATATATTATATATATATATATATATATATATATATATATATATATATATATATATATATATATATATATATATATATATATATATATATATATATATATATATATATTATATTATTTCAAAAGATAATAGATGCTTAAATGCTTAGATTAACTTTTAAAAGTTGCGAAGGAATTTATAACTAATTGAGCTAAGTCATATATATAGATCTGTGTTATAACCATTTAAACTCGCGAAGTGTCTTCTTAAATATATAATTAAATACGCGAGTGTATATTATAGTCTTAACGGGAAATTCATCGCGCTTTAGAATGTTATTTGATTTTCGGTATATTATATGTTTTTTTTCTTTCATACAGAGTGATCGTAACCTGCGATCCCAGCAATAAAGAAATCATCTTAAAACTTCCAGACATATTGATGAAACATGTTAAATTTAATCTTGTGGCGGTCCGATGCGGCCTAGCTATCATAATTACATGAAAGAAAGCCTACCCAAGAATATTTAAAAAGAAACCATCAAATTAAATTACAATCTGTAAGATAAACTGGAAGATGAACAGTGCCAGTAGTGATATTTTATTTACTGCCCTACTGTGAGAGAGTACATATTTACCTGAACTGTGACTGGGCCTAGTTTTTCCTCACTGGATTTAAAACCTACCGGTCAGTTGCTATCATCACGCCTTGAAGGAATTTTACCTCCAGCAGCGAAATTAAAGAGACCACTCCATCCTCACCCCTGTGTTGAATTGTGTCAGTGCCATCCCACAGACTCCTTTTTATATAATAAATCACAAGAACTCTTAGGCTTCAAGTCCGGCGATAAGTGGGAATATTTGCTATCAGCAAACCTCGCTACATCTGGGGCGGGACATCGAAGTACCAGACATTTTCATATGTCAAGAGTGTAATTGCTGTTTATATAATTCTATGGATTGTCTGATGCTGCAATCGGTAAGTGTGTGTGAGTATATGAGTGTGGGCCCTCACGCGCGTGCATGAATGACAGGAGATTTAATTTTTGAAAAACCATTTGTTAACTTGCCTACCAGGTAATACATTTTTCTGTATACCCTGCATTGTTCCTTTAAGTGGGATATTTTGTTAACTCTGTTTAACCCCCCCCCCCCCCTTCATTTGCTTAGTAAAAGGAAGAACAATTGGCAATAACAGGATTTTGTCTACCACCCATACCTAATATTGTAACACCTCTTTCAGAGTAATTAAATTCACTGTTGGGTTACATTACCTATGTTCCTGATAACTATCTATCTTTGGACTGGGTTTATCTTTGTCTAATACAAGCGGGAAGGGGTTAGTCGATACCAATCTTCTTCACCCCCTCCCCACCTTGTTATTTGTATTTTCTGCACTTATGATATTTTTCCTGAAACACTTGATATTTGTTTGTGATTTGATTTTTAAGGTTAATAAACAGCCTAAACTTATTTAGTACTGTGTTGTAATACCCAAAGCCCAAAATTTCTCCTATCCGTTTAATATAGTTTGTATTCACGTGCGTCTGTGTGTTTGAAGCACCAAATCGGTGTGAGCGCAGGGGCGTGTCTGGAAACTGGCAAATAATTGTTTGACCAGGAGAGTGAAGAGAAGATTGAGAGGAACGATTTGTCGTAAATAAGTCTGTCCTTACTCTCCCCAGCACTCTGTGAAGCAACTATTTACTCTCTACATTTTTTATCACTGAGCTTTTCATCACCATTCTCCACTCTAAACAGGACCACTATTTCTAAGACTCTTTCTCTCAAAATAAATTTACGACACTTATGAAGGATGTTTTCAAGTCTACAGAGGCCTGTATCTGAACATTCCGTAACAAACAAACGCTCAGCTCGAATGTCAGACTTTGATGTTAAAAATAGTAGTCTGTCATGTTGCTATAAGCCGCCAACACTTATCACATACCAAAGGCACTAAAAAAGTAGCTTTTTGCAGGTGAACAGGTTGGTGGTTCAAATCCGTAATTTATGACATAACATTTTTGGATATATTGTATTTCTGGAACATGCTTTATTGTGCACAAGAACATTGTCTTCCCTCAAATACAGAATGTTGCGTACTTTACGGGAAATACCATCTAACACAGGAATCCTACGGGGCGTTAGTAAATAACAGATTAGCAACCAATGATCTCGAAATAAGTGAACAAACAACAGCAAGATCTGAAACCTAAGAGATTCAGAGCTCCAGCTAAACTTAGAGAATAACAAATCCTCATAGATCTCGGGCAATAAAAACTACGTCAAGACTTAACAAGAATAACAACTGTAGATAAACTTCATATAATAACAACAGGTTCACAATGCTATTCACTAAATAGGCATCTTGAGAATATTTTCAACCATTTGGAACATCGACTGAACGATATGCCACGAAATATGGCGTCTTTGTTGAGGCCTAAAAATCTGAATCGTACTGTCTTAGATGTTAATAAATTATGCTTTCATATTTCCGTTTACAGTCTTCTATCATGTGTACATCTAAAGTTATTAATTATGCTGTTAAAATTAAGAGAATACAATTTCTAGCTAGACCTACAACATAAACAACTCTAACTAAGGTCAACAAAAACTTTAACATACTTCGACATCTCTTATATTTGGTCATACGTACTGATGTAGCCGGCAGCCTTGTGTCTAGGTTGAATGATGTAAAACTCTAATTAAAAATAAAAAACCAAACAAACAGATAAAAAGAAAGAAAGAAAACACTCACAGACGCCAGCAATCACATTAGACACAAGAAAAGACACGACAACACTATAAATCACTACTGGTATGGAATAACACATTAAAATTTATATCTGGAGCCAAATTTGATCCCGGCCAATATCATTATCATTAATGGGCGTGTTACCACGCGACATCCAGGCACGCGACGACGGCAAGATATATGGGTCTGATTACTATACAACAGAACTAAGAAGAGATAATCCAAATAAATACACTCAAGGATATAGCCAGCAGAACCACAAGCACAGACGGAAATTCATGACGGGTAAATGCTCCCACTGATAGCATTACAATGCATTCCTCGTTATGGTATCCACATGTGTCGTGAAATATTCTAATCCACATATATAAATTATCAGGTAAATATAAAGCCTAACAAATAAATTTAATAAAAGGAAGAAGAATGGTAAAGAACAGTGCTGTCACAATGACAGTACTCGAAATCCCCTTTGTTTTATGCTTCGTCTGCAAATTGTAACGTTTCCACGTTAAATATAAGCCACTGCATAAATACAAGCGTTTCCACAACACATTAAAACGGGTATTGCATTTCTAAGAAAAACATTGAGAGGCACACTGCGTAATGACCTAAATTAATCCTAACATTAATTATACTACGTTACCAAAACGAACGAACAGATGTACTAAAGGATACAGAGAAGGGAGAGGCAGAAAGCCGAACACGAGCAACACTAAACACGTGTCTCGCTATTAATGCCACCCCCAACACGCGTCGCGCGATACACAATTACTACTATCACGCGTGTAAGGCCACATGCACTAACTTTTTTTCAGACGGACAGTGATAAAAACACTAACCTTCCCAGAGTTAGGTTTTAAAATCCGGAAAAACGCTTATTAGAAAAGATAACATTAGATGGGTTTACGTTTGAAAACATTACAGTACCCAGACAGCACATCTTCGAAACAGGAGGTAGAAGAAATTGCATATTTTGAACGCAGCCACTTAGCTCTTTTAAATTTGTATATTTGGGTTCCTTAGGGCTTGATGACAAAGAATATGTTAAGTGTTATGCAAATAGTCTAGGAATTAACAAGTTATAGCCAAAATAAAATGATGGTGCTGTCAGACAACACCCAAAATCAGAATCGCTCAGTGGTAGATTTTTTAAACCACCATTGTACGGGAAATGGGCCACAAGTTACATTTGAACTGATTGGCTGGAATGATATGTAAGGCTACACACGATTAGTCGGACTATAAATGCTATCCTTGGTTGTTAGGGGAGACGTAGGAAGGTAAAATTTTTTCAAACACTTGTCGAAACGTGGCTCCATTGGCCAGACTCGCTGATATAATCACTTAGGAGCGTTAGTTCGAGACCACTAGTTCAAATAAGCTTGATAAAGCAACAGTGCGTTGAAGCCAGCTCATATTTTTGCTAAATAAAAGCCTGGAACATAAGCAGATGGGAATTTGTGCCAGAATTCATTGCTAGTCAACGTATCTGTGTTTATTTCCATAAATTGTGGTAAGCTTGAAACATTCAGTATCTTTTAATGAAAATTGAATGTGAATTGTTAATTTATGCCTGTATATATGTGTAGTTCAGTAGCAAACATGATGTAAAGCCTATAATGCTCCAGCCTGAACAGAAGGTGTCGGAGGAAAGTAAAACTGCATGGAATGGCCAAACAGTACACTGACACCTAGATTACTGATTAGACAGAAATAATGCTGGAATTGCAGAGGCGTAGTAACCATTAGGGAGGGAAATACTGGTATAAAGTATTTCAGATGAAGCTGACAGTTGGCCTAACGCTCTGAACTCAATGTTTGTGATGTATTGTGCTCAGTGTAGAAAGAGAGTATAAATTAGTTATGACGTAGAAGGTACATCCTTCTTGTTTTCAGGGACCGTGGTCTTGACGTTATTGAGCAGCACCTGGTCAGAGCTTTGCTGAATCCAGAGTCGGACAGCATACTCCTTGGTCCATTTAGCTATCAGTGAGGTGTCTCCAGAGCACAGGGGAGAAATCGAGCAGAGGAGTCTTTTTCCTGCCGCCATCACGCAAGATAAGCTGATGTGGCCAGCTGGGCTCAACATTATGTACCCCCATCTTAAAATGACATTGTAAAAATAACATTAAGAGGGGAATTAAATTGTTTTAATATCAGGAACTGAGAACATCTCCAATACTAGTTCCAATAAAGACAAACTATTGAAGTCATGATGACAAATACCAACAGAGCTTGAACAAAACAAAACCAGTATTACCTCATATTACTACTACACAACTGACACACATATGATACTTTTAATAATATATGTCACTACAATATTCATATTGATAAATTCTGTACATATAACTTGTAATTAAAATTGATTGTGATTCCTGGTTCCCTTTGTATTTGAATCAGGACACATATTCATTCATGACAGCAATGAATACATATTGTTATTTGAAAAGTTATCAGTGACTCCTTTAAGATATCCTTGTAGAGTGTTTTATGTATGTGAGTGTCACAGTGTTGTCAAGTGTAGTGGAATAAATTAAATTGTTGATCTGTCTGTTGTTGTTTTGACTTACACTTCATCATACACATACCCTAGACATATAACGTAGTCATCACACTATTCCAGAATAATTCTGACTGAGGTATACATATGTGGCAGCAAGTAAGGTTATATATAATACACTACTCTTATTAGATATATATATACCTTCACAGCTGATCTCAGTCAGTACACTAAGTCCCCTATAAATATTTATAACATCCCACTTCACCACAACATGGTAAGACAGGGAGAGGGGGAGACCGCAAAGCACGTGGAAAAGAGAGCTGGAAACAGAAATGAAATGGGTAAGGAAGACATAGAATGACCTATCGCGGATGGCACAAGACAGGAGGACTTGGAAAGAATTTGCTGAAAGCCTAAGCTCCATGGCGAGCTGAAACGCAATGGTAATGATGATGATGATGATGATGATGATGATGATGATGATGATGATGATGATGAAATGTTCCCAAGAAAGATGGCCAGGAGGTGCTACCAGAAAGAGTGGCAGTTGTAGATCTCACCCTACAATCTACTGACAGGCTAAATATAGGAACTACTCATGAATGTAACTGTGGCAACGATAAAATGACTGCTAAACATCTACTTCAACAGTTCCCAACATATGAGGAACAGAGAAAGCGCCATATGGCCATCACAAGTACCATTCCTGGAATATCTCTACGAGATAACAACAGCCTCAAATTGACCACTGTTTTCTTTGAACATATTCAAGTTGACGTCTGAAAGTCAATGAAGAAGAAGAAGAACCTACTGGGTGGAACACACAGAAAATCGCTGCTATAAAATCATAAAGCAGATCGGATTTGGGGGTCGGAGTGGCTAAGAGGTATGGCGTCCGCCTCGAGTTTTAGAGGTACCAGGTTCGATTCCCAGTTGAGGGAATATAATTTATGGAAAATGTTTTCAGAACTAGTAGTCATAATGATGTCATCCCCCCCCCCTTTTACCCTCCTGGGTAGGGAGATCGGATGCATAGCCTTCTCGGATAAGGGCGAAAAAATTGGAGGTCCCGTGTGCAAGTTGACCACGTTAAAAATGCCATGGCAGTTGGAAATCGTAAAGAGTAGGCCTATCAGGCCGCTGCCCTGGCAAAAAATTTAAAAATTAGAAACCTACCCACCACACAATATTTATACAATGTGTGATTCCTATATACACACATTGATATTCTCGCCGGTGCTACGGAGTTCGTGCACTGTGAGAGATCCTCCTTGTGTTATCTAAGGGAGGAGATCGAAGCACTGATTGAGTAGTCCGTGTGCAATAAAGATAATCCTTCACACCAAGGCAGATCGAAAAGACGATGGAAGTTTTAGATATCTGAGGCAAATGTACAAGAAACGGCTACTTAGATCAACTACACTCTCACTCTTGTATATAAAAGACCTGATAGTGAACATCAAAATGATCTGCATTGACATTAGTTAAATATTTAAGACAGATCCCCTGCACACTCAGTGCCACAGGCTAACTATACGTTGTTAACATATCTCCATTGGTTTGAAGTAAATAGCCAAGAAATAAAGATATCACAGTCGCTATTTAAAAGATATGTAATAAAATTTACGTTGGTGGTAAGAAGTGATACTATATTTAGGACACAACGACGCAACAATAAGATGAGAATCAATTAGGTTAAAAGGCACAAATATCTAAAGCAAAAAAAATCTGAAGTCGAAAGAAAACGGTTTGCTAGTTTTTGTTCTTGCATACGCTGTAACATGGAGGAATAACTCAAAAACTGTCACAGTGTTTAATTAATATTTACATTTTAACGCAGTGTTTCTCGACCAGTGTTCCACTGAATTCTAGGGTTCCACAATTCATCCTCAGGGGTTCCGGGAGAAATCGTGCAATACATAAATAATAATGTTAAAATATCGCGAAAAATTCCATATGTCGCTCTTTTATAGGATGTTCACATTTAGTTCCAGATATGTGTGTTCGTTTTGTAATGTACTGATAAATATATCTATAATAATTTAAACACAAAAAAATGAGTCGACAACCAAGACTCCTTTCAACTTTTTCTGTGTTGCATCATGATCCTCATTACCAGAGGAGCTTCTTCTGTCTTTGATGGCTGAATTGGATTCTTGTTTAATGAAGTTTTTTGCGGTTTTAAGAAATTGAAACAGAATATGGGTAACCGACACTCTGCTCAACCTTCCTTAGTCGGCTCTTTCGACACGCGTGGTAGGTCGCAGTCCTATTCTGCTTTGCTCCACTTTCGGGCCCAAGTAACACAAAAATCAGCTTCTTCAACTCAAATGTCAAGTCAGTCTTATTGTACCTTGTATGACTCTGAAACATCAAGGCCAACAAAAACAACCAAAAAGCTACAGACTTTCATATATGGGTGCTTGCGTAGAATAGGCCGACTGAAGTGGTATGACAAGATCACTGATGTGGAACTGATGACAAGAACCAGACAAGTGGTATGACAAGATCACTGATGTGGAACTGATGACAAGAACCAGACAAGTGCCAGTGGAACAAAAGATGAGAAGAATACGCTGGAGATGGATATGCTACCCACTGAGGACACCTGCTGATAGTATTTCTAGGCCATCAGAGAGTCAACCTTGTTCTGGAATCCCCAGGGCAAAAGAGGCAGAGGTAGACCAAGGAGCACGTGGAGAAAAAAACTGGAGACAGACATGAAGGGTATTAAGAATATATGGAAAGACATTGAGCTGACAGCACGGGGACAGGATGATTTGGCATATTGTTTGTAGCAGATCTAAGCTCTTTAGGGAGCTCAAGAGCTTGACATTTGTGTGTGCGTATGCGCGCGTGTATATATATATATATATATATATATATATATATACATATATATATATATATATATATATATATATATATATATATATATATACTTACTTAGTCGTTCCTCTTCTACCGTGAGGTGTAGAGGTTTGTAAGAGAGAGCGCCATACTATTCTTTCGGCTGTCTTCCTCCTGGCTTAGTTCCATTCTAGTCCTCGGTCCTTCAAAGATTTACTTATTTGGTCTTGGTAAAATGCTTAAGGAAAAACTGCTTTAACGCAACAAAGAAACAAAAATTATTGACAAAAAATGGAATGGACTAAAACTTGGGACAGTGCGAACAGTAACAACAGCTGAATAATATCCACATCAGTTAATCAGCTACTCCATTAGCAAGAACAAAGACTCAGCATAAGGTTTCAACTAGCTATCATCTTCAAATCTAAAAGGCGGAGGCGGATGTAACCAAAAGACAAGGGAAGTCTATGATGAGGATATTAAGGGTATCAAGGCCAAGACGGTCGCCCGATAGCAAAATGAAAAGATAACATGACAAGGTAATGAAAGATGTGGGAATAGAAATGAAAAGGATAGCGAGGAATGGCGATAGAGTTTTGCGAAGAAAATAAATTAGCGTATTTTTAAAAGGGTTGTAGAGTCGGAGTCGTGAAATCAGTGGGTTTTTTTAAAAACTGCAGTCGGTGTCGGTCCAAAAAATAGTCTTCGCACTCCGAATGTTATGCCATTTGACTAGTAAAAACTGCAGTCAGTGTCGGGAATCATGTCGGAGTTGGGAGCCGGGCTTCTAAAATTTCACTAGTCGGAACATTTTTTGATTTAACTCTGATATAACTCTGATTTAAAATGTTATCGAAGATTCAATACCTTTATTCGCCCGTCAGCCCCGCTGTCTGCAACGTATGTAAAATTGTAACACTGGTAGGTCAAGTGTGTAATAATAATGTAATAACGCATGAAGATGTCATTAAATAATAACATAAATTAAATACGCTACCATTGTTGCAAATGTATGCGCTCCGTGAGCACAGCCAACTTTGTATTTATTCCAATAAGAAAAATAGTTTTGACTTGCGAGATTTAAATTACGCGAGATCTTCGTGAACGCATCCCTCGCATAAAATGCGACCGCACTCTTTGGTTTGGTTTGGAGGACTATCTTCATTGCACACGGACAACTCCATCAGTGCTCCGTCCGGCCTTTAGATCACACAACGAGGATCTCAGCACAGTGCACGAACTCCGTAGCACCGGCGAGAATCCAAGTGTGTGCATATAGGAATCACACATTCTATAACTATTTTTGTGGTGGGTAGGTACAGTACTTTTGAGTGCCTAGCGACAAGCTTCTATTAATTACGCCGCTAAAGAAACTTAGCGTAAGATTTTATTTTATAAGAACAAACTTAGTACGGAGTACTTCAACTGCAAGAGAGTAAGACAGCGCTAAAAGTGGGAAGATACCATTAAGAGATGAACAGGAAAAAGTCTTATCAGAATGAACCACCCAAGACAAGAGACAGAAAACGCTGGAAACTATGTTCAGTTACAATCAGACCTAATGGTCTTTTATATTTGGACATGTGCCCTAATATAACCGACTAGGTTGAACGGGACACGCCTCGCCAAAACGAGGCCAAATTTTATTTTTTTAAAAGAAGACGTTGGAGATCCATTGCAGCCGACCTTCAATTGTGGAGATGGCAGCTCGTGATGTTGATGATTTCTACCAAGCACAGACATTTCTGGCGCGGCAAAATATTTTTATGTGCGTGACCCTGCTGCTGCCCAGCTCGGTTCGGGAAGGGGGGGGGGGGAAGAAAGAGAGAGATACATCACACACAAAAATGATAACATAAATACTGTCGACCTGTGAGAATACTGACAGATAGCATACGTTGGATCTACAACATGGGAACTGAGAGCTAACATAGTCGGCCATCAGAGAACGCAGAAAGGATGCACCCAGACAGAAAGAAACCAGGATAACAAGAAGTCGGACGCTGAAATGTGAAATCTGGACGACGATGATCTAGATAATAATAATAGTGTATATGAAGTAGTCAAAAAAAAGGTAGTCCCATAGCAGATACTGTCGTAGGGGAGTGAAGTGTTAGAGACTTCACCATACTAGTTTCAGCACGGAGAGATGGGGTGACCAGCTCCCTTCCTCGCTGCCGTTTCTTTCCCTAACTCAAAGAGCAGAGTCAGGCACCCAGGGTAGACTGTAGCATGTCAGTACCGTGATTTGAACGCGACACCTTTGCCGCGAGAGACCAGTGGTCTAACCACTCTGTTAATCGGACGCTCAAATATGAAGTAGTATTTTGTACATAAAAAATATCGATTACTCCCCCGTACGAATACACACTCTCATCTCCCCCTCCCTTTCTCTCTACATAAACCAACCAACAGGAATAAATGAAAAATCTCACTAAGCAAACCATTCAATACAAGAAACATAACAAGTGAGCCATGCACTTAGAAACCAAAGCAAGCGATAAATCACATAAACACGCACTTTAAAAGCCAAATATGGTTATGATTTCACGCTGAATTGGTTCTAGCCGTTATAGCGGCTGTATAAGTACTCAGCAACTAATATATTTTGGACATGAAAGGGTTACGTATCGACGGTTTCGCGAAACGCGAAGCTGACTACAAAGCTTTGTGGTTCGCGTACGGCGCGTGAACGCAGATGTGAAAGAACTGAGAAACAAATGAAACAATCTCGTGTAGACAGCATCAAGCGGGGGAAAGAACTGGTGGAAAGATGTTAAAAAAACAACAACAACAAAACGAACACACTTATATTTGTGAAATTGAATTACCGTACAGCTGATTAAATTATCAGCGCTATACCGACCAATGCTTACATAACTCCAACTAAGTATTTCTCTTTCAAGTGCTCTTGCAAGGATTTGTTTTTCATGTTTTCTTGCAATTATTTATCTTCCAAGTGCTCCTCCTAAATACTTTTCTTTAAAGTGCTAATACTGTCTTTGTCTTTAAAGTGCTTCTACCTAAGTCGAAGTTGTGTCTTCCAAGTGCTCCCTACCCAATATTGACGTGTTGCTCTTTCGAGTGCTCTTACTGTTGTTGTCTTTCAAGTGTATATAATCTCTAAGTATTAGTCTTTCAAGTGTCTATAATCTCTAAGTATTAGTCTTTCAAGTGTCCATAATCTCTTAGTCTTTCAAGTGTCTACAATCTCTAAGTATTAGTCTTTCAAGTGTCTATAATCTCTATGTATTAGTCTTTCAAGTGTCTATAATCTCTAAGTATTAGTCTTTCAAGTGTCTATAATCTATAAGTATTAGTCTTTCAAGTGTCTATAATCTATAAGTATTAGTCTTTCAAGTGTCTATAAATATTTCTTATCTTCTTCTTCCGATTGCGGCAATTAGGGATGAGGTTTTCGGCTATCTTGCAACCCCAGGGGACTTACCCAACTCAGCGAGCTCGGCTGGTGGAGGGTCACATCAGAACCACTATTTGTTGGGAAATGCAATGCCACGACAATGTCCTCTACACTGATGAGGGGGGGGGGGGGGGGGGGGGGGGGTTTCTAAGTACAGTAGAACTCCATTTATCCGAACCCCAATTATCCGAACATCCAATTATCCGAACACTTGTTCTAGAAAAAAAAAAGAAAAAAAATCAGATGCCACAGTCACGTTAGACTAAAATTCTGAATCTTTTGATGCGGCAAACTTCAAATGTGTGCGAACAATTTGTAGAGAATGGGATGGGCTAATGGTCGGTCGCTTACGTACAGGAAGTCAGTTAGATCATAAAGTCAGTTAATATCTGGTTTACCAATAAAGTGTACGTGTGCGTTCTAGGTAGAACACTGGCTAAACAGACAGTTCAACTTAAAATAATTGTGTCTGCTACTACAGCAGAATAATTTTGGTGTACAAGTATTTCTCTGTGCGATATGGCATCTTCCAGTAGGCCTAAAGCATATAAAAGGAACCGCAATGTTTTGTCAATTGAAACGAAAACAGAAATTATCAAGAGACTAGGACAAGGTGAAACTGTGTCTTCACTTGCGAGGATGTTCAATGTTGGGAAAGCTACCGTCTCTGACATCAAAAGTAACAAGGATAAAATTATGAGTGGGACCCAAAGATGCAGCAATAGTGAATGCAATCAGCGACCCATAGCTTGACTGCTTGCATCAGAGTCAGCGAACCAGAGCTGACTAAGACCGTACTCCACCTCCACGTGGTGGTCCTGGAAACAGTCTGCATCAGTGCAGTCTGGCTGAGCGAGTACAGATCGCAATGGGAAGGCAAACCCGGTCCCTAAAAAATGCCATGCTGAAGTCGGATGTGTCGACCGAAAGGTGCAGATATCACAGCTACGGCGTAAACAGACACAACGCAACCACCGTCCTTTTCAGGGCGAACAAGGAAGAAGAAGAAATTATGAGTTTTGCATCGAAATTTGATAGTGAAAATGGGTCGAAGAAACGTAAAACCATGAGAAATGCGAAAGATGTGAAATTGGAAGAGGCTTTGTATATATGGTTTGTGCAAAGAAGAAGCAAAGGGGGAACCTATCTCTGGTTCTCTGTTGTGTGAAAAGGCATTTCAGTTCAACAATCAACTTGACGGTCCTCCTGACTTTAAGGCTAGCCAGGGATGGTTAAGAAACTTTAAATCTCGTCATGGCATACGAGAATTGGAGATTCAAGGGGAATCTTTATCTAGCGATGCAACTGCCGCTAAAAATTTTAAAGAAACATTCTTGGCTTTTTTGGAAGAAGAAGGTTATTCACTCGATGATGTGTATAATGCCGATGAGACTGGCTTATACTGGAAATCATTGCCTCAAAAATCACTTGCATCTCAGCGCGAAGCAGCTGCCCCTGGGTTTAAAAAGTGCAAAGAGAGAGTAACAATTTTGGTAGCCGCAAATGCCAGTGGAAGTCATCGTTTACCGGTGCTAATGATCGGCAAAGCCAAAAAAAACCACGTTGTTTAAAGAATGTGACATGTCTCCCATTGTGTTACAAAGCACAGAAGAGTGCTTGGATGAATAGTGAAATATTTCTTGATTGGTATACAAATCAGTTCATCCCAAATGTGAAGAGGTTGAGAGAACAAGAAAAGAAAACTGAAAAAGTAATTCTTCTACTGGACAATGCACCATCTCATCCAGAGACGGATACATTAAATGCAGTTGATGCAAATTTTAAAGTAATTTTTCTGCCTCCCAATGTAACAGCACTGATTCAACCAATGGATCAGGGTGTTATAGCAAAGCTTAAAAAGATGTACAAGAAGGAAGTCCTGCGTCGTTTATTGTTGACTGAAGATGAAGAAAGTGTGGTGGCGTTTTCCAAAAAGCTTAATCTCAAAGACTGCTGCTATATGTTAGCTGATGCTTGGACCACCCTGTCACAAGATAATCTCAACAAGGCTTGGAGTAGATTGCTTGGGAAAAAAGGAGGAAATGAAACTACTGCAGTGGACACAAATGATGATTGTATAAATGAAGTTGTGGAACTGTTTCAAGCAATGCCCGGATTTTCGGACTGTGACAAAGATGATGTACACATGTGGCTAGAAGATGATAATGATTCTGGTTTTCAGTTTTTGAATGACGAAGAAATTTTGTCTTTTGTGCAAGAAGAAAACCAAATACATGTAGTGACCGATGATGAAGACTCCTCAGAAGTACATGATGTACTTGTAGATTATGAAGAAAAACCAAAACGTCGACCAAGTCCTGAAGAGCAAGTACATATATACGTAAGTTGCGCCTGGTTTTGAATCGTTTGTAATGTTATTTTGAAAACATTTCTCTTTCTTAACAAAAATAATTAATACAAGTACTGTAGTACATGCACTGCAGTGTAATAAAAGATTTTGGTGATACAGTGATCTAATACAGTGTGGGTATTATTATTACAGTACAAGTAAATATGTTTTATAGTGTATTTTCCTTGTGATGGTTAATTATTTTTAGAAATATGTGTACATGTACTCGATACATTATGTAATCCAATTATCCGAACATTTGATTATCCGAACGATGCTCGGTCCCATGGGGTTCGGATAAATGGAGTTCTACTGTATTAGCCTTTAAAGCGGACCTATTGTTGTCGCCGTGTTCATTACAACTGCAAAGCCTGTCAACGTCTGCTACGACTGTCTATGTATTTCCCGGTCAACTTCACCTACCGTCTTTGACTTTCGAGTGTGCTGTGGAGCGGGAGTCGTGGAGTTGGTTGCTTTTTTAATGAAGTCGGGAGTCGGTAAAAAAATATCCGGACTCCAACTTGGAATGTTATGCCATATGACTAGTAAGAAACTGTAATCGAAGTCTGGAGTCGTAGTCAGATTTCTAAAATTTCAGGACCGGAGTGGGGCAATTGTTTTGGCCGACTCGACAACCCTGGGAAGCACCGTCGAACTGTTTTTCAACCGTCTTTACTTGCCTTTTAAGTACACCTACTCAATGTTGGCGTGTTTCTACTTCAAGTGCTCCTGGTGTCGACGTTTTTGTCTGCCCAGAGCTCTTACTTACCACAGACGTTTTTATCTTCCAAGAGCTCAAACATTTACAATATCCCTCTGTATGTCCTCTGCTAAATGGGCGCTCCACTGGCAGAGTTTTAAGAGCGCTTGCTTCTCGCGGAAAGTTTGCTGGCTTCGGGTTTGAAACCTGGTAGCGTTAAGCTCCAGTCTACTCAGCTGTAAAAGGGTACCTGGCTCTACTCTTGAGTTCAATCAATCAATACCCTTTAGTTTCCCAAAGGGACCCAAGACGCAAAAAAAGTGAGGATGCAGTAAGCGACCCATATCTTGACTGCCTGCGTCAGGGTCAGCGAGCCAGAGCTGGCCACGACTCCACCTCCAAGTGGTGGTCCTGGAAACAGGCTGCATCACTGCAGTCTGGCTGACGCAGTAGGGATCGAAAAGGGAAGGCAAACCCGGTCCCAAAAAATGCCGTGCGGAAGTCGGATGTGTCGGCCGAAAGGCGCAAATATCGCAGTTTTGCTGTAAATGGACATAACACAACCAACGTCCTTTTCAGGGCGAGCGAGGAAGTAGAAGAAGAAGTTTCCCAAGGAGAACAGGCCTTCAACAAACACATGCCAAGTCCTCCGGTCACGTCCCATCAAGTTCTATCCATGTTCTCCTCATCATTCTCACTTCTGTCTCAAGTTCTCTTCTCCATGCGTTTCTTGGTCTACCTCTGCCTTTCTTATCCTGGGGGTTCAAGAAACAAGAACTGCCTTGTAATGCTATTCTTAAGCTTCCTCAATGTGTCCATCACCAGCGTCTTCTTCTCAACTCTTGTTCCACTGGCACTTGTGTGGTTCTTGTCATCAGTTCCACATTGGTGACTTTGTCACACCATTTCAATCCTTCTATTCTACGCAAGCACCCATTTATGAAAGCTTTTTGGTTGTTGTATTTTACTCTTGAGTTAAGAAAAGGAAAACGCAGAGAGGAAGGGAACTGGTAATCCCACCTCATAAAACTAAATATAGTCTCTAACACTTCACTTCCAAACGAAAATATCTGTCACGGGACTACATTTTACCTGTGCTGATAATCGTTACCAGCTTAAACAACTAGCGACGAGATAACACATGTTCAATGATTGACATCCTCTTCTCCCGTGTAATTAGTTCCCATGTGTCTCCGACGAGACAAAGGAAGAACAAAACAAATGCACCCACATGCATGTCGTACAAGGCCACTAATATGGAGAATGGCAACCTTATCACGTAACAACAAATTACCACATAAACCATTACTGCAAGATCATGTGACTGCTTGATGCAAACTTCCTGCAAGGATATATTCAAAGCATGTATACACTGCTTAGATAGCGCAGACTACGCTGATTTGGACATTTCCGCCGCATGGAAGATGGTCGCATCCCGAAAGATATCTTCTACGGACAACTGGCAGATGGCAAAAGAACAGTTGGGCGACCACAGCTGAGGTTCAAAGATGTGTGCAAGAGTGGGCGACCACAGCTGAGGTTCAAAGATGTATGCAAGAGTGGGCGACCACAGCTGAGGATAAAAGATGTATGCAAGAGTGGGCGACCACATCTGAGGTTCAAAGATGTATGCAAGAGTGGGCGACCACAGCTGAGGTTCAAAGATGTATGCAAGAGTAGGCGATCACAGCTGAGGTTCAAAGATGTATGCAAGAGTGGGCAACCACAGCTGAGGTTCAAAGATGTGTGCAAGAGTGGGCGACCACAGCTGAGGTTCAAAGATGTGTGCAAGAGTGGGCGACCACAGCTGAGGTTCAAAGATGTATGCAAGAGTGGGCGACCACAGCTGAGGTTCAAAGATGTGTGCAAGAGTGGGCGAGCACAGCCGAGGTTCAAAGATGTGTGCAAGAGTGGGCGACCACAGCTGAGGATAAAAGATGTATGCAAGAGTAGGCGACCACAGCTGAGGTTCAAAGATGTATGCAAGAGTGGGCGACCACAGCTGAGGTTCAAAGATGTGTGCAAGAGTGAGCGACCACAGCTGAGGTTCAAAGATGTATGCAAGAGTGGGCGGACACAGCTGAGGTTCAAAGATGTATGCAAGAGTGGGCGGCCACAGCTGAGGTTCAAAGATGTGTGCAAGAGTGGGCGACCACAGCTGAGGTTCAAAGATGTATGCAAGAGTGGGCGACCACAGCTGAGGTTCAAAGATGTTTGCAAGAGTGGGCGGACACAGCTGAGGTTCAAAGATGTATGCAAGAGTGGGCGACCACAGCTGAGGTTCAAAGATGTGTGCAAGAGTGGGCGACCACAGCTGAGGTTCAAAGATGTATGCAAGAGTGGGCAACCACAGCTGAGGTTCAAAGATGTATGCAAGAGTGGGCGACCACAGCTGAGGTTCAAAGATGTGTGCAAGAGTGGGCGACCACAGCTGAGGTTCAAAGATGTATGCAAGAGTGGGCGACCACAGCTGAGGTTCAAAGATGTATGCAAGAGTGGGCGACCACAGCTGAGGTTCAAAGACGTGTGCAAGAGTGGGCGACCACAGCTGAGGTTCAAAGATGTATGCAAGTGTGGGCGACCACAGCTGAGGTTCAAAGATGTATGCAAGAGTGGGCGACCACAGCTGAGGTTCAAAGATGTACGCAAGTGTGGGCGACCACAGCTGAGGTTCAAAGATGTATGCAAGAGTGGGCGACCACAGCTGAGGTTCAAAGATGTATGCAAGAGTGGGCGACCACAGCTGAGGTTCAAAGATGTATGCAAGAGTGGGCGACCACAGCTGAGGTTCAAAGATGTATGCAAGAGTGGGCGACCACAGCTGAGGTTCAAAGATGTATGCAAGAGTGGGCGACCACAGCTGAGGTTCAAAGATGTATGCAAGAGTGGGCGACCACAGCTGAGGTTCAAAGATGTATGCAAGAGTGGGCGACCACAGCTGAGGTTCAAAGATGTATGCAAGAGTGGGCGACCACAGCTGAGGTTCAAAGATGTATGCAAGAGTGGGCGACCACAGCTGAGGTTCAAAGATGTATGCAAGAGTGGGCGACCACAGCTGAGGTTCAAAGATGTATGCAAGAGAAACATGAGGGCACTGGACATGAATGCAGCAACACTGCAGTGGTGGTTCCATACAAAAATGAATGAATGAAAATGTGAATAATTCACATCTTCGCCATTTAATACCCACACAATCATTTAACGTGAAATGGGGTGAGAATGAGATGATAGTTATTTGACGTGTACGCAAGACTGGATCAGACACATTCTGAGAAAATGACGGGGCAGACAAAAACACTACGACAGCACAGCCAAGATAACACTGAACGTGACAGAAGATCGAAGACAATAACAGTATCCCGTGGTTACATTTACTGATACGTCGATAATGCTGACGATACGTCGATAATGCTGACAGAACTATTTCACCCGGATACAAGAACGGCTTTTAGTAAGGACAAGTAATAACCCCATCGCCACTCATAACGGGAAAGAAAATAATCGTACAGTCGACACCTGACAAAACAGATAAAGGAAGTTCGTGCTTAAGGGATAGATAACGGACAGTAAAGGAAAACAAAGGTAAATGTCATTTGGGAACAACAATAAAAAATATAAATAAATAACCTGACAGTACCAGGAAAATGTTGACATCTCTACAACAACTGTTCATGACAAACTGGCGTGCCATTATCACAGTATGTGTAGCGATAATAAATGTCCAGATATTTTAAACATTTACGTTGTGAGTTATTTCTTTTCTCTACTGTGTTTACTTGTGCCAGGGAGGACATTTACACTTAATTTAATGTTTACTACACTGTTTCCATCTTAATAACAGAATCAAACAATGGTGCCAAGTGAACAAGAGGACAGGTAAATATCCCGATAAAGATCACGTCTGACATAGACAGGTGGGGCAAGGGCGGTATGCGCCCACAGATAGAGTTGAGATATGTTTGAGCCGGCCAGCACAGGTGTTGAGAACGTGTGTATCGGGGAGATTTAAAGATTCAACTGTTTACGCTTACCAAACAAACAAATAAAGGTGAGAATTCACAGCAAGTGGGTCTGAAAATTCACAGGGAAAAGACCAAGATAATGAAAATAAAAGCAGGAAACATGATAGTAGTTGAAGGAACACTCTTTTCAAGATATATAATCATGCATGTATCGTGGTGGCAACATATAAAGAGTTGGAGGCACAGGCAGTCATATCAAAATAAGGATACAAAAGGGAGAAGGAACTTTCGTTGCAATGGGATATAAATGGACATCAAACAAAATCAAGTTCAACACAAGAATAAGAATCTTCAACTCCAAACATCAAGTCATTCTTGTTGTATGGCTCAGAAACGCGAGGAACAACAACAACATTAACCAAGAATTTGTAGACTTTCATAAATGTGTGCTTGCGTACAATAGAAGGCTTGAAATTGTACAAAGCCACCAACGTGGAACTGGTGACAAGAACCTGACAAGTGCACCAGCAACAATAAACGAAAGGAAGATGTTAGTGATGAATTGGACACATATTGATAACTTTACCAGATGTTGGTGATGAATTGGACACATATTGATAACTTTACCAGATGTTGGTGATGAATTGGACACATATTGATAACTTTACCAGATGTTGGTGATGAATTGGACACACTTTGATAACTTTACCAGATGTTGGTGATGAATTGGACACATATTGATAACTTTACCAGATGTTGGTGATAAATTGGTCACACATTGATAACTTTACCAGATGTTGGTGATGAATTGGACACATATTGATAACTTTACCAGATGTTGGTGATGAATTGGATACATATTGATAACTTTACCAGACGTTGGTGATGAATTGGACACATATTGATAACTTTACCAGATGTTGGTGATGAATTGGACACATATTGATAACTTTACCAGATGTTGGTGATGAATTGGACACATATTGATAACTTTACCAGATGTTGGTGATGAATTGGACACACTTTGATAACTTTACCAGATGTTGGTGATGAATTGGACACACTTTGATAACTTTACCAGACAGTCCTTGTTCTTGTATCCCCAGGATAAGGCAAGTACAGGCAGACGAAGGACCACGTGGAGAAGAGAACCGGAAACAATTGATGAAGAAGACACGCAAAGACCTTGAGCTGAGGGCACGCGACAGGAGGACTGGCACGTGTTTGAGGAGCTAAAGCAGATTGGCTGACTGACTGAATGACATAAACATATACACGACAGCGATAGGTTATACAACGATACTTCTTCTTCTTCTTCGTACACTGTCAGACGTCAACTTGAATGTTTTCAAAGACAGCAGTAGTCAGTTTGAGGCTATCTGAATCTCCGAAGAGCTTTTCCACGAATGGTACTGCTGTTGGCCATATGCGCGTTCTCTGTTCCGCATATGTTGGGCAACTTTGAAGCAAATGTTCAGCAATCATTTTATCCGAGCCACAGTTACACTGATCGGTAGTTCCTATCTTTAGCTTGTTGATGAGATGGTATCTCAATCTGTTGAGATACAACATTCTATACAGGAACAGGTCAATGTTTGTAGATTTCGGGATTTCACTGCACTAAATAATCAATTCACTCAAGTAATACAATCATGAAGATGTGTGTGTGCGTGCCTGTGCGTGTGAGTGAGCGTGCATGCGTATGTACACAACTAATGGACAAGTTCAGAAATTCTAATAAAGCAGGCAACAGATTGCAAGTAACGGTCTAATGATCTGCACAATATTGATCTGATAGCGTAGGATACTGGGTTAACTACCCTAGCATGCACCGAGGAAACGGCCCAGTTCTCATGACAACGCTGCCTCACGAAACCGCCCTAGCAATAAAGTAATCACAAAAGCCCCCCCCCATACCTTCACTCAAAGACCGGTAAATGTTCTATACGGAACGCTTTTTATTGGCTGTACAGTTAAAGGACGAAGTCGATTTTTTTTATTTTTTTTTTTAAATCGATTAAGGCAGTAAAGTTTGAGGCACATCCAGATTAAAACACATTTACCTACGATAACGCGGTGGCATTAACAAAGTGGCAACACTCAGCTTTTTGTCCAAGATGATTATATGAAGGTGAGCAAAGCCACTTTCGCGGCCAGAATGTATCTATTTGACGTAATGAATGATTAATCACGCACAGTTCGAAGAAATCAATTACAAGCTCTTCTGGAACAAACTGTCTCGACATGCGAGAAAACAGACGTCCCGTATCATTAGCCATATCATTAACTACAAACAAAATGTGAACCATATAAAGCAGGGGTCCGCAACCCAGGAGTGTCGTGAGTTAGTCTGCTTCACAACACAGCTTCTGTATAATCCTGAGTAACTCTGACGAAGACCGCGCGCCATACATTGTAGAAATTGTATGATACACTAGCCAATGGAAAGACTTCCGTATTCGTGTGTTTACTACAGCCTTAGACAGGCAAAATGGCCAGTCCTCATTTGTGCAACCGAGTGAAGGATGCAAATTAATTACATAAGTAGGAAAGAAGTACCACTTGGAAGAGGTCTCTAATTCTACAACAGGAATGTTACTTTTGAGGTAGGTGTAAAGACTTCCACGAAAAGTAGTTTATTAAGAGAGATATATTGAGTGGAAAGGCTTCGACACATCCGGTTAGTCCCTAATTTAGGTATTTAAAATATGCATAGAATAAAATGCACCTAGGAGACTAAAAGATTTTTAGCTAGGAAGATAAAGATTAATTCATGGTATAATTTAAGCCTTAGAGGAATAAAATTGCTCCAGAAATAAGAAAGATAAGGGGGAAACTAGTTTTTCATAACTGAACAGAGAGACAAAATATGCCTCATTTTGGAATTCGCAATACCCCGTTAGCCCCCTGCTTTCCGATACGCCGGATGTGCTAGTATAAATAGACCTTGCCCTTGCTAAATTGGGGCCATAAGATTTGAAAAATATAGCGAGCAGAAAGAAGCAGTAACTTGTAAATGAAAACTGCCTTTGCCAGTTGTACCTGAGAGCAGATCAAGTTTGCCATTAACAGCTCGTCTGTGTGTGCCTGAGAGTAAGAAAGATATATATACATATGTTTCCAAGATGGCGGCGTGGTAGGCCGCACTTTTGTGTTGTGCATTTCATGTCGTCGTTTTGGAGTCTGCATCTGTGGTAACAGCCCTCATTAACGCTGTATGAGTTTGTAGTGTGTTTGGCTCATGTTCTGGATTATGTTGCTAAGTATTTTAAAGATGAAAACATCAAGTTTGCCTATCATGTGAGTTCGCTGTTTGTGTTGGTACCAAGTAGCCAAGATGGCGGTTTTGTGATGTGTAAACCGGACAGCGTTTCAAAACATTACAAATTTTTAAAGGCTATTGTTACTGCTGTTATCAAATTTCGAGAGGCCATATTAATTTCGCAAGTTGAAGCAATGCCTTATTATAATCATACATGCCCACTCCGAAGGATAGCCATTTGTGCATTGGAACTTTTCATTCATACTTCAATGTTTTCGTTATCTCGATCTGTATTGTGAATGGAAGGACTGACTTTTAAGTAAAATGCTGATTTGTAGCAAGAGACTTTTCCACGGCTTTGAGAGGTGTGTCAACTTGAAGCTCTCACGTTAGTAAGTGGAAATTCTTAACATCGACTATAACATCACTGTTGCGTGATAAATTCTCGCAACATCGTTTTATTTCAATATCTGTTTTATAACGCAAGGGCAACAACTGCTTGAAATCTATAGTCACTTTTCTCGGTAAGCATTTGTCTTCTCGCGTTAGTATCGAATGCAGTTAACTTTTGAGCTGTGGTCATTTTTGCGCTGGACTGCGCATGACTTGTCTTGTTGTTTTGTCGATCGGTTTCCGCCCACCACTAGGGGAGTGAGCGATTTGGAATGGCGAAAGAGATGCCTCGTTGAAGAGGGGATCTCCGCTTTTTTTTGTTCTGTCAGGGATGTGTAGTCCTCTTATGGATATTTCGTTTAGTCGAGATAATACCTCTAGTGTTTTCCCACATGTCGGGAGGCGTGATATTTCTGTGTATTTCATGAAAGCAAGGTAAATTGACTTTTTCATTAACTCTATCGATTTTGGGTCGTGAGCGATTTCGATTCATAGCCTGTCTCCGAAAGTCGTCGTCACGAGATGTTCTTTCCCAGCTCACATGTCGCTGCATTGTACTGCATCGGTTGATGCATGTACCAAGGACCATTACTTGCTACTTTGTTAAATGAACTAGGTTTAGAAAACCTTTATTATCTAGAGGATATTCTTGAGGACATTATTTATACTTCGGCAGACGTGTCTGTCTTGCTGAAGTCAAACTAAGGAGAGTGAACTGATCTCATACATCTGGTTATCTCCTGGCTGTTATAGAAAAGGATGGAGTTGTTCACCTGACTACATTTACAGCACTTTGAAATATAACATGCATCTGACTCATCATTGTAATGCTGTCTACCGTTTATTGCTGTATTGAATGTTGCTGTGATAATGACTGTTTGATGTGCCTACACATTTGCGTAACCATTTTGTCACTGTGGCGTCCACAATAAATAATGAAGAAAAACGTCAACGGCTGTTTCAAGACTCATTGACTTTATACGTCGTGAGTTTACTGACGTCCTATGTGGATTGCCCTGTTATTGTTGCATGAACATTGTTTTGACTGAACACATCTACACACTACACAAAACCAGACATGCGGATGCCATCCATCATCATATGGCATCACGCATCATTTGGTGGCCATAAGCTGGTTTGATTCTGGTACTAGCAAACACGGGGTCCCTTACCCACTTCATTTTCAACAAGAATTCATCAGCATCCTTCAAGAAATTAACATTCTTCAATACAGTCAACATCTTCAAAATTTTCAAAGTACTCGGCGTTGCCCGGTAAAAGTCAAAATTTCAACTTTTTGACGGAAACAAGAATTTGACAGTACCCGGCGTTGTTACATGTTGCCGGATAACTCGGACTGCTGTTATCTTTTACGCAAGTCAAGCAAGTTGCTGCTGTCAAGGTTCCAGTGCTGTCGTTTTTTTGAGAAGGTCAAGTGCCGGTTGAAACGGGTTGTTTTCTGAAGAAGGCCAAGTACCGATTTCCATCAACTTACTTTTGGATTAGAAGGTCAAGTGCCGAAACAACTCAACACACAGTATTTCAGAAGCTCTTGTACCATCGTGTTAGCAGTGGAAGCAGTTCAGATGTGCCATCATCGTTGGAGCTTCGCTCTTTAGGACGTTGATTGACATCCGTTTTTTCTGCTGTTCTACGATTGGAAGCCTTTAAGTTAAGTGGCCTGTTTGTATGTAAACTGTGCCCTTATACTTCTGCTGAGTCTTCTGTGTATCATCTCATTCTATATATTATATGTCTATATGTTATTTGTATATTTATATGTTTATATTTCAGCGGGTTCTCGGTTGGGTGGTGTCTCCGTTAGATTATGCCACGTCATAGAGGTCGTCTATTGTGAGCGTTTTCTGTAGGGTTTGCAAATTTCCGATACTGGAATTTGCTAAGCGACTTCTGTTGCTATTTATGTTAGCTGTGATGACATGTTTTAATATTGTTTTCGTTATTATTTCACATTCTTTAGTTTTGTTGTGATTTGTTTGTATTTGTTAGCCTACTCTTGTCTATAATTTAGTTTCATACAACATTTTTGTTTATACACTGTGGTGTCATGTATTTTGTTTAATTCTATCGCAGATATCGTCACATTTTTTGTGATATTTCATTAATTTCTGCTTTATTTTTAGTTGATTTCTGCGAAAGTTTTTGTATTGTTGCTGATCTTTGTTATTGTTTACATTGTTATTGTTTACATTGTTTGTATTGTTTACATTTTCAATGTTTACATTCTGCATGTGTTTACATAGTCATTGTTTACAGTTATAGTAATTAGTTAATGGGCTATGCTAATGCACTGTTACTACTATACTGATGATAAATGAATGATGAATAGTGTCGTGCACTATTGAATGAGAAGTGCACTTATGATCAAGATTTGAGTGCTGATATTTCATATACAAGTTCTTTGATTGGAGACTTGTTTCCCACAGAGACTGGGATAATATAATGTGATGTGAATATACAAGTGCTTAATTAAGACTTGTTACACTTAGGTTTGAAATAAATTAGTTAATTATTTCAGGTTTTGGACTCATATGTTAGACAACATGTCTACATTTGAGCACTTTATTGAGCAGGGTAAATTGCTTGGGAAGACTGGTGATAAGTTAGAAGAATTTGCAACTGCTCGATATGATAAAGCAATGGAAGCTGAACAAAAGAAACTGCATATGGAAGCTGAACAAAAGAAACTGCAGATGCAGGTGGATGAAAAGAGATTCCAAATGGAAATGGAAAAACAAAAAAGGGAATCAGAAGCTGAGGAAAGAAAGAAAGCTACAGCTAGAGGCTGAGAATAAAAGACTTGAAAAAGAAGCTGAGAATAAAAGACTTGAAAAAGAAGCTGAAAATAAAAGACTTGAAAAAGAAGCTGAAAATAAAAGACTTGAAAAAGAAGCTGAAAATGAAAGACTTCAAATGCAGGCTCAAGCTGAAGAAAGGAAGTTACAAAGAGAGTCTGATGAGAGGAAAGCAAAAATGGAACATGAAGAAAAACTCTTAGCTTTAGAGTTGGAGAAATTGAAATTGACGAGCATGAGTAATGGTAATGATTCAAACAAGGGTTCATCTTCTGGGAAGGCTAATAATGATACTTTTAAGATTAAGTTACCAACATTTAGTCCTTCCAGTGATGACATAATGTTCTATCTGGACAGATTTGAACAAGCATGTACAGCTCATAACATAGACAAAGCAAAATATGTTTATCAGTTATCAGGGATACTGACAGGTAAAGCTCTAAGTATATTAAATATGGTGGATGAACCTGACAAGAGCAATTATGAGGTTGTCAGGGCCGCTTTGTTAAAGAAATATCAGCTTAACGAAGACGGCTATCGTCTACAATTTAAAAACATGTTACCTGAAAATGGAGTTGAATTCTCCGAGTTTATTGCAAGAATACGCATTACTTTCTCACGATGGGTTGAACTATCTAAGACGGAAAAAACTTATGAAGGACTTATGGACTTAATACTTAGAGACAAAGTCATGTCGTCTGTCAATGAGTCTTTCCTTGCTTTCCTTCATGAACGTAAACCTAAAACAATAAAAGAAATGGAAGATTTCTGTTGCCAATACGTAACTGCGCACCCACACATAACCATGGGTAACTCTAAGGTGAAAGAAGGTTTACCAGTTGCTTCGGCAGCTCCGTATGGTCAAAACTTTGCTCGTAGATCCCAACAAAATTTTGATAGAAAGGGCAGCGGTAATTTCTGTCAAAATCATGGAAACCAATTTCATGGTGATTCTTCTTCGAAGAATTGGAGACAACCTGATAGTGGTCGTTACTATCACCCTAATAATTATAAGCATTTCAAAAGAGGATATGGTAATAGAGGTTATTCCTGCCGAAGACCTCAGAACCAAACAAATAGATGTTCGCATCAATGTGAACATGATAGTAATCGTGGAAACTGGAATTCGAACCAGTATAACAATTACAATAGAGACAATAATAACTGCAGAGATAATAATAACTCTGATAACTTCAGAGGTAATAATAGTCGGGGTAGATCTCAACACAAAAAAAAAGAGATATCAGCAGGCTAATGCTGTACAACAGGAAACTGAGGGAGCCTGTAATCATGTTGTTGATAGTAAAAACTTTGACGCTGTCACTAGTTCTGCTTTTGACTTTGAGAGAGCAAACAAATGCCCCCAATGCAGTACTTTATTCGAACCGGGTACCATAACTACTTTGAGTTGTGGTCACCCACTTCCCGCTCTTCCTGCTGCTGTTGCGCATGACGGGAGGGGTTCTTTAATTCTACATAAGGGTCTTGTTAATGATACTCCGGTCTCACTACTTTTCGATTCCGGATGCACCACTATTGGTGTTAGACAATCGCTTGTAGATCCATCTTGTGCTACAGGAAGGGTTATTAAATGTGTCACATTTGGCGGCACTCTAGAAAAATATCCTACTGCTGTAATTCGCATTGCCACTCCTTTCTTTACTGGAGATGTGCATGCTTGTCTCTTACCTAATCCTATTGCGGACCTTATTATTGGTCGTATTCACGGAGTTAGGGAGTGTACCCCACAGCAGATTGCTGCTTGGGAAGATAATAACATGCAAGCTACAAATGCAGTAGTTACAAGAGCACAAGCTCTACAAACACCCGAAACTTCACTGAATAGTGATAATGAAGTTGATAGCCAAGATAGTCACTTAGTAATTACTCGTGACTCTTTCATAAAATTGCAAGAAGAAGATCCTTCTTTAAAAAAATTCTTCATTCTTGCGAAGAAAGGTGATCCGAATCAGGATACAAATAGAAAATCTTGGATTGCAATGAGAAACGGCGTACTTGTACGTATGGTACAAGATTCGACTACGTCGGCACATTCGCAAATTCTTGTTCCCAAGAGCATGAGAGTCCAAATATTACAACATGCTCATGACTCGCAATGTGCTGGACATATGGGTTTTGCCCGTACGAAGTCGAGAGTCCTTGCGGCTTTCTTTTGGCCTTTTGTCAATAAGGACATTCGAAAAGATGGCTACAGAAATTAAGTATACAAGTGAAAGACGAAAATTAAACAAGTCTTTAAAATTGACATTTTTATTTTAAAGAATATACATTGGTTTATGAAGCCACCGGAAAGAAACTATAGCTTCGTTATCAATGGCGACCGGATACTGTCACCCCTCATCGAGAATGGAAAGATCCACTGACCCCTTACTAAGGTGTGCGTTGCTGAAAGACTCGTTACCACAGCGCGGACAGGTGTCAGATTATGTGTCCAGTAGAATCGTGAATGTTTCGTTTTTGCTCATGTCCCAAAAGACGGTGACGGTAACTGAAGGCTGGAGACTTTTGATGTCAGCTTGTAAACTGTGTACGAATTGAATTCAACGGATTATGAACGTTTGGCGATTGTTTCCTGGGCGGAGTTTAGCACACTTGTGGACTCTAAATGATTATCTGATATGATATGGTGTTTTTATACTATATCAAGTATATGTTAATGTATTTTTTGGATAATAAAGATTCTGAGATATATATATATATATATATATATATATATATATATATATATATATATATATATATATATATATATATATATATATATATATATATATATATATGAATATAATTATTTGATCTGCTATTGATTCACTACAGTGTGTTGGTAAGTGTGTAGACGTGTTTCTGCAACCATTGTGTAATTTCTGAAGGACTTACCCGCCTGTGTATATTCAAAATAAATTGCGAATGATGGCAAAAGTGTGTCTGTAGGTTTGGAAAAGCATTTAAAGAATTATTTCTTGTTGGAATGGGACACATACCAGGAACATAAGGAAGGATGACAGAAATTGTTTTAATGTATGGATCAAGGTATTACTTAGTATTTTATACTACAAGGTGTGTTCATATGAAACCCGTCCCAGTGGCTTTATAACAAATATATGTAAGGTACATCAGCAGGAGTAGTAGAATTAAATACAGCAATTGTTATGAAGCAAGTACTCACTGGGGTCCTTTAGAAATAGTCACCATAGGCATTCAGACACGCATCCCACTGCTTGGGTAGATGGCGGATGCCGTCCGAGAAAAATGACTTTGGTTGCTTATTGAACCATTTGGTAACCGAGGCCCTGACGTCTGCATCGGAGTCGAATCGTTGTCCCTTTAGAAATTTTTTTAAGGGTCCGAACAAATGAAAGTCACATGGTGACAGATCGGGGCTGTAGGCTGGGTGTGGCAGAACTTCCCCACTTTTCCTTGCTAACGCTTCCTGCACAATGTTCGCAACATGTGGACGAGCATTGTCGTGCAACAGAATCACACACGCGAAAGCATGCCGGGTCGTTTATTCTTGATGGCTGTATGCAGGTTGTCTAGTGTGTCTTTGTAGCGGTGTTGCAAGTAGTGGTTTGGTTAGCTCTGAACAATGTTCCATATAATGTCAATAAAGTAATTATAAATTCTGGCCATTGTTTTATCTTCTTGATATTCTTGAGTGATCGTGTATCGTGCCTTCTATGTAAGATTACGCGAATGCAGGGGTGGAAGATTCTGAACAATAATTGAACCTTGGAATACGATTGATGTGACAAGTCGGTTCCATTGAGTCCACAATTATTTAATACAGATTACACGTCAAGACGATTCATGCATGTTGATCACAAAGGTACATATTATAACTTGAAAATATATGGCATAGATATGTAGATATCCTATCAGTCCTTGTCCAATAATCAAATTACTGTATGCAGATTGTCATAGCTGTATGCACGCGCGGTTGGGTTTTCCAACGGCCGACAGTGAGTCTATGAGTCTGGCAAAATCAAATACTATGGACTGTAATTCATCCTTCCTTAATTTTTACTTTCGTACTGACCTTTAATCATTTCAAATCTTCATAATAGCAATGGACTGACCCATGTCCGTACTTGCATAAAATATATCTGTATGGCAATACCATGCTCAACATTGGAAGGAGAGTCAGACGCGTCTTAACAGCTTGACGGTCAATGTGAAAAGGGTAGCGTTTCTTAGTTACCGACTGTGTCCTAAACAACGCTATACACGTCATAATCGATCGTGTATAAAGCGTTCATTAATTGAAACATCTATCGCAATATATTAAATGTCTTAACCTTTATAACTGCACGTCTGGTAACCTTTAGCAGACGGCGTTAATATCATATACCGTAACAAGCGGATGGCATTGATGTTCACGCCAGGCTCTTTAAAGTCTACCAATAGAAGCCCTCCATGGTCAAAAAATGCGGTCAGCATAACCTTACCGGCGGAAATCTGTGACTTGAATTTTTTAGACGGATTCCTTATCACACCGGCCATTATTTTAACGGTCTGCAGCACAACCAATGAATACTAGGAGAATGAACACTTACACACTTGTACATTCGTATGTGCTTATTACAACAGATGTGACGTCATCATGCTCCTCCTACGAATGTCCACTTGGCGCAGCACGGTCGGGTTTCATTTGAACACGCCTCGTAGACCAAATCATTGTATGGAGGCGGATCATGGACAGATGCATCTAACTAAGGTTTTAAAAGGAAAGTGTAGTCACGGTGAACTGGATGTGGGTAGTGCTGGTATATATTGTCCTGTGCATTTGTTAGCACATTATCTGACATTGTCTATCGTCCCCATCTTGTGTAATAATGGAATAGTGATGGACCACATAGGGGTTACGTTTATTTTTGTTTCAGGTTCTATCCTGACAACTACAAAGCAAAAACTTTATAGAGTCATCCACCTCTGCTGGACTCAGTGGTGCAAGTGCCCTTGTGGCTAACAGGGCCAGATACCCAACTTCCACCGCCTGGAGAAATTCAAAATACGTGTTCGTCCATGGCAGGAGAGTGACAGATCTCTAAACACAAGATAAGTGGCAAAACAAAGCCACTGACCAGCGTATCCAGATTATACCCCTATACTAAAAGACAAGATGCAAATAAACATACAGTGAATGATGAAAAGTGTGGACATAAATTTACCCATTACTAGCTTCACAGTCAAGAAATGGTGACAAAACTCATTAGTATCATATCAATGTTCTTTAAAAGGAGATAATTAATCCAGTTGATAACCTTCAACAATTGAATGACTTTTGATATTGTTAATTATTTTCAATGTTTATTGATTTATTGTTGTAAATAAATTTGATTTCATTTCAAACTTTCTAGACCGAAAAGAGAAACGGTATAGGCTAAATAAATTGTAAATATTTACCAACAGACTTACTTACTTATTAAAGTTGAGTTCATGTTCTTGTTGGAAATAATTTTGTTAATATCCCCTAGCAGAGTCAATAATAATAATAATATAATAATCAAGGGAGGTTCTTGAGTGGGAGCCCATAGGGATCCAGGATAATACAATAACATCATACCTGGAAACTTATACAGCTTGACACTACCTTTGATATCCATACACCCTTACTCTTTTCAGAGAAGGGGGTATTACTTATAAGACCAGACTCTTATCTGGCCCTATCCTGGTATCACCTGATACAACTTTTTGTCCAGGATATCTTATATTTTAATAACATCTCAACCCTCTCGCGACAAGGAACTTTTGGGATCTACTTTAGTAACACAGAGCCCTCGAACGATCTACCATATATGTGGGTGTTTGTGGCCCACTGGCCGTGGTAACCCTGAGCAAATAATTTGACATGTAAAAAAAGGTAAAAGAACCCGTTACACGCCCATTGAGGCATATTGGGAATATGGTGTTAGGCCCATATTATCTTGACCGTCGGCACACGAGGGGTGATGTGGTCGGCATCACGCCGGCCGCCTTAACCTTCCCAGAGTTGCTCTGGTACCCATTTGGGGCTGGGTCGACCCAGGAGCCGTTTGTGGCCTAAAAAATTCCCGCCTCATCTGGGGATCGAACCATAGACCACTGCGCTAGGAAGCCAGTGCTCTAACCACTATGCTACTGCGGCTCCTTTGACATGTGTGTGTGTGAAATTTTAAGCCGGGACGAGGTGGGGGCGGGAGGGGGAGGGATGAACCTTACAAAGAAAAGATCGCGTTCCTATCTCATGCAGTTCACGAATATATTTTAGTAGCCAATTCGAGAGTTGTCATTGGGAATGCGGAAAAAAGTACCTTTGATTCCAGGGACACCGCGATTTTAAATGCCGGCGGGAGGCTTAGTCCGAAAGGTCCCATAGTTTAATAAAGTATTTATTTCTCCCCCCCCCCCCCAACCCCTGCAGTCACCTAAAGATCTACCAAATTGTCAACTGAGATCTACCAATATATCGTGATCGAATGGTCACTGACCCCTGGTATAAGGAATTACGGAGTAATGATAACAGTCCATCCGCTTTTA
>JAMPIV010022273.1:0-85282 GCA_024509875.1 Oreohelix idahoensis
AAAACCTGTGTATGGCACCCTTCAGGGTCAGGTCGGACCTCAAAAGGAGGAGGATATTATGTTAGATACCACTCCAGAAGAGATGAGGAAGGCACAGGCTGGGGATAAAACACTCAAGCCTTGTTTCAGAAAATTGTCAACTTGTCATACAACTCCAGGCAAGGGAGATTTTTACATGAAAAACAAGTTGATGTATAGGAAGACTGGAGCTAGATCCAATGGTCACGGACAGCTGGTTCTTCCAAAAAAGATATAGGACAGACTTAATAAGGAGCCTACATGTGAAACCAGATGGGGACCATGAGAAGATAGGTACCATCATTCAAATGGTGGCTCACAATTATTATTGGCCCAAAGCAAGATGGGACATTGAGAATTTTGTAGAAAGGTGTAGCATAGCACATGAGGGAACACCCACAAGTGGGAACATGGATCAGGACCTGGACACGCCACGGGGCAAAATTAGGCCTGATAATAAAAAGAAAAAATAGATTTGATAAAGTGGACCAAATGGAATGGGAAGCCCCTTTTCACGGACAAGCTTCACTTAACTGTTTTACAATGGCCACTATGCGGAGAGTGCAAAAAGATGTCTTACCCCAGGATAAGCGGACAATCCCTCAATCGGACTTAAACAAACTGGAGGAAGAGGATGTAGAGAGGAAATCTCTCATCAAGAATTTTAAGTGGGGAGACAGCCCCAAAAGAAAAATTGGTAGCGGTCGTTTTGTGAATGATAATTCTGGGAGGAAAAATCATCACTATAAAGCTTCGAGTGGAAGAGACCATACCGGTGCATGGACAAATAGGTCCACACAATTAAGGTCCATATGTAGCTATGTTAAGAACGTGGACTGATGAAAAGGCAGAGGAAAACATTACATCTTCATACCAATATGTGAATGAGCTGACCACTCGGTTAAAAACTGGCTGGAAACTTGCCAATGAAAATTTGAAACAAGCCAGGAAGAAACATGCTGCCTATTATAACAGGAAGGCGAAGGACAGAAATTTGGCTGTGGGAGAGAAAGTACTGCTTCTTTTGCCTGGGAGTCAGAATAAGTTACAAATTGGATGGCAGGGTCCATATACAGTTCTAGAGAAGGTGTCTAGAACAAATTATAAGATTGATAAGAAGGGGAAAGAAAAAATCTATCATGTGAATCTCCTGAAGAAATATTTGGAAAGAGAACATCAGGAAGAGACACACTTGTTGACCTTGTCCATCGCCATGGAGATGAAAAAGGAACCACTTTCATCATTTGAATATCCATTACACCCCTGTGAGACAGCAGCACAGGTGAAAATCAGTACACATTTAACGAAAACTCAGAAAGAGAGAGTGCAACAGGTTCTAAATAATCATGCAGAGGTGTTAACAGACCGACCAGGGCATACAAACCTATTGGAATATGATATGAAACTGATAGACCCCACACCTGTCTGTATGAAACCATATTCGATTCCGTTTGCTAAGGAAAAAGCTTTGAAGGAAGAGATAGACTATCTGTTGAAGGAAGGAATTATTTCGCACAGTGTGTCTTCGTATAGTTCCGGTGTTGTACTCTTAAGGAAGCCCTCTGGAGAACATAGACTCTGTATAGATTACAGGAGACTGAATGCTATTACAGAAGGACAGGTGGATCCATTGCCGGATACAAATCAGCTGTTTGCCAGACTAAATAAAGCTAAATATTTCTCAAGGGTGGATCTGAGTAAAGGATACTATCAGATTCCAGTAAAACCTGAGATCAGACAAAATTGTTGGATGTAAACATTTCGGAGGAACGTAATGAATCCCTGAGTTGCCTCTTTGATTGAGGATATTCCGAATGTTTCATACAGGATAATAAGAAGATTATGGGATCCACTACAAAAACTCTGCTATCACCAGGTATATGTTATCTTCTCATAACTTACATTTTGAGGGAAATATAATGTTCTCTGGACATGTCATTGTGCAGACTCAGAGAAGAGAAATGGTGAATACGGGTTGCGAAGCAGCATTAAGACAAGCACTCACACTTGCAGCTGTTCAGTAACATAACCGAAATATATTATTGGTTGTAGAAGTCTGAGGCAGATTTCATGAGTAGTGCCTACTCTGAATGGACCCAACTACATAAAACCATGATAGCACCACAGCAGAGTAAAGTCAAGTTGACTTACATTTATCTATGTGTATATAGAATAAAGGACTGACATATAATGTCTGTTTTAAGAGGGGAGGTGTCGTGAAATATTCTAATCCACATATATAAATTATCAGGTAAATATGAAGCCTAACAAATAAAATTAATAAAGAGAAGAGCAATGGTAAAATAACAGTGCTGTCACAAGGAATGTACTCGAAATCCCCCTTGTTTTCTGCTTCGTCTGCAAATTGTAACGCTTTCACGTTGATAGTAAAAGCTTACTGTATTATACCCGCTTTCTTCAATGAAACGTGTGCTGTATTTCTTGGAAAAACATTAAGAGGCAGACTGCGTAATGACCTAAATTTTAAATTCCATTCATGTCTTTTTTCTACATTACGTTACCAAAACGAACGAACAGATGGACAAAAGGATAAGCGTGAGGGAGAGGCAGAAAGCCGAACATTAAACACGCGTCGCGCGATACACAATTACTACTATCACGCGTGTAAGTCTACAAGCACTAACTTTTTCAGACGGACAGTGATAAAATACACTACCCTTTCCCAGAGTTAGGTTTTAAAATCATAAAAAAACGCTTATTGGGGAAACCTGACATTCTACTGTTTTATGTCCGAAATCCTGACATTAGTCTGACAGTACAGCAGGACAGGTGGCGGTTCTCACATAAAAAATAAAACAACTATACGACTATCCTAGAAATTGCATATTTTGAACGCAGCCACGTAGCTCCTTTAAATTAGTATTTTTGGGTTCCTTAGGGCTTGCTGACAAATAATATGTAAAACGTTACGCAAATAGTCCAGGAATTAATAAATTATACCCAAAATAAAATATTGGGGGTGCCTGACAGCATAAAATCATTTCTGCTCATAAGATTTTTTTTAACGTGTTTGAAAAAAATTTACGTTACAGAAATAGCCTACCATGTAAACTCCAAATTGATTGGAGCGCAACAAATGAAAGCCTAACCACGATTGGTCGGGCTATAAATACTATCTTGGTTGTTAGGGGAAACGGGAAAAGGTAACATTTTTTCAAACACTTGTCGAAACGTGGCTCATTGGTCAGACTCGCTGATATACACACTTGGGAGCGTTAGTTCGAAACCACTTGTTTAAATGATCTTGATAAAGCATCAGTGCGTTGAAGCCAGCTTATATTTTGCTCAATAAAAGCCTGGAAGATAAGCAGATGGGAATTTGTGCCAGTTTGTGCCAGAATTCATTGCTAATCAACGTATCTGTGTTTATTCGTATGAATTGTGGGACAGTGGTCTTGATGGTACTGAGCAGCACCTGGTCAGAGCTTTGCTGAATCCAGAGTCGGACAGCATACTCCTTGGTCTTTTTAGCTATCAGTGAGGTGTCTCCTGAGCCCAGAGGAGAATTCGAGCAGAGGAGTCCTTTCCTGCCGCCATCACGCCAGATAAGCGAATTGGCCAGCTGAGCTCAACATTATGTCCCCTCATCTTGAAATAACTTTATAAAAATACCATTCAGAGGGGAATTTACTTGTCTTAAAATCAGGAACTGTGAACATCTCCAATACTAGTCCCTAAAGACAACCTATTGAAGTCATGATGACAAATACCAACAGAGCTTGAACAAAACAAAACCAGTATTACCTCATTTTACTACTACACAACTGACACACATAGAACATTTGTAATAATATATGTCACTACAATATTCATATTAAATACATTCTGTACATAACTTGTAATTTAAATTGATTGTGATTCCTGGTTCCCTTGTAGTTGAATCAGGACACATATTCATTCATGCCAGTAATGAATACATATTGTTATTTGAAACGTTACGAGTGACTTCTTTAAGATATTCTCATAGAGTGTTATATGTATGTGAGTGTCACAGTGTTGTTAAGAGTAGTGGATTAAATTAAATTGTTTATCTGTCTGTTGTTGTGACTTACACTTCACCATACACATACCCTAGACACTAAACGTAGTCACCACACTATTCCAGAATAATTCTGACTGAGATATATAGATATGTGGTAGCAAGTAAGGTTATATATATAATATACTACTCTTATTAGATATATATATACCTTCACAGCTGATCTCAGTCAGTACACTAAGTCCCTTATAAATATTTATAACATCCCACTTCACCACAATCAGTACATCCTTAAATAATTTGACATTTAAATGATTTTTAAGAGTCGTGGGGAAATAATTTACTTGAAAACTCTATTGAAAACTCTGAGCGTACCCATAGCTTGTCTGCTTGCGTCAGGGTCAGCGAACCAGAGCTGACCAAGACCCTACTCCACCTCTAAGTGGTGGTCCTGGAAACACGCTGCATCACTGCAGTCTAGCTGAGAGAGTAGGGATCGAAGATGGAAGGCAAACTCGGTCCCAAAAAATGCTGTGCTGAAGTCGGATGTGTTCGGCCGAAAGGCGCAAATATCGCAGCTCCTCTGTAAACAGACACAACACAACCAACGTCCTTTTCAGGACGAACGAGGAAGAAGAAGAAGAATTACGTCCTTGTTTTGGAGATAACCCCCACAACATACCATTGACCTACCTGGGACAGTCTACGCATACCTGTGTATCATCATACACAGGACAAGCATTAAGAGATTCATGGACAATGCAGATTATACATCAGTTTGGTAACAAGTAGCATATCACATTATCATTTAGCTTCACATAGGTTTCTTCTCCTATTTAACTAACTACATTATTTATATCTCATCGGTGTGTTTTGTGTGAATAGTCTTCATCACGTTGTAAATTCTACTAACAGTATACGTTTAGATATTCAATTAATAAACCCAATAACCATTTGATCATTATCTAGTTCGTTAATGTATCACTCGTGTTGTCAGTGTTAAATATTTGCATATAGGAACCTGTTGTGTAAGGGCTATCAGGAATGTTTTATGCGGGTGGCAGTTAGGTTCTGGCTTGGTGAGTATGTCTTCAATCGTTGCTAATGTTTACGCGAATGCTAGGTTGAGTAGGCGAAGGGTTAGCATCATTCTTTTAGCCTGAACACAGCCACACAGTATCGTTCTTAGCTTGTACAACAGTGTTAATGATTAATCAATGAGTTGGTGAAGACTGGTCCAAATCCAAATTTATTCACGGTAGCTCCAACAATAATTCAGCATAAATAACATTAGGTAGATTGCATTCATTGAGGTCCAGTGTCAGTCCATCGTGGTTAACAATGTAAGAGGCATACAATTCATAAATCTCAATTCTGGCCGTAAGAGACTAGCGTTCAGGTTCGAGCAGGACGTGAACGAAGTATGGCGGCCGATGTAAATGTGCTGACAATCGAAAATGTTTACCTCAAAATATAGTCACAATACTTCCCATGGAAGCTGTAGCACTTGACGGCCCATAAACACATCTTATTGAATCGTGGCGACCAAATCTTATTAAAAGCCATTGAGAAAATATATCGAATAACACATCCACCACGGGAACACAACCATGGCACGTCTCGTCAGGGCTGTTTACATTTTATCAATAGCACGGGAAACTGACCGCTCAGCTGCGCATGGACAGACGATACATAAGTCACGTTATATATTTATAGCTAATGTAGACAGCTGTATTTTAGCAAAGGATTGACATACGCCTGTGCGCAAAAGCCTTACACAACAACCACCCCGTTCTCTCGGGGAAAAAAACAATTGTTTTTTTTAAAACATTCCCCGAATGAAAGAACGGCCAAAATTAAGTACATCATAATAAAAAATAGTCAACACTAGAACAATAAATTCTCAAAGTCAAGTCGAAGTCAAATCTACTGGAAATATTAATGAAAGTGCATGAAAAAGACTGTCATCAGTCAATACATTATCATAAGAATATGAGAGGCAGAAACAAAGAAATGTTAACTAATAATGCAATAAAGAAAAGATTATCTTGTAATGTATATGTTAAAGTAATGATATCACTATAGCAAAAGAGAATTGTTACATAAAGAGAATCAAACTAATAAACATGCGAAATACAAGTAGGGTTATGTCTTTTAGGGAACATTAAAGGAAAAAAAAGAAAAAGTTACAAGTATTTATACATCATGTAGTTTTTATACTGATCTAGTGGTAAATATGGTACTGCATTGTTTCCAATTGGCAACAATATGTCTTTCACATGCGCTTATAGCACTTGTAGTGAAATTGACAGAGATACAACGGTAAAATACCTCCAAAGATAACATGTAAGGATAAAAACCTAATGCGTAGGCTGCTGATAGTACATGATCGCCCGGACCGCGGGTCATCACCTCCATAAAAATTGACTTGCTAGACAGGATGAGAACGGCGGATCAAAAAAAGAAAAGAAAGGAAAAAATATGACTGGAAAGATTGCGTGAGACTAGCAAGGCTAAGGAGACGCAATTTGGGGGGGATGGAGGAAAGTAAAAATTCACGTCCCCCAAATTGACACGAGGTACGGAAATGGACGCTTTTGCGATACCAAGCCCTTGATTTGAATTCAGCGGCTAAACGCAGATGTTCGAAATATTACAAAATTTAAAAAGTACTTTTTTCTTAATATTAATGTTAGGAATATAAAAATTAGCTGACCGGATGGCCCATTCTGAGCAGTGAACTAATATGTTCTTAATTTTACAGACGGATAGATAATATTGAAGATAATGACAAAAGACAGTGTTGTTCACATCAGCGACAAACTGTATTGAATAAAAAGTGTCGCTATTTGCACACAAAAAAACACGACCTCGAGACGCAGGTGTTCAAATCTACTTATTAGGGAAGCGAAGGGACATTGGTGGGAGCTGTGTCTAAATATAACTTTTAACGACAAAATTTTGGAGGGGAGAGAAAGGTTGGTTCAAAAATCAAGTACGTTTTTGAAAAAAACAAGTAGAGACGGACAGACTAACAGATAAACATCCATACTTGACTGAAGCATGACTGAAATGACTTTAGGGTAGGAAATTTGAAATAAACCTAGGCAGTGATTGGCCACAGACAAACATTTTATCGGCGCTCAGACGAGAAGGGGGGCCATTCCTCAATAGTTGTTCGATGATAGACACAGTATTTTAAAGTGTGGTGATTTCCAAATGAAAGAAAGTGAAATAAGCTCAGGGACGCCATACTATAGCCAGCAGCTCAGCTGAGTTTTGCTAGCATTTCTGTGTTCTTTATTCATAATCTGGTAAGATTGAAATTATTTCTTTGTATATTTTGAATATTGTTTAATGTTCGAGTGATTTGATACTGCCATATCGAAATCTAGCCTTACAAACAAGTAGGGATTTGCTCTAGACCCCCCCGCCCCAGTTCAGGGTCTAGGGACCAACAATATACATAAACTCCAGCAAGGGTTAGGAAAGACAGATCAAGTGTTGAGAATAATGAAACATATTACCTATCCTCTTTTAGGGCAGAAAACTAATAAATAATTTTCAGAATCTATAGTCTGGGAGGACCTATCTGATGTAAAACCACCATGGTAAATGTGCTGTTTGGTCAGAGAGATCTGACCTGTCTGTATGATGTGGTTGTTGTGTCCGTGTTGTGTCCAGACGTGGGTAGAGAATAGAATTTTGACACATAGCCAATACTTTGATTGCAGAGCTGTGAGTTTCAGTCGTCAACAAGGCGGTGTCTATTCAGTTGGTGATTTACTCGAGTGTATCTGTGCAGTACGTTGTGACAGAGACCACTATTATTGCCCGCCAGCACGGAGAGGTGGGACCACCAGATTTCAGCACCAGAGCTACTTCTTCAAGATGAGTGAGCCTCTGGTCTGCTGGAAATTCACCAACGCCTTTTAGTTACTAATACCCCATAAAATTCCTGCAATTTACTGGACACTGTGTAGTCAATATAGACAGGTGGGATGAGGCCACCCCAACAGCACAAACATTAACTATCCTCCCAAGTAGATGACTACTAGAACATTTTAGTAAAACTAACTAGTCTAGTACTTATATATGTACACTCTTGCATTTATTATGTAATATACCATGCATTTCTTTCATAATTTCTAAATCTTTTTTTAAAAAGTTCTGGTCAACATAAAACTTGATCCAGAACAAAATAAATGTAATATAATTCTATCAAAAATTTTACACACGTGAGTTAGTTCAGTGTATTTTAACATTTGTTAATATTATTAGTCTTCTTAAATATCTGTGGGTGTATTTATAAACTATCACACCACACTACATATCATTACCCTAGACATTTTACATAGCTACATTCATTAAGGAAAAAAATTGAGTGTGAGGTCGTAGTGGTAGCAAGAAAGGCCTTCTGACAATTCACAACTACATTTTATCTCAGGAGCCTTCACAGCTGGCCTCATACATTACATTTAGTAATATCACCATCATACAATACCATCAAACCCACTACAGCACTGAAGTAGAGTTATCCATTTGACACGAAAGTAGATTGTTACTAAGCAACAAAATGTTCAGGTTCTCATAATATGAAGGTATCAAAAGTCAATCATCCAATGTAATTGAGTGGATCACGTAAATACATTTTAAAGTCACGCAGCAGTACTGAATGTCAACTATGCGCTTATATTTGGATCACATAATAATGTTAATTAGTATCGTTAAAGTCTTGTTGAGGGCAGTGGGAAGGTACATCAGCTAACACATTTTCAGTGCCTGGAATAGCTTGGACATCAAATGCGAACAATTGCATCAAAATAGAACAGCGCGCAACCCTAGGATTCTTGTGGTTCGATTTCATGAAGAATGACAGAGAGCGCTGGTCTGATTGTATAATAAATCTTGATCCAAGAAGGTACCTATCCAGTTTCAAAACAGCCCATACGATGGCGAGAAATTCGCGCTCGATTGCTGGGTATCTTCTTTCTGCGTCCGTCAGCTTCTGTGATATGTACAAGTTAGGGTGAAGTGTACCGTCGAAATTCTGCATCAATACGGCACCAACACCTTTGGAAGACGCATCTGAGCGAAGATAGAATGTCAAGTTTTTATTTGGTAGCCTCAATGTTGGAGGGGTTAAAAATAAATTTTTAATATGAGCTAAGGCTGCTTGGCACTCTTGAGACCAGTGCACATGATTGGGAGAGCCCTGTCTTAATAAAGCAGACAGATCAGCAGTGAGATTGGAAAGATTCGAAATGAATCGACTGTAAAATTGAATATGGCCGTGAATACTGCGCACTTGTTTCTTAGTTGTGGGCACAGATATGTTCAAAATCTTGGACACATTAGATAGTTGTGTTTTAAGCAAACCATGACCAACTCTATGACCAAGGAATGATATTTCTTCAAAACCGACAAAAATTTTGGAAGGTTTGGCAGTTAGATGGTGTGAACGTAAAAGGTCCAGCAGTGAAGTGAGACATAAGAAATGATTTTCCCAAGAAGTAGTAAAGAGACATATGTCATCTATATATGTAATAATATCAGACCTGTTAGAAAAAATCTTACGCATCATCCTGACAAATGTGGCAGGAGCATTCATCAGTCCAAAGGACATAAAATTCCATTGAAATAACCCCTAAGTTGTTGTAAAAGCAGTGAGGGGCTTAGCAGTTTCAGATAAAGGAACCTGCCAGTATCCTTTAGTGAGATCAAAATTAGTGAGAAAAAAAAACAGCTGTAGCAAGTCTTGGGAAAAGGTTTTCTAATAAAGGTAAAGGCTTAGCATCAAAGACAGTAATATTATTAAATTTGCGATAGTCAATACATAGTCTTATATTGTTATCCTTCTTTCTAACAATGACCATCGGGAAAGCAAATGCAGAATTTGATGGTTCGACAATACCCAAACGAAGCATGTCGTCAAGTTCTTTATTAACCTGATCCTGAAAATGGAAAGGAATGGGGTATGGTCGAACTCGAGTAGGTCGATCATCCGTGAGAAGGATATCATTAGTGATAACCAATGTATGAAAAGGGATGTTTGTCAGAACATCTGGGAAAGATTGAAGAAGATCAGACACCTGCTGACGTTGGTCGGATGATAAATCCGTACAGATATAAACATCCTTCCATGTCTCAGTAGCAGTTAAAGGCATGACAGGAAGATCCATAGGTAAGTCAGGAAAAGCAAATTCTTCCTCCTGAATCACAGACAGGGAAGAAAACTGAGTAGTATGCCTTGTGGGCTCATTTACTGCATGAAAGACAGCCTGAAGATATTCAGGTCGAGTATTGAATTCTTTGAGCATGTTTATATGGAAAGTTTAGTTTTTTCCCTTAACGTCAAGTACATAGTCAACATCAGAAATGCGTGAAATAACTCTGTAAGGACCCCTCCAAGCAATGAGTAGTCTGTTGTCCTTTTTAGGAAGAAGCACAAAGGCTTCATCCCCAGGCACCAGGTGTCTTAGTCGTCTGTTACTATTCTGAAACTGACGAGCTTTTTCTTTAGCAGTTTCAGAAGATGCCGTTGCCAACTGACAAGCATCAATTATCTTACGTCGGAGGTTTACGACATACTCGTAAGATGACTTGGTGTCTTGAGTCATTTCTGAGTCAGTGAGCAAATCTTTAATAAGAGACATAGGACCTCTAGGTTGAGCTTTGAAGACAAGCTCGAATGGCGAGAAACCGGTCTGTTCATTTAGTACCTCACGGTACGCAAACAGCACGGCGGTTAAAACCCTGTCCCAGTCTTGTGGACAGCTGACTGTAACTTTGCCTAATAATTGTTTAAGCGTCCTATTTAGCAGTTCTACCATGCCATTGCTCATTGGATCGTACACGGAACTAAGCAATCTGTCAATGTTTAGTTGTTGCATAACACTAGTCAAGGCCTCGGAGCCAAACTGAGTACCTCTGTCTGATAGAAGTTTTCTAGGGAAACCTAGCCTGGAAAAGATTAAGAAAAGAGAATCAGCTACGTCTGAGGTTGTGATATTCTTCAGAGGTATAGCCTCTGGTCAGCGCGTGCACATGTCAATACATGTGAGGACATACCTGTGTCCTCTAGCTGACATAACAGGAAGTGGGCCAATAATGTCTATGGCCATCTTCTCAAAGGGACGAACAGGTATATCTGAAGCCTGTATCGGTACCATGGGATAGGCTCCCTTTGCTTTGACTTCCTGACAAGTAACACAGGAGCGACAATACGTAGCAACATCCCTGGATACACCAGGCAAAAAGAAGGAAGAGAGCACTCTGGACCTTGTCCTAGAGTAGTCCATGTGGCCAGCACAATGAGAATCATGGGCGTGTTGCAGGATATAAGTTCTAAACTTTTTAGGAACCATGACCTGTGGTTTAAGAGCAGAAGAATTTTTAAACATTCTGATCAGGATACCATTCTTAAAGAAGTACTATTGACGAGGGGCATTATTTTCAAGCATCTCCTCACCACTTACCAAACGAAAATATTTCTGCAAAGAATCATCATCTCTTTGCAGCGTTGCAAAAGATTCTTTGTTAATAGTAGCATGAAAATCATAATCCTGATTTTCAGGCACAATGTTATCAATCGCTTGGGCTTGTGTTTGAGCCCTTGTTGTTACTGCATTCGCATTTAAAATGTTTTGCCGTTCCCACTCAATAATTTCACCAGGTGTGCAATCTTTGCCACCGTGGATACTGCCAACAATAAGGTCAGTGATTGGGTTTTTTAAAAGACACACTTTAATTCTCCCTGTTAAAAATGGAGTCGCTATGTGAACGATAGCTGTGGGATAGAACTCTACCGTTCCCCCAAATCTGACACATTTAACAAAATCTCCAGTGGAGCAAGATGGGTGCACTAGAAATTGGCGAACTCCCACCGTTGTGCATCCAGTATCTCTAAGCACAGATACCTGCGTATCGTTTAATAGGCCTTTATGAAAATGTAAGGTGCCTGTGCCATCATGAGCAGCAAGTGCTGTCATTGTTGGAAGTGGATGACCTTATCTTAATGTAGATACACATTAGGCTGAAATAAAGTTCGGCAATCAGGACACTGCGAAGCAGCATCAAAGTAAAAAAAAGAACAAGCAGCAGCCTGATTTACCGAAGGATTACTTTGAGTAGCACTAGATGTATCAGCAGATTGTGCTGAGTTAGCATGATAGTTTGTATGTTGAACGCTCCGAGAGCGGAAGGGATGGTTATCATTCTGATTATTATAAGAATAATTCCGGTTTCTATTGTCCTGTGAATAATTAGACCTTCTAGGAGTTGCATATTGGTTACTGTATCTATTACCATTCTAATTTCCTCTACTCCTGAAAAAATTATCATTTCGTTTCCATCCTCTCTGTGGTTGGAATTGGTTCTGTTCTGGTCACCGAAATTGTCGAAAATGTCCTCTACACGGGGGAGATTGATTATCGTAAGAGTTACCACCTTGAAAGTACCCATAGTTATTACCTCTACCACGACCAAAATTCCTGTCGAGACTCTGAGACCTTGGTCTTATGTTTTTGTTGTTCCAAGATGACGCTAATGCCACAGGTAGAGCCTCTTTGATGTGAGAGTTACTCACACATGTGCCTGGGTGAGCGGTAATAAACTGTCTTCCCAATTCTTCCACCAATGTCAAATCCGTAGGTTTCCGTTCATGAAGGTATGATAGGAACTGCTGGTTAACAGAAGATAACACTTTGTCTCTGAGCATTAAGTCCATTAGTGCCTCATATGTTTGTGGAATTTTCGCTAATTCAACCCATCTGGTGAATGTTAATGTAATGGCAGCAATAAATTCCGAGAAGTCCTTCCCTGTTTCTGGCAACATGGTCTTAAAACGCATGCGATGGCCATTTTCATCCAATTGGTAAAGTTTAAGCAATAAAGCTCTGGAAGCTTCATAGTTATTCCTACTGGGACCGTCCATGGTACAAATCGAAGTTAATGCATCCCCTGTGAGGAATTCCATCAATCTACTACACCATTCAGATTTATCAATTTCATGTGCCGCACACACAGTCTGAAAGCGATTAAGGAAGCAAGAAATGTCGTCTACGTTGGGTTTGACAGTAGGCAAACGAAATCTACCAGATCCTGAAACATGTTTGTTTGAGGAACTTTGACTCTCAGAATTGTTTTGTTTAATATTTAGCAACTTGAGTTTTTCAAGTTCTAAGGATAACATCTTTTCATCATGTAATCTTTTTTTATCTTCTGCTTCCATCGCAAGTATTTTAAGTTTGTCGTCATGCTCAGGTATTTTAAGTTTCTCTTGGCTGGATAAATCTTCAGCTCTTCTCTTCTCAGCTAATTCTTCATTTCTTTTTTCTCCGGCCAATTCTTCATTTCTATTTTCTCTGGCCAATTCTTCAGCCCTATGTTTCTGAAATTCAGTCATCTTCTTTTCTCTCTTCTTCTTTCTTCTTCTTCTTCTTCTAGCAAATTCTTTTCGGGCTTCTCCTTCCATGGCAAAGGCTTTGCCTTGTTTAACAAAAGAGTCCAAGGTAGCCATTTTGTATCAATGTTCATCAAGTATTAAGTAATTGCCAGATTTGTATAATCAATAATACTAATGGCAATTAACAATGCAATCAATGAATGGTAAGAAAAAAAAAATAATGAAAAAGACAACAAATATAAGTATAGATAAGAGAAAAACAATATTTTGGAGCAGGATAAAGCACTAAGCGACAAAAGACATCATCAGTAAGCAACAAAAGAGAATATAAATGTCAAACTAAAGAGGAAAAATACAGCAAATTGGAACACGCTTACTGCTAAGTCAGAACAACACAGGACCAGAGACACGGTGTATAAACATAAAATTTGTATATAACTGAGAGACAGCAAAGAGAGACCAACAGATACGAACAAAATTAGTGCAACTAACGCAGAAATACTATACAACGACAACGCATAGAACACAAGACGGCACACCTATACAGACAGTGGTCGAAGAAAACCAGTCAGAGGACCTAAGTTGCACGGCGAATATCAGCCGGATATTCCACTGTTGGAAATCTACAAGCAAACCTAACGAAACATCTGGTGTGAGCCCATTGAATCAATGAGATGAACCTCTTGCACCGAATCACATCCCAACCAAACCCACAGGGACAAACAAGTTAACAGAAAGGTACAGATACAAAATGCAAGAAATAAGAACGAGCTCAGACCAATTTAGCACAGTTCACAAAAAGTGCACATACCGCCACTTAGCTTGGAACCAAGGATGGTTAATCTGTCGCACAGCATCTCCTGGACAGGTTGTCAACGTAGCAAAGGCACATCACAGGTCAAGCAGCAATAATGTAGTTATTAGATATCAAAATAGAGCAGGAAGCACGACATCATTGCAGTTTTTCTTATAGAAAGTTCAACTTAATAATGTTGGGCTTTGAAAACTTCCCAAAACAGGTGTGTAGCAGCCTGATCTATAAAACGTAAATTAGAACTTGATTTAAACGAGGAGCACTCACTGGGACTCTGCTGTAACGTCTTTCTTCAAAAACACAATGAATTGAACAGTTGTACAATGAGCAGAATAATTTCGTCACAGTCACGCATTTCCACCCGCATCAATTTCATGCCATGCGCAGAGGAAAGTATGCAAAACAGTTCCATAAATAGTTCATAATGCATAAACAATAGACAACATGGTGTGGTTTCACTTTGTCCGATGTTGTTGAACAGTCCAAAAAACAAATCGTCCCCACACTGGCCACCAGAAATCTGTTGTGTAATGGCTATCAGGAATGTTATATGCGGGTGGCGTTATGTTCTGGCTTGGTGAGTATGTCTTCAATCGTTGCTAATGTGTACGCGAATGCTAGGTTGAACAGGCGAAGGGTTAGCATCATTCTTTTAGCCTGAACACAGCCACACTGTATCGTTCTTAGCTCGTACAACAGTGTTAATTAATGATTAATCAATGAATTGGTGAAGACTGGTCCACATCCAAATTTATTCACGGTAGCTCTAACAATAATTCAGCATAAATAACATTAGGTAGATTGCATTCATTGAGGTCCAGTGTCCGTCCATTGTGGTAAACAATGTAAGAGGCATACAATTCATAAATCTCAATTCTGGCCGTAAGAGACTAGCGTTCAGGTTCGAGCAGGACGTGAACGAAGTATGGCGGCCGATGTAAATGTGCTGACAATCGAAAATGTTTACCTCAAAATACAGTCACAATACTTCCCATGGAAGCTGTAGCACTTGACGGCCCATAAACACATCTTATTGAATCGTGGCGACCAAATCTTATTAAAAGCCATTGAGAAAATATATCGAATAACACATCCACCACGGGAACACAAACATGGCACGTCTCGTCAGGGCTGTTTACATTTTATCAATAGCACGGGAAACTGACCGCTCAGCTGCGCATGAGCAGACGATACATACGTCACGTTATATATTTATAGCTAATGCAGACAGCTGTATTTCAGCAAAGGATTGACATACGATAGAGTGCAAAAGCCTTACACAACAGAACCATTCAACATTTAGATGAGGTTGGGGGCTTTCTCTTTTACGGGATCTGCGGGCAGAAACTAAGGTCGTGTGGAATAATTGACTAGAAAACTCTATCCATTGGAAAGCATTCACAATCTCTCCTTCTTGTCCTTATCGCGAATAGGACGCTTTCTTTCTTAACGAGCCAATTTCTGGAGACTTTCTTCATAATTTTGCACAGGCAAATACTGTTGTAGCTACACCAAGGTCAAGGTCAACTTACGACACTCTTGAAGTAGTGGTGTCTACGTCAATGTGTTTTACTTGATGAGGTTGATAACCCCATTCACAATGTTTTAAAAAGATGCAATAATAAAATGCAATAACAATCATTTAAATGTCAAATTATTTATACCCTATACAATTTCATATTGCACTATCTTTGCCTTATTTTATTTAATAAAATAACTGGAATTTGTTAATGTAAAAAAAGTATAAATTGCATTCATTTTTGTGTTTGTTTTTTTAAAATATTGTTGTCACCCTTGCAATGGAAAAACCATGCTCCCCCTCCCCCCCTTTCCCCCCCCCCCAAAAAAAAAAAAAAACTGTGGCAAGACGTGAAGAAAACTGATTTCGGACATGACCAGTGTTTGTGATTGTCTTTGGTTGTTTCTTCTCTCTCTGTTGTGTAGTTCATCATCAAGCTTTTGTAGTTCTTCAATTCAACACGGTTTGTAATTCTGTCTTGTCTCTCTGATAATAGACTCAGTTGCTGCTAGCAGTATAGTTTTGTTTAGGCTTTCAATCATTTTTTTTTATTACCTGATGTCTCCGTGAGTGTGTACGTGTGTTTGTGACGTACGTATAGTATGAGAAGTGAAGTCCCAGAATTGTTAGATGATAGGACAGTAGCCTCGAATAGCTTCGCAGCCCCTGGAATTGTGTGCAACACAAGAGTGAACGTGGATTCCACGTGGGCTCATTAGCACGCACAAATAACAACGTGGAATTCTACAACGTGGGCTAATTAATATGTAGACAGTTTATCATGCGTGCATCCAGGATATCGCTTTGTCTTAGGAGAGGTTAACCCATGCCTACTACCAATCTCTAGAGCGATTATAAGCAGTTATTTCCCTACCTTGCCTGTCCCCCATGCCTAGTAGGGCGTTGCCAGAGTCCAACGAGTAAAGCTGGATACGATCAAAGGCAGTAGTGGTCCACAGTATGGACGAAGCAGATTCCGCTGTCGTTTAACACCTTAGCGTGAACCACAGAATCGCTCGCACGACTGAGACGAACGGGGAGAGACGAGCGGTCAAAGAGTTGAGTAATATAGCGGGGACTGGTGGCGCAGAATCTAGAAAGTTCCCTAATTTCAAATAAGGCGTTAAACTTAACATCTAGATATTACCTCTCATTTCATTTAATATATATTGAGATCACAGAAGAATGCAGTTTATCATTCGTTTGCCAGAGATTTAAAGAAGCACTAGCTAATAGTAGAATCCTGCTAGATTTCCTCTGGATTTTTCGGCTATATTGGAGTGAATTCATTCTGTGCAACGATTGATCATACACCTTTGCGTCCCAGCAATTCTATAGAGTCCTCCAGACTCGGTTCTTCTAAACATCCAGAGATTTTATGAACTTTTAATTATAATCTTGTGGCGACCCGTTGCGGTCTCGCTCTCTAAAGTTACATGAGATAAAGCCACCCAAGAACATTTAAACCCATAAATCAATAAAGTCTGTAAAGATTAACTGGAGAAGAACAATTGCCAGAGCGATATATTTAATTTTTTACTGTTCTGCTGTGGCAAAGAGTATATCATTTATTTACACTGACAGTCACGTCATTTTCACTGGATTAAAAAAAACCCTAAGAAAAACCTACCTCACTGTTCAGTCTTTGTCATCACGCTATAGAAGTTTTCAACCACTAGCGGCGAAAGTCCGGGAGACCACTACCTTCTCATAACTTTACCTGTGTCTGTGCCATCCCATAGAACCTTTTATATAATAAATCAAAAAGGAAAACTAAATGCTTCACCTTCCAGCGATTACGGGAAAATTTGCTAAACGCCTAACCCGCTAGTCTGGGGCTGGAAAACGAAGGAAAAGACTCAGACAGTTTATTGAGTAATTTAATTGCTGTTTGTGTTATTCTATGGAGTGCCAGATTCTACGATCGGTAAGTGTGAGTAAATGTGTGATGGCCATCGCTAGCGTGCATGAATGAATGAGATATTTTAGCTAAACTTATAATTTTCTTTACTTGGTAAATATCCTTATACTGTATTCCTTGTATTGTTCTCTTTAAGTGGGATTGCTTATCTTTGCTTATTTCCCATCCCTTAATCTGCTTAGTCAAGGGATAACTTGGAGAATACCAGGACTCTGTTCCTACACCCCATACGAAATATTGTAAAAACCCCTATCAGAATAAATTAATCTATCTTTGGGTTAAATTATCTCTTTCTGATAACAACTTGTCTTTGGACTTGGTTTTTATTTGTCTATACAAGCGGGAAGAGCATATTTGGATACCACTCTTCAAACCTCCCTTCCCCTCCCTTGTTATTTGTATTTTTCTGTGACTATGATCATTGACTGTACCATGCTAAATGTTGTGATTTTTGTTTAGATGATAATAAACACCATAACCTTTGATTACTGTGTTGGCCGACCCATTACCCATATCTGTTATAGGTAGTTTGTATTCACGTATGTGTGTGTTTGTAGCACCAAATTGGTGTGTGTACATGAGTGTTTGGAAACTAGCAACAATTGTTTAGCCAGGAGAGATTTAGGAGTCTACCGATAAATAAAATTGTCGTAAGATAGGCAAATCGGAGAAAATACCCGATTTCAGAGACTGTCCTTACTCTTTCCAACACGCTTGTGAATCAACTATCTATTTCTTACACCTTTCTATCATAGAGCCTTCACCATCATTCTTCACTCTAACGGGACCACTATTTCTAAGACCTACCTCAAATAAAATTTACGACAGTGTGTTGCGTGATAAATTCTCGCAACATCGTTTTATTTCAATATCTGTTTTATAACGCAAGGGCAACAACTGCTTGAAATTTATAGTCACTTTTCTCGGTAAGCATTTGTCTTCTCGCGTTGGTATCGAATGCAGTTAAGTTTGAGCTGTGGTCATTTTGCGCTGGACTGCGCATGACTTGTCTTGCTTCTTTGTCGATCGGTTTCCGCCCACCACTAGTGGGAGTGAGCGATTTGGAATGGCGAAAGAGATGCCTCGTTGAAGAGGGGATCTCCGCTATTTTTGTTCTGTCAGGGATGTGTAGTCCTCTTAATGGATATTTCGTTTATCCGAGATAATACCTCTAGTGTTTCCCACATGCCGGGAGGCGTGATATTTCTGTGTATTTCATGAAAGCAAGGTAAATTGACTTTTTCATTAACTCTATTGATTTTGGGTCGTGAGCGATTTCGATTCATAGCCTGTCTGCGAAAGTCGTCGTCACGAGATGTTTTTTCCCAGCTCACATGTCGCTGCATTGTACTGCATCGGTTGATGCAGGTACCAAGGACCATTACTTGCTACTTTGTTAAATGAACTAGGTTTGGAAAACCTTTATTATCTAGAGGATATTTTTGAGGACATTATTTATACTTCGGCAGACGTGTCTGTCTTGCTGAAGTCAAACTAAGGAGAGTGAACTGATCTCATACATCTGGTTATCTCCTGGCTGTTATAGAAAAGGATGGAGTTTTCCACCTGACTACATTTACAGCACTATGAAATATAACATGCATCTGACTCATCATTGTAATGCTGTCTACCGTTTATTGCTGTATTGAATGTTGCTGTGATAATGACTGTTTGATGTGCCTACACATTTGCGTAACCATTTTGTCACTGTGGCGTCCACAATAAATAATGAAGAAAAACGTCAACGGCTGTTTCAAGACTCATTGACTTTATACGTCGTGAGTTTACTGACGTCCTATGTGGATTGCCCTGTTATTGTTGCATGAACATTGTTTTGACTGAACACATCTATACACTACACAAAACCAGACATGCGGATGCCATCCATCATCATATGGCATCACGCATCATTTGGTGGCCATAAGCTGGTTTGATTCTGGTACCAGCAAACACGGGGTCCCTTACCCACTTCATTTTCAACAAGAATTCATCAGCATCCTTCAAGAAATTAACATTCTTCAATACAGTCATCATCTTCAAAATTTTCAAAGTACTCGGCGTTGCCCGGTAAAAGTCAAATTTCAATTTTTTGACGGAAACAAGAATTTGACAGTACCCGGCGTTGTTACATGTTGCCGGATAACTCGGACTGCTGTTATCTTTTACGCAAGTCAAGCAAGTTGCTGCTGTCAAGGTTCCAGTGCTGTCGTTTTTTGAGAAGGTCAAGTGCCGGTTGAAACGGGTTGTTTTCTGAAGAAGGCCAAGTACCGATTTCCATCAACTTACTTTTGGATTAGAAGGTCAAGTGCCGAAACAACTCAACACACAGTATTTCAGAAGCTCTTGTACCATCGTGTTAGCAGTGGAAGCAGTTCAGATGTGCCATCATCGTTGGAGCTTCGCTCTTTAGGACGTTGATTGACATCCGTTTTTCTGCTGTTCTACGATTGGAAGCCTATAAGTTAAGTGGCCTGTTTGTATGTAAACTGTGCCCTTATACTTCTGCTGAGTCTTCTGTGGATCATCTCATTCTATATGTTATATGTTTATATGTTATTTGTATATTTATATGTTTATATTTCAGCGGGTTCTCGGTTGGGTGGTGTCTCCGTTAGATTATGCCACGTCATAGAGGTCGTCTATTGTGAGCGTTTTCTGTAGGGTTTGCAAATTCCGATACTGGAATTTGCTAAGCGACTTCTGTTGCTATTTATGTTAGCTGTGATGACATGTTTTAATATTGTTTTCGTTATTATTTCGCATTCTTTAGTTTTGTTTTGATTTGTTTGTGTTTGTTAGCCTACTCTTGTCTATAATTTAGTTTCATACAACATTTTTGTTTATACACTGTGGTGTCATGCATTTTGTTTAATTCTATCGCAGATATCGTCACATTTTTTGTGATATTTCATTAATTTCTGCTTTATTTTTAGTTGATTTCTGCGAAAGTTTTTGTATTGTTGCTGATCTTTGTTATTGTTTACATTGTTATTGTTTACATTGTTTGTATTGTTTACATTTTCAATGTTTACATTCTGCATGTGTTTACATAGTCATTGTTTACAGTTATAGTAATTAGTTAATGGGCTATGCTAATGCACTGTTACTACTATACTGATGATAAATGAATGATGAATAGTGTCGTGCACTATTGAATGAGAAGTGCACTTATGATCAAGAATTGAGTGCTGATATTTCATATACAAGTTCTTTGATTGGAGACTTGTTTCCCACAGAGACTGGGATAATATAATGTGATGTGAATATACAAGTGCTTAATTAAGACTTGTTACACTTAGGTTTGAAATAAATTAGTTAATTATTTCAGGTTTTGGACTCATATGTTAGACAACATGTCTACATTTGAGCACTTTATTGAGCAGGGTAAATTGCTTGGCAAGACTGGTGATAAGTTAGAAGAATTTGCAACTGCTCGATATGATAAAGCAATGGAAGCTGAACAAAAGAAACTGCAGATGCAGGTGGATGAAAAAAGATTCCAATGGAAATGGAAAAACAAAAAAGGGAATCAGAAGCTGAGGAGAGAAAACTCCAGCTACAGCTAGAAGCTGAAAGACTTCAAAAAGAGGCTGAGAATAAAAGACTTGAAAAAGAGGCTGAGAATAAAAGACTTGAAAAAGAGGCTGAGAATAAAAGACTTGAAAAAGAGGCTGAAAATAAAAGACTTGAAAAAGAGGCTGAAATAAAAGACTTGAAAAAGAAGCTGAAAATGAAAGACTTCAAAAAGAGGCTCAGGCTGAGGAAAGAAGATTACAGAGAGAGTCTGATGAGAGGAAAGAGAAAGCAAAAATGGAACATGAAGAAAAGGTCTTAGCTTTAGAGTTGGAAAAATTGAAATTGACGAGCATGAGTAATGGTAATGATTCAAACAAGGGTTCATCTTCTGGTAAGGCTAATAATGATACTTTTAAGATTAAGTTACCAACATTTAGTCCTTCCAGCGATGACATAATGTTCTATCTGGACAGATTTGAACAAGCATGTACAGCTCATAACATAGACAAAGCAAAATATGTTTATCAGTTATCAGGGATACTGACAGGTAAAGCTCTAAGTATATTAAATATGGTGGATGAACCTGACAAGAACAATTATGAGGTTGTCAGGGCCGCTTTGTTAAAGAAATATCAGCTTAACGAAGACGGCTATCGTCTACAATTTAAAAACATGTTACCTGAAAATGGAGTTGAATTCTCCGAGGTTATTGCAAGAATACGCATTACTTTCTCACGATGGGTTGAACTATCTAAGACGGAAAAAACTTATGAAGGACTTATGGACTTAATACTTAGAGACAAAGTCATGTCGTCTGTCAATGAGTCTTTCCTTGCTTTCCTTCATGAACGTAAACCTAAAACAATAAAAGAAATGGAAGATTTCTGTTGCCAATACGTAACTGCGCACCCACACATAACCATGGGTAACTCTAAGGTGAAAGAAGGTTTACCAGTTGCTTCGGCAGCTCCGTATGGTCAAAACTTTGCTCGTAGATCCCAACAAAATTTTGATAGAAAGGGCAGCGGTAATTTCTGTCAAAATCATGGAAACCAATTTCATGGTGATTCTTCTTCGAAGAATTGGAGACAACCTGATAGTACTCGTTACTATCACCCTAATAATTATAAGCATTTCAAAAGAGGATATGGTAATAGAGGTTATTCCTGCCGAAGACCTCAGAACCAAACAAATAGATGTTCGCATCAATGTGAACATGATAGTAATCGTGGAAACTGGAATTCGAACCAGTATAACAATTACAATAGAGACAATAATAACTGCAGAGATAATAATAACTCTGATAACTTCAGAGGTAATAATAGTCGGGGTAGATCTCAACACAAAAAAGAGATATCAGCAGGCTAATGCTGTACAACAGGAAACTGAGGGAGCCTGTAATCATGTGGTTGATAGTAAAAACTTTGACGCTGTCACTAGTTCTGCTTTTGACTTTGAGAGAGCAACCAAATGCCCCCAATGCAGTACTTTATTCGAACCGGGTACCATAACTACTTTGAGTTGTGGTCACCCACTTCCCGCTCTTCCTGCTGCTGTTGCGCATGACGGGAGGGGTTCTTTAATTCTACATAAGGGTCTTGTTAATGATACTCCGGTCTCACTACTTTTCGATTCCGGATGCACCACTATTGGTGTTAGACAATCGCTTGTAGATCCATCTTGTGCTACAGGAAGGGTTATTAAATGTGTCACATTTGGCGGCACTCTAGAAAAATATCCTACTGCTGTAATTCGCATTGCCACTCCTTTCTTTACTGGAGATGTGCATGCTTGTCTCTTACCTAATCCTATTGCGGACCTTATTATTGGTCGTATTCACGGAGTTAGGGAGTGTACCCCACAGCAGATTGCTGCTTGGGAAGATAATAACATGCAAGCTACAAATGCAGTAGTTACAAGAGCACAAGCTCTACAAACACCGGAAACTTCACTGAATAGTGATAATGAAGTTGATAGCCAAGATAGTCACTTAGTAATCACTCGTGACTCTTTCATAAAATTGCAAGAAGAAGATTCTTCTTTAAAAAAATTCTTCGTTCTTGCGAAGAAAGGTGATCCGAATCAGGATACAAATAGAAAATCTTGGATTGCAATGAGAAACGGCGTAATTGTACGTATGGTACAAGATTCGACTACGTCGGCACATTCGCAAATTCTTGTTCCCAAGAGCATGAGAGTCCAAATATTGCAACATGCTCATGACTCGCAATGTGCTGGACATATGGGTTTTGCCCGTACGAAGTCGAGAGTCCTTGCGGCTTTCTTTTGGCCTTTTGTCAATAAGGACATTCGTATTTACTGCCGATCATGCAAGGTATGTCAGGAGGTCAAATCTAGAGGACCACGACATGCTGCGCCTATCCAGGCTGCTGACATTCCTATTCGGCCGTTTCAGAAAATGGCCATAGATATTATTGGTCCTTTTAAGGTCAAGTCGGCCAGAGGACATCAGTTTATCCTTACATGTGTCGATATGTGCACACGTTGGCCAGAGGCTATTCCTCTTAAGAGCATATCTACTACAGATATCGCAGATGCTCTTGGTTGATATTTCTCGCTTGGGGTTCCCCAGAGAAATATTGTCAGACCATGGCACTCAACTCATATCTGACACTATGTCACAGGTAATGTCTACCTTACATATTGAACGATCTCTCAGTAGTATCTACCATCCTATGTCTAATGGGTTAGTTGAGCTTCTGAATAGAACGCTCAAGACTTTGCTTGGTAAGATAACTGAAGATAATCCTCAAGATTGGGACAGGGTTTTACCCGCGGCTCTCTTTGCCTATAGAGAAGTCCCTAATGAACACACAGGATTTTCTCCCTTCGAACTTGTCATTGGCGCGCGTCCACGCGGCCCTATGTCTTTATTACACGATCTCATCACTGCCGATGATATTAGCGATGAAACTCAATCCTCATATGAGTATGTCATTGCTCTTAGACAAAAGATCATTGAGGCATGTAAGCTAGCAACTGCTTCATCAGAAATTGCTAAAGAGAAGGCAAGGCAGTTTGCTAACAAGAATAGATGTCTACGACAACTTTGTCCAGGCGACAAAGCATTCGTCCTACTCCCCAGTAGGGAAAATAGACTTCTTATTGCATGGAAAGGTCCGTATGCAATAGTCTCTCGGATTTCCGATGTTGACTATGTGGTCGATATTGATGGAAAGCATAAAACTTTCCACATAAACATGCTTTCGGAATTTCACGAACGTCCGGACTATTTGCTGCCTATTTTCCAGGCAACGGATGAGCTCCTGCACCTCACGGTCATTATTCATCCCTGTCTGTCATTCAGGATGAGGAAGCTACCTTCTCTGATGTCAACCTTCCCCTTCCAGTGGTTCCATTACATTCCACGGAATCTTGGAAAAACGTTTCTGTTTCTCCTAATCTTTCTGGTGACGAACATCGACAAGTCTCGTCGATGTTTCAAACATTTCAGGATGTTCTCACTGACATTCCTGGACACACAGATGTCATAGAACATGACATAATTCTTACCGACAATAATCCAATTAGGGTTAGGCCTTATCCTATTCCTATACACTTTCAGTCGCAAGTGGAAAAGGAATTGGATGAAATGATTCAATTAAATATAATTGAACCATCGACTTCACCATATTCTTCTTCCATGGTTATTGTCCGGAAGAAGGATAAGAACATACGAATTTGCGTTGATTATCGCAAATTGAATCAGGTCACAAAGTTCGACGCTGAACCGATGCCTTTGTTAGAAGATCTACTGATTAGACTTTCTAATTCTAGATTCTTCACTAAACTTGACTTGTCTAAAGGTTATTGGCAAGTGCCTTTAGCAGAGCATGCCAAACCTCTTACTGCTTTTTCTACACCTATGGGTCTATTTCAATGGAATGTTATGCCTTTTGGTCTCATGAACGCCCCTGCCACTTTCGTTCGCATGATGCGTCGAATTCTGTCACATCGTTCGGATGTCATCGCATACTTAGATGACATCTGTCTCTTCGTGATACCTGGGAAGATCACTATTTAGGGTTATATGACTTACTGTCCACTCTACGTGAGAATAATTTGACAGCAAAACCTTCTAAAGCTTTTGTTGGTTTTGGTGAAATCTCTTTCCTGGGTCATCGTGTAGGTCATGGCCTCTTGAAGACAGAAGACCACAATACTTCCAAAATACTGAACATCTCTGTTCCTAAAACGAAGAAACAAGTTAGGAGTCTCTTAGGTTTAATTCAATTTTATGGGAGATTTATTCCAAATTTATCTTCGATCATGGCACCTCTCTCAACATTGTTGAAGAAAGGTTCGCCTAATCTGGTCCGTTGGTATGAAGAATGCCAATCTTCACTAGACCAAATCAAGAATATATTTTCTTCTCCTCCTATCTTAAGATTACCTACTCTTGATAGGACTTTTGTTCTTCGGAGTGATGCTTCATCCACTGGGATTGGAGCAGCACTGATGCAAGAATATGCAAATACTCTGCATCCTGTTATGTACATTTCTAGAAAACTAAATGCGGCAGAGAGGAACTACTCGGTTTTAGACCGTGAGTTGTTAGCGAGGGTTTGGTCAATTCTAAAGCTACAAAGATTCCTCCTGGGCGCACATTTCATTCTAGAGACTGATCAGAAAGCTCTTACAGCTATTCAGACTAAGAATTTGAAGAGTTCGAGATCCACTCGATATGCTATAGCTCTTCAACCTTTTCACTTCACGGTACGAGCTATCCGTGGTGCGGATAATGTGATGGCTGACATTTTGTCTAGATGCCCACATGACTCCAATTAATACTTCTGTCCTATATTCCTATATATTACAGAGTCATAACACACCTATATTTCTACAATAGATTAGCACATCTGTACTTACTTTATATGTACACACTATCGTGCTTTGTTGTCATCTTCTTCTGTTCGTTTTTAAAATGATAGAGGAGGACTGAGTAGTTAATATAAGGGCCGTTAGTTTACTAAACAGCCACAATTATTAATAATGTATTGTACCTTATGAAGCATATTAGTTATTAATTAGCATTATATTGCTTGTACTTTCTCAGAATGTCATTGTTGAGCTGAGGACTTACCTTACGAGTTCTAGATTGTGTACTTACCCTCGGAATACCAGAGCATATGACCTGGATCGTCATGTAGTTTAACTTTACTATGTACTTATGTCATTACATGTCAAAGAATGTACTATTTAAATTTTCCTATCAGATTTGTACATCCATTTTTAAAGACAATATTAGAGTATGCTGTTTAATGATGATTATAGTAACTTGAATACGTATATTGTGTTTACATGCTAACGTGATGTGTGTTGGTGACACCTCCCCGATGTGAATATTTTTTGAGACATATTTATTTTTCTGTTGAGGTATATCCTCACCAGACACTCTATAATTAGCCTATTGTTTGGCAATTTAGTTAATTATCAGCGCATAATTCGTGCGTTTTGAGCCGCTTATCGCTTGCTCTTTGATATTGAAAAAAAAAAATATGTTCCACATTTTTTTTTATCGGGAGGAGGTGGTGATATGTTGCGTGATAAATTCTCGCAACATCGTTTTATTTCAATATCTGTTTTATAACGCAAGGGCAACAACTGCTTGAAATTTATAGTCACTTTTCTCGGTAAGCATTTGTCTTCTCGCGTTGGTATCGAATGCAGTTAAGTTTGAGCTGTGGTCATTTTGCGCTGGACTGCGCATGACTTGTCTTGCTTCTTTGTCGATCGGTTTCCGCCCACCACTAGTGGGAGTGAGCGATTTGGAATGGCGAAAGAGATGCCTCGTTGAAGAGGGGATCTCCGCTATTTTTGTTCTGTCAGGGATGTGTAGTCCTCTTAATGGATATTTCGTTTATTCGAGATAATACCTCTAGTGTTTCCCACATGTCGGGAGGCGTGATATTTCTGTGTATTTCATGAAAGCAAGGTAAATTAACATTTTCATTAACTCTATTGATTTTGGGTCGTGAGCGATTTCGATTCATAGCCTGTCTGCGAAAGTCGTCGTCACGAGATGTTTTTTCCCAGCTCACATGTCGCTGCATTGTACTGCATCGGTTGATGCAGGTACCAAGGACCATTACTTGCTACTTGGTTAAATGAACTAGGTTTGGAAAACCTTTATTATCTAGAGGATATTTTTGAGGACATTATTTATACTTCGGCAGACGTGTCTGTCTTGCTGAAGTCAAACTAAGGAGAGTGAACTGATCTCATACATCTGGTTATCTCCTGGCTGTTATAGAAAAGGATGGAGTTGTTCATCTGACTACATTTACAGCACTTTGAAATATAACATGCATCTGACTCATCATTGTAATGCTGTCTACCGTTTATTGCTGTATTGAATGTTGCTGTGATAATGACTGTTTGATGTGCCTACACATTTGCGTAACCATTTTGTCACTGTGGCGTCCACAATAAATAATGAAGAAAAACGTCAACGGCTGTTTCAAGACTCATTGACTTTATACGTCGTGAGTTTACTGACGTCCTATGTGGATTGCCCTGTTATTGTTGCATGAACATTGTTTTGACTGAACACCTCTACACACTACACAAAACCAGACATGCGGATGCCATCCATCATCATATGGCATCACGCATCACAGTGTTAATACTTTTACAGAACCTGTATGTCAGCATTTGTATTGATACCATAAGAGATGAATTGTACAGTCGATATACGTATAAAAGACTATAACAGTTTGTGGACATAAAACACGTGAAATACACTGAAAATTCAAAAAAATTTATTTTGTTGTGTCTTATATCTTTCTGTTTTACCACGACTGATTGACTATATTACATTTGACCTGTGACATGTCCTATTACTATCACCATAGCAATTGGCGCGTGCATCTTAACGAACTTTTATCATTTTAGTGTTTAGTCTTTAGCTGTCCGTCACAAGGAACGTGTTTCATTGATCATTTGCTGTAAAATCACTTTGGCTTTCTATTTGACCTGTCTTCTATTACTAATAATATTTAAAGAAAAAAGATTTGGTAGCCGACAGTGACTGTTATTTGTGCCTTTTGTGCCAGCTTCGTTCTACAAGAAAGATGGCTGTCTTATTGCACTTCTCTGTGTTTTTGTAAGATATTCTTAATAACTGTTGTAGTTGGTGACTTTTGCTGCCAATAATATTTTTTACATTCATTTCTACATTGGTATTTTTGCAAGCATGCCCAAATATAACATACCCTGTGACCTAGTTATAATGCTAGTAGTAAAACAAGAGAGAGGCAAGTCTGAAGCCATGAACGATCGAATGAACAGTAATACCAGAGAAGATGACTGTGCAAGCTAGACCTGGACAGGCATAAGCCTTTATCCATCCAGTGATAAGATGTTTGATCTGTCAGAGGTTCTCTCGCACTAAAAACACATGTACTGAAAAGAGATTGCTGTAGTCTCATGTTTTGTCTGCCACGTTTGAAATACAGAATGTTCAAGAGATTAGTACGAGCACTTTTTCGGATCTGACGTGACAGAGCATTTTCTTGTGAAAGCAGGATTAATGGCAAGATCTTAGGATTAAGTTACTGTACAGCAATTATGTGTTTACTACTCTAAATAAAATTCCTTGTATGAAAATTTACTTAAATATATACACAAAGGTAAACAGGTAAAGGATACCGTTACACGCCCATTGAGGCATATTGGGAATATAGTGTTAGGCCAATATTTTCTTGACCATTGGCACACTAAGGGTGTTGCGCTACGGGGTCTTTTAAATTATTATAGTTATAATGTTCATATGCAGTAACTTTCTAGTTACTCTGACTAAAAACTGCTAGGGTTTTATCACAAGACCACCGCACACAATCCACACCAAACTGCCAAGTCAAATAGTTGAAAGCGAAGTGGAAACGATTCACAAATGTTTAATAAAACATGAGACGATGCTCCATTATCAGTTACACAACCATTCAATATATAATGGCATTCTTTAAGCCGTCATAAAAGAGTCTCTGTAATGGCGTAGCTCAAAACACTGTCGTTAGATCGACTTCACAGTTTATTTAATTTTGACTCACTTTTTCAACAGAATCCAGATTCCCTTTTTAAATATAACTAGTATAAACTAACAGAGGCATATTGGTGATCTAGTGCTGGAACATCATAGGGATTATACACAATTAATATATATTTTACGAGCTCAGAGACATACGTCCACTTGCCACAACTACAAACATAGAATAATCTAGCAGCCGATCTCCCACTTTTGCTGATCGCAACTTTGACGTCTGCCGATCTGCTCCAGGGGGCAATGACGTCACTTCCTATGTTACCAATGATTACACATAATAAACAAACGAAAAGTCTTGTCGAACCATTTTGATATCCACTTTTACTCATAATTTTACTCAAAACATTAACTTCTCCCCCCCCCCCCCCCCCTCAAAAAATATGGAAACAAAGTTTTCATTATTTCCGTGGTGTGAGTATAACATCACCATAGTGAACTTTGGTATCATCAAACTTCACTGTCAGTACGAAATAGCATAGCACCCAGGTTTCTGCAACAGAGAATTCAATTAAACACTCAATGTGTGGACAGTGGTAAAAACCACAGCCAAAAACTACAAATGACAAAAATCATTTTAACAGCAAGGTGAGGTGGCCATCACTAAAAGAACTCAACATGTTAAAAATAATGATGGTAGCAATATATGCACTCACATACCCCACACCGTCCAATAACACCTATCCGTCAAGTCCAGTATAAATAGTCAATTAATTTCTTATTAATTAATAGCAATTATGCAAAGCATTAAAAAGATATAAATATGTAATAGCGTCAATAGATGAAATGAGGCAGACAATCATTTCAAGAAAGTGAATGAATGCAACATTATACATCAACAAAAATTAATGTTAAGTGAACCGATCAGTACTATGCAGCAAACGTGTACTGTGGTATAATTAAAATGTTATCTTGCATCTAACACTGTTGTGTGAGCAATTAAATACGAATATGCTGATATGTTGTACGAATAGATAATAGTATGTACTATAAGAAATATATCTTGATTCAAAATCTAGTATGTGTTGCAGGCTGAATTACCTCACTCCTAGCCCAAGGGAATTAATTGTGAGAAGTCTAGTACAAACGAGCCGGATTTTGATTGTCCCGCTCGGTTAATTGATTTCAAAATATAAATCTATTGTTTGCTCGTAGTTACGAGAATAGAGCGTGTTAATCGCTGCTAACATCTCACGGCGTGTCCCGTGTTTGCAGGCTAATAGAAGATAGAATCCATGGATATATTTATACTCATGCACTGCTAGGACAGCAGTTGCTCTTTAAGGCCCTACATGTATTATTATTATTACGGATAGAATCCATGGACATATTTTGCATTCTTACACTGCTATGACAGCAGGTGTTTTTGAGGCCAATACATATATCTGTATTAGAAGGATCCGTGGACATGTTATATTCTTACACTGCTATGATAGCAGGTGTTTTTGAGGCCATACATGTATCTGTATTAGAAGGATCCGTGGACATGTTATATTCTCACACTGCTATGATAGCAGGTGTTTTTGGAGGCCATACATGGATCAGTATTGGAAATTAGTAGCACTGTGATCTTTACAGGCTACAGAAAGGGAGAGCGCTAAGGATTCCATATATATTACTACTGAGTGGATCCAGGAACATATATTGGTAGTGCTGCGGTGTTGGTAGCCTACAGGATGAGATAGCGCTGATTGGATCCATGAACATCTTAAAGTTCTTGACGATACGTCGAGGCCGGGAAGGAGTACAGGCCTTTAGTTCGTATGCAGGGTGAACATTGAGAACTTACCTGTATTTATTTATTAGTTCATATGCAGGGTGAACATTTAGAACGTGCCGGTATTATTTCATCTATTGTAACTGTATGTTGTCGATGTTATGGTGATCGTATCGTGGCGTGATTAAATGTGTTGAAGAAAACGTCACCACATTGTTCCACGATCCATGACTCTTATGTGTACGTGCTGTTTGGACGTTACACACAACATTTATCAATAGGATGTAACACGCACTACAGACGTATCGTAATTCTATAGTGGTAACGTATTTTTACAGTGGTGGGCCAGTTCTAGTTGGATCTTATACCCATGACATTTACGTTCAAACTTTCGGGCGGTATGCCTACGACTTCTGCGTCCGATACCCATTAATAACAAAGGATTAAGAAGGAACATCATATTACGTTGCCTTGAGCCTATCACAAGGAATTAACAGGTGATCAACTATTAACAGTTCGTGTTAACCAAACATCGGACATAACAGTAGGTCAAGGGCGCTAATCTTCCTGAGTCAACAGCTATTATACTCTGTGTGGGCGTGGCCTGTAGGCAGAACATCAATGTTTACTTCGTGAAGCCTGCCTTGAGCGTCAAATAGGAAATTTCATTCATAGTCGCAAGCCTTACGGGTTTTAATACCCGCGATTTCAGTTACAGTCCTGTGTAGCGCTTAAGTACATGGCAGTAGTTGACACTGTGTGGTCGGAGAGATATTTCCTGCGTTGTCATCATTTTTGTAAACGCTAACACTGATGCCCATATGCGTTATGTGTGTGAACAGTGTCAAGAAAGAACTATCGCGCATTATCAGTAATGACATTTACCTCCTTTTGCAGCACATAATGACTACAACTAACTTACATTTATTAACCACTGTGTACTTACACAGCTATAGATCAATTGTATGTTTGCAGTCTTTCTACACGCATGACTCAAGTGGACAGTTTGCAGTGATCCAGTCCTGTCTTGTTGTGCTGTAATCGAGCACATAGTATACCGTGTCAGGGACAGTTTGCAGTGATCCAGTCCTGTCTTGTTGTGCTGTAATCGAGCACATAGTGTACCGTGTCAAGCTCCAGCGGCTCTCAGCAGTTGATTGTTTCCCCAGCGGACGTATTGATACCTATTTTGTTGTCAAGCGAGAAGGACGTATTGATTATTTGCAAGATAAGTGAAAACTTGTTGTGAAAACTGTGCCTTTTTTTGTGTAAATCAATAAGCCTTCCTGATCTTATGTTTTATTTATTCTATTGAGTCTATATTCTTCATTTCATGTTAACTTATGAAGGTAATATCCCAGTTTTACCCAGGGCTTCATAAGCGTTCTTTTAGTGTGACGTAACGTATCATTGTTGTTATTGTAGTATTTTTCTTTGTCCCTTAGTTTATCAGTTCATTTGTTCGTGAGTGTCTTTCTCTCTTTCCTATCGTTCATTTTGTATACATTTTCGTTTATACATGTTATTGTTTATTGTCTTGTTAATGATCGCAGTTATCATTCCATGCTTTGGAAAATTTGTTGCTTTATTTCAGCCTTAGTGTTCAGTTGACCTCTGCGAACGTTATCGTTTGTCCTTTAGTACCTCGTCGTTGTAATCGTTGTTCTTACTGTTTATATCATATGTTATTTGATTGTGACTTATTGTAGAACTGTATTGCATAGGTATTTAATGGCTATATGACTTACTATTTTCACATTCTTCATATTAATATACATTTATCGTTCATATTTATATGAACTTAGAAGGGTTCTATGTATTTGAACCGATGGTAACAGTGAGTAACTGATATTTTCGATCACTTGAGAAGATACATGAGAAGATATATGGTTGATATTTGAATCTGGAAATGATTCTAGTGACATAAATTGATAGTAATTATAGGTGGTGAAAACAGGTAGTGGACTTGGTGAGTAATTCACTATGGATTCAGAGGCAGACCCTGAATATATATGGTCTGATTTGCAGTACTTATATGAAGGGGGTGATAGTTTTGGGCCTTTGGAAGGTTCGGCACTGGAGGAGCACGTGATAGATAGATTTTTGGTCCATGCATCGTCAGTCTTAAGAGAGTTTGCTGAAAATAGATTTCAGTCTATTCCTCACTTGAATATGGCTAAGGATTTATCGGAATTACTACGTATGGACTATCGTCTATTTTTGTATAATCATATAGATGCTAAACGTGGTAAGATATTGAAGAGTATACGGAAGATAATGCTCCATGGCATTCATGATGACCAGAAAGATGAGTTAAAGGATAAGGAGCAAATGAAAGTCATTAAACAAAGTGCTAAGCAGCAAAGAAAGAATTTCTTAGAAAATGTTGCTAAAGACAGCGAACTACATACAACAGTGACTAGACTTAAAAGTGAGTTAAATAAATCAAACTCAGAACTTGCTGGCACTCAAGCAGCATTGAAGTCTGCATTAAACGAGAACAAAGAGTTGAAAACTCAGAGGAGGAACAAAGATGTCGAAGTTACTAATCTCAGAAAAGGAATGCAGGAGAAAAATGAGATGTATGACAAATTGAAGATTGACAGCAATGTTCGTGAAGAGACTTATATAAATATGCTTCATGACGTGCTGGATGATAATAATATTCTCAGTTCCCAACTGAAAGAAAAGAAGGTAATACATGAGAAATTGAGAGTTCAGGCAAAGAAATGTGAGAAATTGTGTAATGAGACATCTACTAATCTATTTATGGACAACTCGATCCTCAATCGCAGAATCAGAGAAATGAATAATTTATCTCCAAAGAAGGTTAATGGACTTAGAAATAGCCATGATAGTGAGATAAGAAAGGAGGAGAAGAAGAGAGTGGATGAGTTAACAATGGAGGAAAATAAATTGTCTAGAATTGAGAAATTACTAGCGGAGGAAAGCAGTAAAGTTGTAGCATGTGACAACTTAATTAAGAAACAGAGTGAAGATATTTCACTTAAAAATGTTCAGATCGGTGAGTTGAGAACACGGGTTGATGGTTTGGTAGATCTGCTTTTAGAAAAAAAAAATGAAAGACGGTTATCAACACGTCGTAAAGGAATCGAGTCAGCAACAAACACTCGATACCAACACTGAAGTTAAAAGTGAGGGACATAAAACCTTGCGGGGTAAATACAATTTTGCACGTTCCATTGACTCTACAGCTGATAATGATTATTTTTGGCGTCAGTCAAACAGAGGTAATTCTACGATAACTCTCAGTTCTGTAGAGAGAAAGAAAAACTCTGATAAATTGCAAGTTAATTTACAGAAGATCAAACGAGTATCTACTTTCAGGAATTCTGTTAAATTGATAACGAAGGATGAAAAGAGTGGTACTTGTTCCGATAACAAAACCTATTATGGTGGTGTTAAACATAAGGATTCTATGATTCCTGTTATTGATCAGGGTGTTAAGCATCCTGCAACAGTAAAAGATGGAAACAATGTTAACAGGAGAAATAATTCAGATTTTAGAAAGGACCATGGGAGTCTTTCAGATTGTAATTATTCATCTCCTAGGAATCTAAACCAGTCTAACAAATTTCAACATGCAAATTCTAAGGATTTTAGAAAACATGATAGACATAATTACACTAACGGTTGTCAACGTTATGATAATGGTGTTAAAAGACAACAATATCCATCTGGCAGATATTTTGATCAGATGAGATATGATAGGCACAATAATGCTAATAGGGATGTTAGAAATAACAGCGGTCCCAAACGAAGAGTGTACAATAATCATAACTGCGCTAACTGCGATTCAAAGCAGTATAATATTTTCAATAGAGCAAATAATGCTCTCAATAGAAATATTAATCGGGACAGATATCGAAATGATATATTGCATAAACAGAATTACTTTGTTCAACAAAAGCGTAAGGTTAGCAATAACAGAAGTAATAATAAGGATAATGGTTTTTGTAATAATACTACTTGTTCTCGCTGTTTTGGAATGTAAAACTTTGTTTCAGCATAGAGCGGCATGTACCTGACTTACGATGAGCTACTTCCCAAGCCTTCTGTGTCGTCTCCTAGTGAGGAAGGAAGGTTTCTTGATGGACATAAAGGGGCCGTAGGTTTTCATAACCACGGGTAATGGTAAAGTGTCCTAATTTTCCGTGTTGCATTTTTGAATCCAACCGGTCATTAAAATATATTTTTTTCATTTGTATTTATTCACAGCTACTTTTTTGAAATAGAAGCAGTGCTCTTGTATCACATTAGATGAGAAGAGAATATTCTGCCTTACAACTGTATGATTGATGAAGTAGCCGATCAGCATGTACATCACAGATTATTCGATGTTGCCATTTCAAGTTTATGTATTTTTCGGCGCTGAAATTTTCTACACCGGGAGAGTTGTATTATATTTTACACGTGGGTTTTTTTTTTTTTTCTTCGAATAATAAAAGTTTGTATTGTAGAATGTGATGTATGAGATAGTATTGTATTAGACATCGTGTATGTTTATATTTATGTATTGTTACTACACCAGGTTCTTGTTTATATCACTATGGTTTTGATTATACACCAGTTGATTTTCAAATTATTTTCACATTGTTGTAGTTTTGATAGTCATTAACTACATATTATCATTGGAATAAGGAATAGTACTATATACTGGAGTGAAGTGACATGTCTCTAATTTTTTTTTCTTGTTCATTGCGAGTAATAGACTATGCTATTTTTTCACGCTAGTTATATGGCTAGGTGCATTTAGATCATATATGATTGACCTTTATGCTACATTGTGAGCTTAGAGCTACGATAGCTACTACATCAAATATTGATGTGCTCCAGCATTTATGATTGCTAGGATAGTTATGTAAGAAGAGATTGCCAGCCATATACACAAACTCTTTGGCTAGTCATAATGCAGTAGTAGTCTTCAGAGAGTTCTTAAAAGTATTTTGTTCTCTAGATTTAATTCCTTGCTTATATTTTCAAGTCATGAGGAATTAATTAATTGTAACTATTGATTATGGATTTCTTTATAATGTATTTCATATATAGTTGAGAAAAGCATAAATTTACAAGTAGGAACATAATAGCCTACATTACTTATAGGTCTAATTAAATTGAATATGGACAGTTAACAGCGAAGGCTGATACTTTTGATTGATCGATGTGATCCAAAGGTTTAATTAAAGCAGCTATTTAAATACATGATATTCTTTTATGTATTTACAAGTTTGTTAAGCAGATAACATGTGTTTTGTCCCATGAATTATTTTTTATGAGTTGAATTGTGTTAAATTAGTATGCGCTTATTATGCGTCTACTCAAAGATATGATTTTTTTTTTGTTAAAAATCATACATTTTGTTAACATCGATGTCATTTTTGATATATTCATTATGGATTTAAATTACTTAGAAATAAATGTGCAATTTTTCGGTAACATAGAGTTACGAAATTTTTTGTATTGTATGTTTTAGAAAATATTTTTCTGGCATTGTAATATTTTGCTGTACCCAATGCTTCACTATGCGCTAGGGGTGTAACAATGCGTAGTAATGGTAATACATTTGGAGAGATATTTTTTTCTGATATTATGATGTATTTTTTTTTTACTTAGCATCTTGTGGTGCGTCAGTTTGAATTTATTGATACTAGTCATCCAGATTTAATGATATTGGTGTTGCTATCGATTTCATATCAATATTGTCTATGATAATTCATTATTGCGTATGGATGAGTTTGATAACTAGGGTAACTTATTTATTATGCTTTACTTAAGTATAGCTTGCTTTGTGTTTTGTTATACACACATACATTGTATTTGTGTTCTATACTTTCTTGATATGATTGTATGTATTTATATAACACGTTGTTTGGTAGTTATGAAGTATTATTACCATCTTCGTCTACATACATATCTTGACTTAATCTTTTCTTTACTGATGTTCTTCATTGTATTCCATTTCTGCTATTGATTTCTCACTAGCAGTTCATTTGGTTCATACTTTCAGGATTCACCTGCGTATCTTTTGATTCTATTTGGGTACTTTTTCTTCTTACTCTACTTATACTTCTATTTGTTGTATGGTTGGGTATGTTATATGATTAGATATGACATAGCTATTTTTGATAATTGTATTTATTTTATATGCAGATATTGTTAAACTTTAGTATTAGTACCATGTCATATTGGTGATGGTTTCCATTTTCCGATTTGGTTATCTGAGGTTTTTGCCTATGCCTCATTTGTTACTATACACTTGATGCATATATTTTTCCCGCAATATTTTTCTGACTTATCGAATGTCGTTTTTCTAGTTGGATAATATAATTTCATTGTCCCCTAAATTTTTGTAAGGTACTTTTCAAAAAAATGATGTTATCATTTTTTTTCCTTGCGGGGTGGTGTAAGCTGTTGCAGGCTGAATTACCTCACTCCTAGCCCAAGGGAATTAATTGTGAGAAGTCTAGTACAAACGAGCCGGATTTTGATTGTCCCGCTCGGTTAATTGATTTAAAAATATAAATCTATTGTTTGCTCGTAGTTACGAGAATAGAGCGTGTTAATCGCTGCTAACATCTCACGGCGTGTCCCGTGTGAGATGAATTTGTTTAAAGTTTTTTGAGGTGAGCGATATTCGCCCAGCTTGCCCGGGTCAGGCGTTTGACTGAGGTGTTCTGGGTAAGAATATTTGATTGACATTGAGTCCCCAGAGTGTGTACGGGGAAGAATGTAGTGGCCATGTTAAAGTATGTAGTGGCCATGTTTTTTCGGAGTGTACCTGGGAATATGTTGGTACCAGAATTACTAATGGATATTTATGTGTGAATCCATTAGGTTAATATGTGATTTATCTGCAGATATATATATAGATAGAGAGTATATTATTTCAAGAGATGCTTTATAGGCCTTGGTGGTGTACAGGCCAGTGTGTCACAGATATTAGTAGCACTGCGATGTTTGCAGGCTAATAGAAGATAGAATCCATGGATATATTTATACTCATGCACTGCTAGGACAGCAGTTGCTCTTTAAGGCCCTACATGTATTATTATTATTACGGATAGAATCCATGGACATATTTTGCATTCTTACACTGCTATGACAGCAGGTGTTTTTGAGGCCAATACATGTATCTGTATTAGAAGGATCCGTGGACATGTTATATTCTTACACTGCTATGATAGCAGGTGTTTTTGAGGCCATACATGTATCTGTATTAGAAGGATCCGTGGACATGTTATATTCTTACACTGCTATGATAGCAGGTGTTTTTGGAGGCCATACATGGATCAGTATTGGAAATTAGTAGCACTGTGATCTTTACAGGCTACAGAAAGGGAGAGCGCTAAGGATTCCATATATATTACTACTGAGTGGATCCAGGAACATATATTGGTAGTGCTGCGGTGTTGGTAGCCTACAGGATGAGATAGCGCTGATTGGATCCATGAACATCTTAAAGTTCTTGACGATACGTCGAGGCCGGGAAGGAGTACAGGCCTTTAGTTCGTATGCAGGGTGAACATTGAGAACTTACCTGTATTTATTTATTAGTTCATATGCAGGGTGAACATTTAGAACGTGCCGGTATTATTTCATCTATTGTAACTGTATGTTGTCGATGTTATGGTGATCGTATCGTGGCGTGATTAAATGTGTTGAAGAAAACGTCACCACATTGTTCCACGATCCATGACTCTTATGTGTACGTGCTGTTTGGACGTTACACACAACATTTATCAATAGGATGTAACACGCACTACAGACGTATCGAAATTCTACAGTGGTAACGTATTTTTACAGTATGCGTGTAAAAAAAGATTTGCATCAAAGACCAAATCATATCTGGCGAATTAAAATTAATTAACACTCAATTTAAGCGCTGTAGGTAAAATGCGTAGTGTGATGAAGTTATACACACTCAATGAAATATTAAACTAAAGTCTAGTGAAAATATGTCCTAATAGAACAATGTCAATATCCATGATTGTCTTCCATACAATCTTATGTTCCTTCCAAGGTCGAATGTTCACGTCCAAACAGATTGAAAATCTAAAAATTGTCAGATAGGAGATTTCTTAGTAGTTTTGCTTCATTATGCGGGTTATTCCAGAGTTATGTCCCTTCATCTGTAGATGCTGTTATACATATTACAATAAAACAAATGTCTGCACGAAATATCCTCAAGTCACTGTATTTTCGTCATTACACATAATGAGTGTTTGTAAGTCTGTAAACGGAATATGATCATTGTCAACAAGGCACAATACATCCACGTACTGCGCTGAGTTGAAAGAGATATTACACGAAATTGAGCATTTCAGCATTCATCAACATCAGGTGCGGTGCGCACCAATTAATCTTGTAAGCACTGTCACACAAGTCATTGAAGGATTTTCTTTAAAATGCGACAATTTAACATAGTTCCCAGCATTAGCATCTTACAGCAGGTCATGGTATCCTCCAGCCATGGACTTTTTGTTTAAATGTAGCAGTGTCAGACCAAAAAAAAATACCAGAAATGCAATATTTCACTGATCACCAAATCACGAAGTTAGTACATAGGTTAGTTTCAATATTTCAATGCCCCTGCATTTCTTGAGTTGATTAGTGACAGAATGTCCTTGATACAACGCGACAGGACATCTTCCATGACATTATGACTGCCTTTGATCGCTCGTATGTCGTAATCGTAAGGCTGAAGTGCAAGAGATGCCCTGGCAGCCCTCTCATTCTTAAATCTTGCCATTTTTAGATAAGACAGAGCCTTCTGATCGGTCTCCAAGATGAATCTTGATCCCATAAGATAACGTTGAAGTATGGAGACGCAAAACATAATCGCCAGTAGCTCCGTCTCTACAATTGGATACTTTTGTTCAGTTGGGGTTAATTTCTACTGACGTATAGGATTGGATGCATACAACCATCGAACTCTTGCATAAGCGTTCTACCGATACCTGATCCAGAGGCGTCGACTCTGAGGGTAAAAGGAAATCGAGCGTCAGGTAATCTCAAGATTGGTGATTTGGAAAAACACATTTTAATATATTTAGAGAAACATCACATGCATGGGACCAAGCAGTCCTATTAGGGAAGTTCTTTCTTAACAACGAAGACAGAACTGAAGTAATTTCTAAATCATTAGGCATGATTTTTATGTAGAAACTGACCAAACCTAACAGACTGCGGACCGGTTTTTTGTTTGTTTTAGGAGTTTAAAGATTTAAGATTATAGAGATAGTTGAATCTTTAGGTTAAAGAAAACCACCTCCTACCTTATGACCAAGAAAATAAATTTCCGTTAATCCTATTCTTGTTTTGGAAGGTCTAGCAGTAAGGTTATGACGACACAAAGTATTCAACAAAGATTGAACTCCAAGAACATGTTCCTCAGAAGATTGATAAAACAGACAAATATCATCAATATAAGTAATTAAGTCATCACGGTCAGAGAAAAGTTTGCTCATCATGCGAAAAAGGTAGCAGGAGCATTAACGAGACCGAAAGACAAAAAAATTAAACTGAAACAGTCCTAGAGGTGTAGCGAAAGCTATATAAAGTTTAGCTTTATCCGTTAATGGAACCTGCCAATAGCATTTTGACAAGTCAAATTTACTAAGGAACGTAGCTGTAGCTAGCCTATCTAGAAGAGACTACAGTAAAGGTATTGGTTCGGCGTCTTGATGGTCAAAGCATTCAAACGCCTGAAATCTATGCAAATCCGAATGGATTTGCCTTTTTTTCTAATTAACACCATAGGAAAACTGTATGGAGATTGTGATGGACAAATTATATTCAACTTTATCATATCCTTTATTTCTTCCTCTACCTGTGATTGCAGATGAATAGTGAAAGGATATGGTTTCAGTTTGATAGGTCTGAAATCTGTCAGCAGAATATCATGCTGAATGATATATGAATGCCAAGGAAAATCCGTGAGCACATCAGAAAAAGATTGTAGTAACAACGACATGTGCTATTTAAGACAGACCCTGAGCTAGCAGAGGAACTATTAGAACTACTATGTGCACAAGTCTGGAAAACAGGGACAACACAAACAGAGTGGAACAAACAAATAATTGTCAAATTGCCCAAGACGGGAGATCTTGCAGACAACAATAATTGGAGAGGAATCACTCTTCTCTCAGTTCCCAGCAAAATACTAGGCAGGATAATTATACGGAGAATTTCAAAAGCAATAGACCACAAAATGAGGAAAGAACAAGCAAAATTTAAAAAGAAGAGAAGATGTGTAGATCTTATATTTACCCTCAGGAACATTATTGAGCAGTGCTCAGAATGGCAAAAACAGCCGTACATTAATTTAGTTGATTTTGAAAAGGCTTTTGACAGTATACTTAGGAACAGTTTATGGAAAATACTGAGGGCTTATGGAATTCCAAGCGGCATAGTGTCAATCATAAAACGCCTGTATGCCAACTTTACGTGTAGCGTTGGGCAGAGCAACCTAACCTTTGAGGTGAAGACAGGAGTACGACAGGGATGCCCCTTATCAACAACTCTATTTTTAACAGTCATAGACAGTGTGATGCGCCAGACAACAGAGTGCAGTCCAAGAGGAATAAGATGGACTACATTTTCTACATTGGAAGATCAGGAATGTGCAGATGACATTGCACTACTAGAACATTCACATCAACACATCCAGGAAAAAACGGATAGACTTAATAAGTATAGCCAGCAGGAGGGCTAGAACATCAATCTAAAGAAGTCAGAGGACATGACGCTCAATGGGAGCAACCCTGAGCCCATATCAGTAAGGAATCAGCAACTGAAACAGACAGACACCTTCACATACCTAGGATGCACAGTAAAACTAGACGGCGGGGCAAGCAGAGACATCAACAACAGAATGAACAAAGCAAGAACAACCTTTTTTAATCCAAACAACATCTGGAAGTCCTCTCAGTACAGAACAAGCACAACATTAAGATTATATCAGAGCTGTGGACTTTCTGTGCTTCTCTGTGGTGCGGAATGCTGGAGAGTTACAGAGTAGGAAATATCGAAAATTTCCTCCTTTAACACAGCAATGCATAAGAAAAATTCACCGAATCTTTTGGCCGAATACCATCACCATCCAAGATCTGCTTACTCGGAGCAAGCAAGAGGACATGCACACCATCATAACTGGCAGACGCTGGAGTTGGGTTTTCCATGTATTCAGAAGAGACCCCGATGCCATCACAAGAACAACTATGCTTTGGACCCCTGAAGGAAAACGAAAGAGAAGCCGATAAAAAACAACTTGGCGAAGGACTGTGGAGGCTGAGATGCAAAGAATGAACCAGAGTTGGGGCTCTGTACGAAGGATGGCCGCCGACCGAGGTAAGTGAATCAATTTGTTGTTGCCCTACAAGATGACACCAACCGTAATGGCCACTGACTGCTTTGACGGTCGGCGCCTAAGGATCAAAGAAGAGAAGTAGAAGAAGAAGAACAAAGACATCTGCTTCTTCTGATAAGAAGCAAGATTTGGCGAAATAGAAATATCTTTCAACTCTCAGTAGACAAAAGAGGTAAATTTGGTAAAGACATAAGTGGTTCAGAACCATCAGGTAAGTCAGATAACTCTTCCTGAATTACCGCCAGGGAAGAGCGACGATCAATAGATTCCTCGATAGCTTCAAAGAACTATTTAAGGTGTGGAGGACGAGAATGAAATTGCTGCAGCATGTTGATATGAAATGTTTTTTCCTTTCCCTGTATAGATACAATGTAGTCAGCATCTGACAATTTCTTAATAATAGTATATGGTCCTCTCCACGAAATAAGTAATTTATTGTCTTTATTTGGTAATAACACATATGCCTCATCATCCAGCCATAATTGGCGTAGTTTTTCTGCTTTGATTCACAAACAAACGAGCCTTCAGCTTTGCCTTTCACGACACCTCAACTGCTATCTGGCATGCGTCAATAATTTTTTTTTCTCAAATTCACAACATATTGGTAAGAGGTTTGAACATCTTCATTCATGTCAGCTACAACCAATAATTGTTTTAGAATGGACATGCGTCCTCTAGGCGTAGCTCCGAAGACTAACTCAAAAGGAGCAAAACCAGTATGTTCGTTGGGTATTTCCCTATTTGCGAACAATACTGCAGTTAGTACTCTATCCCAGTCCTGTGGGTACTACGCAGTAATTTGCCTAGCATCTGTTTAAGGCTACGATTGAGCCTCTCAATTTTACTATTTGAACTTGCTTAGTATACTGAGCTAAGAGAACGATTTATATCGAACTCTTTCATCACTTGTGTCATGACGTCAGAGACGAATTGAGTTCCCCGGTCGAATAAAATATTTTCGGGAAAACCCAATTGGCTAAAAAATTAAAAATAGCGCATCAGCGACATCAAAGGTTGATATTTTTTTCAGCGGTTGCACATATCAATGCAGGTCAGCACATATATGTGACCTCTAGCTGACGTGACTGGTAGTGGACCAATAAGATCAATCACCATCTTTGCGAAAGGCCGCAATGATATTTCAGATGCCTGGATAGGCGCATTATGTTTGTGTCTCTTTGCTGCCACATCTTGGCACACTTTACATGTGCGACAAAAAGATTTGACATCTTTTATCACCCCAAGACAAACGAAATGAGATAAACCCCTCTGTTTTGTCCTGGCATGTCCAAATGCCCTGCACAATTAATATCGTGAACATGTCGTAAAACGAATGGGCACACACACGCTGGTACCATGATCTGTTTTCTTACAGACGTGGAATCTTGGAAATTTCTAACTAAGATTTCATTATTTAAAGTATGCCAACGTATAGAATTATCAACAACGACCACATCATCAGATTTTGCCACCTGAACAAATTTCTTTAAGGAATCGTCTTCATTCTGTCTCCGAATGAATGAATCCTTATCAATAAGTTCTGCCTGTAAATTATCAACATTTTCCTCCTATTCATCATTATTCTTCTCATCAGTCACCATCTTCTCTGTCCCACTCTCATCATTCATCACCTCATCCTTAACATTATCAATTTGGTTGTGATTATGTAACGCAGCACGAGCCTGAGCTCTGGTCGTGACAGCATTTGCAATAATCAGATATTGATGTTCCCATTACACAATATCTTCCTTAGTGCACTCACGAAGTCCAGGAATATTTCCCTGAGTTATTCCTGTAATAGGATTGTTCAAAGGGCACACGAGAGTCCTTACTGTAAAGTAAGGGGTAGCCAGAAATACTTCTGCAGTAGGATAGTATTCCACCGTGATCCCGAATGTAATGCATTTAACCTCCTTGTCTGTGTAATCTACTTGATATATCAACGTTCTGCGCACTCCAAACGTAGTGCACCCTGTTTCCCTGAGAAGTGAAACAAGTTGGTTGCTATCAAATTCTTTATTAAAGACCAGTGACCCTGTCCCATCATACGATGACATAATTGGCAAAGGATATCAACACAGGAGCCTAGGAACTCCCTCTAGCTAATAAGAGAATTACATTCAGAACGATTAGTACTGTTGGATAAGTCCACACTACATGCATTAGCATGAGAGACACCATTAGTATTTGGTACTGGATTACTGTCATTGAGATGCACAACAGCATTAGAACTTTCATGGTTCCTTGACTGCCTAAAGTTATTGTTCTTTTGAGAACCTCTGTTATTAAAAGAATTGTCATTATTTCTGTAAAATGACCTTTGTCCTCTGCCTGATCTGAAATTATATCCACCTCTGTTCTGATATTCATTAGACCCGAAGGATGATTGTGGAGGAAATATCCATCACCATAAGAGTTATATTTTTTTGGAATCTGTTGTGATTTTGTATTGAAATTATATTTCCCCCTGAAATTACCATTATTATGATATCGATTTACTCGAAAGTTTCTATCCATACTATTAGATCTCTGTGTAGGTGAATTAGGCCCCACAGTCCTAGCAGATGCCACTGGCAAGGAATCTTTAAAGTTATTTTTGCTATGGTTCCTACCAGGATGTGCAATCTGGTATTGACGTCAACATTGTCTATAGCAGATAATGTTTCAGGTTTTCTTTCCTGTAGGAATGATAAAAAGCCACCACTGATTGAAGACAACACGTTGTCTCTTAGAATCAAACCAGCCAGCCCTTAAATTTTTTTTTCAATTTTTGACAAATCAATCCATCTAGAAAAGTAAAGCGTAATAGATGAGACAAAGTCATTAAAATCCTTAGCTTAATCGGGTAATAATGATTTAAGTTTCAACCTATACCCATTTTCATCCAATTGATACTTCTTTAGCAACAAAGCTTTTACAGCATCATAATCATTTCTAGTCTGATCATCCATTGTGCAGACTGCAGTAAGAGTCTCATCCACCAATAAACTCATCAACCTTCTAGGCCATGTAGCTCTATCAATTTTAAACTCTTGGCAATAAGTTTCATATCTATTTAGAAAGCATGAAATGTCATCAATATTTGAGTTAAATTTTGACAAATTGAGCTTAAACGGGGAAGCACGGTCTTTTTCTCCAGCTTCACCATTCATTGGATTAACATGTGGATGTTGAAGTTTCAGTTTCTCCAACTCAAGTTCTGCCATTCTCAAGTTCTGAGAATAGGCTATTTTTTCCCTCAAGTTCTTGCTGCGCTTATATCGCTGCCTGAGCCTGTGCATGTGCCAATTTGATTTCTTCCAGTTCATATTCTCTTCTTTTATTATGTTGAACAAGATTCAATTCATCTTGTCTCCTCATTTCAGCTAATTCCAATTCTTCTACTCTCCTCTTCTCCACCCTATCTAATTTTCTTTGATCTCTGAGTTCATTGTCTACAGAGTCTTCAAAACTTTACCCTCAAAACCAAATTCTTTTCTAATTTTCATAAAATACTCAAGGGTATCCATAATTCACTATTATTTACTTTCAAAATGCTGAAGAATAATGCAAATATTATATAATGAATATGTGAGCAATATTAGCAACAATTATTTTACCACCTAAAATCAATCAACTGCATGCAATATTAGATGTTATTAAAGGAGCAAAAAAAGTAGAGATACAAAAAAAATTTCAGGATACAGTGGCAGAGCTAACTGAAGATAATATAAATGATCAACCAAGGCAGAAATGAAGGAATTGTATAAACAGAAAACAATTCAGCTCTACCGCACTTATGAAAAGACAAGCTCAATTTCACAACATATATGACATCTAATAACTAAAGGATAGCAAGGTGAGATGAAAAATTTTACAAACAATAATGGAGAAAAACTTAATAAAATTACAATTAACTTGACAACAATCACAAACTAGCCAAATAACAGGACTTTCACAACTAGACAAATATTGAATCTGTTTAATTCAATTAAGGCAGTAACACTCAGCTATGTTCACCGGCCCCTTAATTTAAAAGAATCAGATACAAAAAACTAAATAACGCCCATGAATTCTAGACCATACAATGAGGTATTGAAAATTTATGAGTCCCTCCAACCACCCACGTAATGCAGGAACATATAGATACGAAATACATATAACATAAAGAAAGAACTCTTGCAAACTAGATTCTTTAATCACAGGCTGCTTATATCCATAAATATACTTATCTGAATGCTAGAAAAAAATTCCTTCCAGTTCCCGCCTCCTTCACAAGGAACGATGAAACTAACTCTGTGTAGACCAGGGTTAGGTTTAACAAAGCAGCCAGCAGCCGACAAACACCGCCATTTTGAAAATTTTTGACATGGGCAGAAAAGGAAGTCCAACGACTTGACAAAAATTTCCTGACATCTCCTCAGGATCCCAGCTTGAGGCCTCCAATTGTTGCGCTACGGGGTCTTTTAAATTATTATAGTTATATTGTTCATATGCAGTAACCTTCTAATTACTCTGACCAAGAATTGCTAGGGGTTTATCACAAGACTACCGCACACAATCCACACCAAACTGCCATAGTCACATAGTCAAGTAGTTGAAAGCGAAGTGGAAACGATTCACAAATGTTTAATAAAACATGAGACGATGCTCCATTATCAGTTACACAACCATTCAATATACTGAAGCACATAAAAACGCACCACTATTATATATACTGATGCCGAGAAGCTGGGGGGGGGGAAGAAAGTGTGGGAATGGATTTTCCCCGTGTTTGTCACGAGGTAGAGAGCGAATGGCTGCTGGAATGGAAAGTGCATGATTCAACCCACGGGTTTGTGTACAGACTACATGAAAACAATAAAAGTTACACGTGTAACACGATTCAAAAGAGCTATGACCCTGAAAATGTGTACGCTTTGTGGCTGTATACTCGGTATAAAAAGGCCGTTAAGACAAAACACATAGTACATGTGCTTGAAATGCCACGACTATCTGAAAACGACTGCTTACGAGCGTTTGGTATGTTGGAGACCTGAATGAGCTCGCGGGCCATTGCCAGAAGTATGCATTGCCACCACAGCACTATTGTAGGTCTCAATGAACGTTACGGAACTACTAGCAGTGCCCGGGATAGACTTCGGAGTGGCCAACCACGAGTTACTACCCCTGCGCTAGATCGTCATATTGTGCTGAGTCACCTAAGGAATCGCTATCTCCCGGCAAGTCAAACAGCAAGAGCGATAGAGGGTAGACGTGGGCAAGTCTCTCGAATGACAGTCATACGACGACTCAGAGATACAGGCCTTACAGCAAGACGACCTTATGTTGGGCTAAACTTGACTCACAGACATCGTCAGCAGCGCCTGCAATGGGCAGAGCAACATGTCAGATGGACTAGACTGCAATGAAAATATGTCCTTTTCACAGACGAGAGCAGATTCAACATATCCTTTGCTGATGGACGTATGCGGATTTGGAGACGGTGTGGAAAGCGCTTTGCAGATTGCTGTGTTCGTCAGTACAACCGATTTGGAGGTGGCAGTATTCACATTTGGGGAGGATTCAGTTTTCACAATCGCTTGCCTCTTCACGTCTTCCGTGGAAATGTTAATGCTGTGACATATCGAGATGAGGTTCTGGATGCACTGGTTGCTTCTGCGTTCACAAATTATCCAGAATTGCAGCTTCTCCCGCAGGATAACGCACGTGCGCACACCGCATGCATTACGCAGCAATATCTACAGCAGCAGAACATTGTGACGATTGATTTGCCTGTCCTATCACCAGACATGTCCCCTATAGAACATCTGTGGGACGAGCTTGGACGCAGAGTCTACAGGCAAGGTTTTCCAGCTAATCTGCAACAGCTCGAAGCTGCTCTTACACGTGAATGTGACTTGATTCCCCGGAATTTCCTTTAGAGACGTGTGCGTTCCATGCGGAGCCGCTGCCAAGCTTGTTTGCAAGCACACGGTGGACATACCAGATACTGAGGATAGTATAAATGATTTTTTTTCTTGGTTGCATTTTTGGTTTTCTCCCTCGCCTGCACGGAATGCAATGAATTTCATAACAATCAAATGTACAAATTAATGACCAGCATGGATTCATAGGAAAATGAATAAAGATTCCAAATATGTAAACTTGTAAACACTTATATTTACATTTCACACTCTGTTCCTGGATTATACAGGTGGTGCGTTTTTAATGTGCTTCAGTATATAAGGGCATTCTGTTAAACCGTCATCAAAGAGTCTCTGTAATGTCATATCTCGAAACACTGTCGTTAGATCGACTTCCCAGTTTATTTAATTCTGACTCACTTTTTCAACAGAATCCAGATTCCCTGTTTAAATATAACTAGTATCAACTAACAAAGGCATATTGATGATCTAGTTCTGGAACATCATAGGGATTATACAGAATTAATATATATTTCACGAGCTCAGAGACATACGTCCACTTGCCATAACTACACACATAGAATAATCTAGCAGCCGATCTCACACTTTTCCTGATCGCAACTTTGACGTCTGCCGATCTGTACCAGGAGGCAATGACGTCACTTCCTGTGTAACACAGAAGAACTTTATTTTAAAACTGTTTCAATGACTACATATAATAAACAAACGAAAAGCCTTGTCGAACCATTTTGATATCGACAGACATGTTATGAATTTTACTCATAACAGGGTGATGTGGTCAGCATCGTGCCGGCCGCCGTATCCTTCCCAGAGTTGCTCTGGTACCCACTTCATGAGGCTGGGTAGACCTCGGAGCCGTTTGCGGTCTAAACAAATACCTCCTCAACTGGGGTTGAACTAAGAACCACAGAGTTAGGAAGCCAGTGCACTAACCACTCCGCTTAGTGGCTTCATATGCACAATAACAAATCTAAATACAAGCAATACCATAAATATTGAAATAAGTAACACCATGGTTTATATTTTATAGAAAATCCCTGTCTACTTTGACATTGTAATATAATTTGTAAATCCTTGCTAAATGTATTTTACGCTTATTATCCGTATAATTTCCTTTGGCTTAAAAATGCTGCTTCTCTGTCATGAAGAATCTATATTTACTAGTATGTAAGCCGTCAAAATTGACGGGCTTTTAATTATAGTGTGCATTTACATGTATTATACAGACGGCACTGTTTCTACTTTGGTCATTTCATTACAGGTCACCGTCATTGGATCTTTGAAATAAAAACTATACGGATGTATTAAAAATGAAGCCACCGCGTAACCTTCCTACATGACTTGGGGAGAAGTGATACTGATCTAATGGAACGGAAATTGACTAATTGTTGCACCCCCGTAACTTTAAAGTGAAAACCAGGGGCATCATGGCCGTAAACTTTTGTGAAACGTCATGGGGCTTCACTGATATGGCAGCACTGATAACGTATTGGTTTAGTTACTGATAGGGTGTCTATTGATTATCTGCTAACGTTACTGTTGTGTTGTGGATCTGGTAATGTCTACAGTTGATACCTACATATACGCCACACAGGCAAACACTGTAGAAGTCTACTGGTAAGCGATGATCAGGTTCTCGATACAAATAGACCACGCCCACTCCGGGGCTATTTCTAAATACGTGTTAAGTTCCCTGTCACACTTGTAATATTAAGTGCGTGTGTTGGTTTAGTCGTTTACACCACAGGTACGTACACAAGAGTCATGGATGGTTGTAAACGACTGGTGACATTTCATATGGGTTTATTCACGTCACAACACATTGATGAAATACACATAGAATACCGTTCACAGCACAACACAAGATATAAATTACCACATAAGAACTGCGCACTCGGTAGCTACAATGATATCATGATTCATGGCCTAAAGTATTCTTATTAAACTCAGCGCTATAAAGAATCCTCAATAACAATCCTCTCACAGGAGCTATCATGATTCATGGCCTAAAGTACTCTTATTAAACTCAGCGCTATAAAGAATCCTCAATAACAATCCTCTCACAGGAGCTATCATGATTCATGGCCTAAAGTACTCTTATTAAACTCCTCTCTCTAAAGAATCCTCAATAACAATCCTCTCACGGGAGCTATCATGATTCATGGCCTAAAGTACTCTTATTAATCAAGACTCCCCACACAGGAGATAATGGCCTTTAAAGACTGCACACTGCAGTTATAAACATTTCCACAATAATCAAAACTGCAGTTTCATACTACGCTGTACCCACAGCGAAAAATCCGTCGACATTTTAAATTCAGCACTGTACAGGCATTTCACACTTCCCAAAAAAACACTGTCTTCTTACCCGGTCAAAACGCCCGGAACACTCTCCCTAGATAACACACTCGTCCCGCTCAAAAGCAGACGCGAGACTTCCTCACGGTCAACACAACTCAGTCAACCAATCATCGGCGGGCTAGCCGCGAGCTATTCTCACTCCGTTCAAAACATTACAGAATAAATATATCAGCGCTTTTCACGCTGTCTGTAATCTGTCTCTCGAAACTATCACGAGATACTCTCTAAATAATTCGATAGCTAACAAGCAACTAAGTGCTATAACTCAAAATCTATTTCAACTACTAACATACTCCAGTTTACTTCCCTTACACCAATTCTATTCTTAACATCTTACCTCACCCCCAGAGAAAAAAATTGATTCTATCAATTTTTTGACAAATACATTCCCCAAAAAATTAAAAGGACAATGAATCTCTAACATATGTGTCTAAGAATTACCTTAAGTTAAGTCAAAATAAGACATCTACCAAATATAAGCATTAAGTGAAATGTAAAAATGAAGTATCCAATGCAATCAATTAAGCATAAACTATTTAGATCAACAACGTATTTCAAAATACATACAAACACGATCGAAAAGCACAAAAGAAAATAACAAAGTATTCCTATACTAATACTACAAAAAATAGTTTATAACTAAATAAAACATAATCAGTAATTTAAACAAGTTATACAAGTTATACAAAATGAACAATAAATTATCGACACCACACAAAAAAGTAATAGCATTGCTATAACCAAGTTCGAACAACACACAATCAAGCGCTAATACAACATAACATCCAAAAACAAAAAAAAACCTTCTTTAAAGAACTAACATTATTCTACAAATCAAACATAGCACATAGTGAAACGCTAAGCACACACAAAACCAAAAATAAAAAATTACAATGTCTGGGAAAAAATATTTTCCAAAAAATACTGTACAAAAATATTTCGTAATGCTAAGTTACATAAAAATAGTATTTTAATTTAATTAATTCAAATCTATAATTAACAAATTAACAAAAAACTAGCTTTAGCAAAATGAGAGACATAAAACAATTCCTGTATCTAAGCAAACACTAAACAACCCGTGTAAGTTTTTCAAAAATACGTCACAGAGAAACACATAGAAAAACACACTATTACCAACATACAAGTTTGCAAATACATGAAAACAACGTAATGTATGTTAAGCAAGTTCTTAAATCAGATCTCTAGATTTCTCAATCCAATAACAATATCAGCAACCGCTGTTAATTTTCTCTATACAGTTCAATTTAAACTTTAAAATATTTCCGGCTGACAATCACGTTCAGCTTAGCTATAGTGTTATTTAGTTATAAATTTATATCTATCTCCACCTGATATATTAAAAGTAATTATTGTAACATTACAACTAATGAGTATGTGCATAGGGCTGGCAAACTCATCATGTACAAAACTATTCTACCCAACACATCTGTAAAACAAAACCAAAAAAAACTTCAAGTTCTACACCAGAGTATAAAAAATAGGTATAAGTTTGTAACCAGTAAGGTTAAATATAAATCTGCTCATTGCATTCATGAATAGTAAACAACACGTCACTACCATATAACACACTACCTATTATCCAAAACACAATAGTATAAAAAATAGCATCGAAATGAACTAATTTATAATTAAAACAGTCATACATATAAAAAAAACAATAGACATCAAATGATGCGTAAAGATGATGATCATAATATAACAACCTATAATGATCTATGCAATAGAATACATTAACATCTACTGTCCTAATAAACAAACAAAACAAAAATCAAACGCAAACAAAAATCTCCATAGGTCTTGCCGACATCTCATAAACACTAGGGGTAAAACGTCGAATCATGGTTAGCACGCTGATATGTTCTGCTTGAGAAAACACTCGCTCGGGCACAATGTTGACCTATATTCTTGCCGCTACCGTAAACAGCCGTTAACGTAAACAGGAGCGCTGACCCATATCAAGAAGTCGCCTCTGTTCAAAAAATACAAATGAAAATTCCATTTTAATGAATGGTGAAATTTACTACGAACAACGGAGAGGTTAAACAAACAATTACCCCGCACTGTGGTTCGTGTGGAAATCTGGTCACCCCACGATGTCATCGACTCTTCGTTTAAGTTCACAACAACGTGCTGCTCTTTCAAAATCAGAAACATAACAAGCAGTAGTATTTGTGACATCATTATCATTGCTACTTTGCTTAATAACAATGCTTCTAGGCTCATGTCGAGCAAAATTAGCATAATTGCTCTTATTATTCGTCGTTTGATCAAAATATTTATCATCATTTCCTCTTTGTTTGAGACTATTATTATTTCTATAATCCCAGTTAGACTTGTTATGATTAACGTTTCTACTCCGCACAAAAAATCTGTCAGAAAAATTATTGCACGATTGAAAACCTTTCTTGTATTTGTCTGTACCATTATTTTCAAAATTCTGAGAATTAAACTGTTGAGATACATTAACCTGTCTCTTATCTCTCTGAGAAGGAAAATTATTATCATATGAATTTCCTTGGTACTTTCTAACCTTAGAAACATCTCTCCTACAAAAACTCTTTCCATTCTTTTCTTTGACAATATGCTTGTTTGCAGTATCATCTGCAGATCTATAAGTATCTTTATCGTTACGCCTATAATGGGTTTCATCCTTGGAACCACTACTTATAACCTTATCCCTTGATATCATCTTCTGAGAACCTCCAAAATCAGTTACTCGTTTAATCCTTAGGCTTTTAGCTTGAAATCTATCAGGACTGACTGTTACCTTATCATTCTCTCTATTACACTTCCGCCAAGATTCGTTGCTATTGCAAGAAGAATCAAAAGATCTTCGAAAGTTATATTTTCCTCGAAAAGATATTTGTCTATCACATTTAGCCTTTCTATCCGCAAAGATTGTATAGGGCTGGATCTTTGCTTTTTTAACCTGTTGGTAAACAACTTTCTGTCTAGCATTGTCCACATTTACAGAAGACCATATTCCGCTGTTTAAAATAACATCGAGTAGACCCTCTACCCTTTTTGTACTTTCTGCAATTTCAACATTTTTTTGTGAAATTTCTTTACTTAATTTCCTATTTAATTTGTCAAATGTCAAAACTTTACTTCTCTCCTCTGTTAACAATCTCTCAATCTTAATTATCTCCTCTCTCTTAGTCGTTAACTCTTCTAATTTGTCTTCCTCATCCTTTTCTTTATTTGCTCTAGTTCGACATGTTTCACTTATCTAACTCATTTGCGAGTTTAGAGACTGTTTCGTGTAGTTTACTCACTTCAGTAGTAACTTTTAAACAATTGTCCCTTTCCCGTAGGGCGCTCTGTTCGTTGACTTTTATTTGTTTCTCACTTCCTAATTCCTTTTTATGCTCATCAGGAACACCGTTGTGGATTATTTTGGATATACCTTGCACAATCTGTCTGTGTTCAACCTTCCTATACTGATACAAAAACACACGAAGGTGCTGTATCAACTCCACCAAATCTTTAGCCATTATCAAATTATGATCAACCCGAAAATTATCTTCAGCAAACAACTCTAAGGATCTAGACGCATTCATCAAAAAAATCGTCCAACACCCATGCTTCAAGTCGTGAGCCTCTCAATCGTTCATTATCCCTACCATCTACTAATGCAAACCTCAACATAGGCCTCATATCGCCTGGATTAATGTCACAATCCATGGTGATTCAATCATTCAGTCAACTGTATATCTATATCAGTATAATTATTAATGTCGCAAGTTTATGTTTCAAGAAGTTCTGACAATTACCCTTCCATTTCACACAGTTCAGTATGTATACCAAAAATATTATTCATAACTTTGTATCATCAATTCCTTTTCAAAGAACCCTTATAACATCATATGAGGGAAGTCATCCTATATCATACAACCATCAATACTTAGCATCAATACTAAATCCTAATAATATGTCTATACAGAATTAGACAACAAAAACAATAGATTTCAACAGTATAGGAGATGCAAAGCACAGGAAGGCTCGTTGACATAGTTAAGGCGACACAGTTCACACCACAAACGTAACCACTTATCTTGAATGAAAACTCTTCTGTTTCTTTCCGTTAACACCCTGGATATCACAAAGTTCAATGGTAAAACAATCGACAACAGAAAGGCATTGGAACTTGACACCTTGATTCCGCTCAGGTCCTCGATTCAGCACGCTACGTGCTAACACACCGCACAGGAAAGCAGGAAATGGGTCACCGTCTGTCAATTTCGTTGAAAGGAGGTACACCGCTCGTTCATACTGCCAGATGATTACTTGTACTGGTATACAGACGCCACTGTATATCATGACATCTCATAATCTTGATTAATAAATTTCTTGACTTGCGAGTTGCGACTTGCGACTTGAGTTAACAGTTCCCAGTTTAACTGATACTGAATAAGTTTTCCTTGGGCCTGGATACAGCTCTCAAATGTGATGTCTGTCTTTCATATACTAACGCCACTCAGGCTACATGCTAACAGTTGTAAATTAATATCACGCGAATTTCGCGGGTGTCTGATCCTATAAAACTAGCACACCACTGTTGCAACTATAAGGTTTAGTTTGCAATGAGGTCATTGCGTGTTGTACCCCGTCAAGCACGTGAAAAAAGTCATGGCCGTAAACTTTTGTGAAACGTCATGGGGCTTCACTGATATGGCAGCACTGATAACGTATTGGTTTAGTTACTGATAGGGCTTCACTGTTGCAAATATGTGGTTATGGTAATTCTACAGGTATGTACCTACATATTCAGGCAGTCTAGAAGTCTACTGGTAAGCGATGATCAGGTTCTCGATACAAATAGACCACGCCCACTCCGGGGCTATTTCTAAATACGTGTTAAGTTCCCTGTCACACTTGTAATATTAAGTGCGTGTGTTGGTTTAGTCGTTTACACCACAGGTACGTACACAAGAGTCATGGATGGTTGTAAACGACTGGTGACATTTCATATGGGTTTATTCACGTCACAACACATTGATGAAATACACATAGAATACCGTTTACAGCACAACACAAGATATAAATTACCACATAAGAACTGCGCACTCGGCAGCTACAATGATATCATGATTCATGGCCTAAAGTACTCTTATTAAACTCAGCGCTATAAAGAATCCTCAATAACAATCCTCTCACAGGAGCTATCATGATTCATGGCCTAAAGTACTCTTATTAAACTCAGCGCTATAAAGAATCCTCAATAACAATCCTCTCACAGGAGCTATCATGATTCATGGCCTAAAGTACTCTTATTAACCTCAGCGCTATAAAGAATCCTCAATAACAATCCTCTCACAGGAGCTATCATGATTAAATGGCCTGCAGTTTTATTAATAAGCTCCTCACACAGGAGATAATGGCCTTTAAAGACTGCACACTGCAGTTATAAACATTTCCACAATAATCAAAACTGCAGTTTCATACTACGCTGTACCCACAGCGAAAAATCCGTCGACATTTTAAATTCAGCACTGTACAGGCATTTCACACTTCCCAAAAAAACACTGTCTTCTTACCCGGTCAAAACGCCCGGAACACTCTCCCTAGATAACACACTCGTCCCGCTCAAAAGCAGTCACGAGACTTCCTCACGGTCAACACAACTCAGTCAATCAATCATCTGCGGCCTAGCCGCGAGCTATTCTCACTCCGCTCAAACATTACAGAATAAATATATCAGCGCTTTTCACGGTGTCTGTAATCTGTCTCTCGAAACTATCACGAGATACTCTCTAAATAATTCGATAGCTAAATGTTTAACATTCTTCTGTAAAACCACATTACTCATTTTAACTGTCCATGCTATGTTTAACATTCTTCTGTAAAACCACATTACTCATTTTAACTGTCCATGCTATGTTTAACATTCTTCTGTAAAACCACGCCTCTATGGTCCCCAGTGCTTTTCCTACTTGTTGACTACTTGTCCATGACTGACATTCATGTGTTAGGACAGAAGAACTTTATTTCGCACTTCCACTGACAAAGAGTTGTTGCATAAAATACATTTACTTTTATAGAATGTTGCTTTCATTTTATCGAATGCTGCTTTCACCTCTTATAATACATACGACTTGTAAGAAATGAAGGTCTTTGAAAACAAAATATACACTAATTATAACCCATCATAAATTGAACGGGATATTTCTCATCATCAAATCAACAAAAAATAAAGTTCTACGCTTTACAAATGTTATTAACAAGCCCAAATATTTGAATCTATTGACCTGTTTTAAAACTGTTTCATTTACGTTGATTGTGCATATTGAAGAATATTTGCAAATAAAAGCGCACAATTTCAGTGTCGTGCAATTTAGTACACTGGTCATAAGCGCACCACTTTTACGTAATTTTCATACTGCAACTTTGTTGGGAAAAAGTTAATGCTGGCTTTTTTCAGCGACGCATCAAGAGTTGGCTACCTGAAGAACAGCAGCTGGGAGACTTTTTCAGGCCATAAAGCGAGGATTCCTCAGCAAAAGAGAAGTTGGCAAGAAGACGAAGATGGCGATATACCTCTTCACCTATGTCCCAGTCGTGACGTATGGATGCGAGTCATGAGCAATGACTACAACCCACAAACCGCAGATCAAAACATCTGAAATGAGGTATCAGAGAAAGGTGATTGAAGTAACAAGAAGAGACATGGTCCGCAACCAGACGATACGTCAAGGCCTAAAAACCCAACTCCTGCAGACTCAAGTAGAACAGTCCCAACTAAGATGGTTTAGATATGTCTGCAGCATGGGGGAAAATCGGCTACCACGACAAGCATGGGAAACTAAGAGCCAGGGATTCAAACCTTCAGGACTACCTAGAGTCCGCTGGAAGGACAACATTAGACAATCTTTGAAGGACAAAAGACTAGAATGGAACCAGGCCAGGAAGGAGACAGCCGATAGGATAGTATTGCGCTCTCTCTTCCAAATCTCTACACCTCACGGTAGAAGAGGAACGACTAAAAAAAATTGTTTCAGGGAGGTAATTTATTTTCTATCAAAGGGAGACATTTAAGCGACAAATTAAAAATAACAACGAAATATATGTAGATTTTTGACACGTTACTATGTGTTTTTTATTCATTATTTAAAATATAACTGCAACTTTGAAAATTTAATAATCAACTATAGTTAACACAGTTAAAATAGAGTGGTGTATGACAAATGAAGCACGGGTGTTGCCTTCACTGGCATTGACTTTGAAGTGGCTATCATTTTAAAAACAATTCTTTTGCTGGGCCCGAGTGAAATACTTAACTATCCACGTTATTGTTATGACTGTTCCGTCAATCGTCAAATTATATGGCGGTGGCACTTCCCTGGCGGTAAGGCTATGAATATCCCTCCAAATGTCAAACCAATAATCTTCAAGACCTGCCTGATGTAGACGTCAAGCGTAAACTGCTGGTAACTTGATCCACAAATTTGATTATTGGGAATTAATTTAATTACGTTTTGTACACGAAAAACGTCCGAATAGTGTCGGCAAACATGTTTTAAGAGGCCTTCTTACAGGTGGTGGAGGTATTACGTTAATTATAATCCCAATGTTAGGGAAGCTCCTAGGACTTATGGATTCCAGTACTCTAGTCATGTTTTCATTCTATCGTATATCAGACAATCCTCTAATTCTTCGTTTTATTGTTGTTGTTTGTGTTTAACTAGGGCTAGTGATCTTATTGCTCTGTTGCAGCCGATACCAAGTTGAAGAGCCCTAGATAGTATCTACACTGTAGATCAAGGCTTTTCCTGTGGATTTTTTGTCATTCCGAAACGTGTTGAGTTGAAGTCACGAGCTCCAGTTTCTCCAGCTTGGCTTGCATCTAAAGGATTGTCTCATCTGATCCCACGCTAGGATTAAGAAGCCTGTGGCATACTGTGCACTCTCCGCCATCCAAGGGGGCTGTCCAAATATGCAGAACTAAAATACTGTGTTCCGGTTCTGGGCTCTCCCAAGGAATCGCCACATTACACACACAGCAACTTCTCAAATCTCCCTGCCTATAACAGGGGGGGGGGGGGGGCATAGTGACATCTCCTGTATACAGGCATCACGGCCAAAGCCAGAGTTATGTCTGAGGCTCAAATGACTCCTCCAAGCTTAGTGTGCAATGCTGGGTCCTCAACATGTTTCACCACAGGGGAAATCCCTGGAAGTGTGTGGACGATTTCAAGAGTCAATGAGGGTGTAATTAACCTGACAGGCAGAATGTCACATCTAAACCTACATAATATAGCATTGTGCATAGCTAGAGGACATATAAGGATGACTCCAGATGTGTGGCTATGACATTCTAATAATTTATCATGTCCTTATGCTGGAATTTTGTTTCTATTCCTTATCCTGGCTGTCTGAGAAGTCTTATTGACGAGATAGAAATGTAGTGAAGTAGTCTAAACAAGATTATAAGTGACATTTTCGCCGACACATGTATGTGGTTTTGTTGAAAAAGAAACTCTAATCAGAAATGGTTTATTTTAGCACGTCGAAGCCAATCCAATCACCACTTAGTATCTGATATCAGTACGAGTCCTTTTCCCCCACTATCCTTATCTGTAGAACATGCTGCATGGCCCACAAGATATTTTCTTTTCCTGACATTTACAGACGTCTCTGTCTGTCTTTCATAACCATAAATGGTCTTATTTCTTCAGTTTTGACTGTCATGTGGGACCAGAAGACGCAGCAATAGAGACCGCAGTCAGCGACTCATAGCTTGACTGCCTGCGTCAGGACCAGCGAACCAGAGCTGGTCAAGACCGTGCTCCACCTCCATGTGGTGGTCCTGGAAACAGTCTGCAGCAGTGCAGGCTGGCTGAGCGAGCACGGATCGCAATGGGAAGGCAAACCCGGTCCTAAAAAATGCCGTGCAGAAGTCGGATGTGTCGACCGAAAGGTGCAGATATCACAGCTTAGGCGTAAACAGACACAACGCAACCACCGTCCTTTTCAGGGCGAACGAAGAAGAAGAAGAAGCAGACTGTCATGTTTACAAACTCACTACTTCACAAATCAAACATTGTAATCTTCCCCAAGACATTATTTCCTTGTAATTGGTTATCAGAGCAAAGTCTATCTGATGGAAGTATTATATCACCGCCCGTGTCTTAATCTTCAGCAAGATGGTTATTTCCTACATCCTAGTGAGATCTGCTGTGTATTTTATCAAGTCATGTTAGCGAGCTCGCAACTTGTAATGCGGCAACCTGGTAGCGTGTATCTTCCGTGACATAAATTACGAGGGACGGTCAAAAAGTAATGTCTCATAATTTTTAATTTCATTCAGTAGGCAAGGAGACAGATAAAATTCACATTGAAATGTAGCCCCAAGTCTGAACTTCAAAAATTTATTTCTCAATGTAGTCTCCGTTATTTGTTACAGTTTTTGTCCATCTTCTCACAAAAGCATGTATCACCGCACGGTAAAAATGTGTGTCCTTTTTCCTAAACCACTGACGTAAGGCGCGTTTAAGGGTCTCGGTGTCCTCAAAGTGATGTCTGCGAAGATCTTCTTTCAGTGGTCCAAACAGATGGAAGTCAGAAGGTGCAAGATCGGGACTGTAAGGGGGATGTGGTAATAATGTCCAGCCAAATTCTGCAATCGCATCAATGGTGCGTTTAGCGGTGTGTGGCATGGCATTATCGTGCAACAGTAGTGAAGTTCTCTGATCTTTTAATGGGTGAAGTCGCCGAAAACGACCTCTAAGCTTCTTCAAAGTTTCAATGTACCGGTCTGCATTCACCGTGTTTCCCTGTTCCAAGAAGTCGAGAAAAATCACACCCTTCTCATCCCAAAACACGGAGGCCATAACTTCCCCTACAGATGGTGAACTTTTGAACTTCTTTCTTGTCTGCGATGTTGTGTGATGCCATTCCATTGACTGCCTCTTGGATTCTGGTTTAAAAAAATGAACCCAAGTCTCATCACCTGTCACAATATTCGATAAAAACTCTTCTCCTTCAGTTTCATAACGGTGTAGGAGGTTGATGGCTATGGTTTTCCTTGTTTCTTTATGTCTGTCAGTCAACATTCTGGGTACCCACCGTGCACAAACTTTTGAATAACCCAGGTCTTTAATGATGTTCTGGACACTGCCTTTACTAATGGACAACATGGAAGAAAGTTCATCCAGTGTTACCCGACGGTCACCACGAATAATGCCATCAACTCGATGAATGTTGTGTGGAGTCACTGCGGTAGACAGATGGCCAGTCCGCTTTGCGTCAGCCATTGAGGATTGACCTACTTCAGCTTCATCAAAATGATGTACCTAATGTCGGACAGTGCTAACATCCACTGTTGAATCTCCATAAACATTCTTCATATGTTCGTGGATGTGAATTGGGGTCTCGCCTTCAGCACTGAGGAATTCTATGATATAACGTTGTTTTAACCGAACGTCTTTGGCTGCCATTTTTAAACTGTTACAGTGGTGCCACCTGTTACTGAAACAGGTTGGTAATGCTATACAGTGTAGAAGAGTGTTTGAAGAATCCTGCTTAATTTACAAATTGCACACCGATGCAGTATTTACATACATAAAAAATAGGAGGCATTACTTTTTGACCTTCCCTCGTAGAATACCCAGTAACCTTTATTGAGAACAAACTACTACAGTATGATCTGGAAGGAATTACTCACCATATATAGATATAAAGAGAGGTGTCAGACAAGATTGTGTACTGTCTCCCAGCATATTGAATTTATACACAGAAAACTTGCTTCAAACACATATAGGAAATGCCAGGACTAACCATCGGGAGGGATCAATAAACAAACTTAAATATGCAGATGCTACAGTTTTGTTGGCTAAAAGTGAAAAAGAATTACAAGTACTAATAATGAAAGTAAACTTCGTAAGTTACGATTATGGGTTCAACATTAACATTGACAAAAATGGTCATTAACAGACGTAAGTAAATACTAGACCACAAGGCTTTAATATTTGAATAAGCATCCTAATATAACCGTCAGACCCTGCGTTAAAGTTTAACGGGTCGCTCCTCGCTAAAACGAGGCAAAACTCATATTTAAGAGAGAATGATAATTAACACATTAACTACCGAATTGAAAAACACACTGTGGCCGAATTAAATTTTTTTTTCCATTTTCATCCTGTAGGTGTTTGCACAAAGTAGGCTGTAGTTTTCGTAATTGTTTACAGATTTTTATGAATTACACGTCATTTTAAAGATAAATGAATGTACTATTACAATAAATACCGGTTGTAACTCTAGTAGAGGTTTTTGCTATTTCACGGCCCTCCGATGGACCAGGACTTGCAATATCTTCACACTTATAACTGCTTGCGCCCCATCTCTATCAAAATCACAATTTCAATCAATGTGCACACTGTTTTCGCTCTATTTCTTGTCGCTAGATCTATCAGTCAATTGTTGAACCAAGTTTCTATCCTATTCAGCCGTTAGACGAGATGTACACGCATTTTTTGTAGTCCTATCACTAGTTGCCACGGTAAACAGTTTTACACGGTTTGGTAACTAACCTAAAACGCTGAAAAATATGAACATAATATCAATTTTCCAGTGTTCTACAACAACCATGCTTTGAGAATTTAATTTCCGGTGGCAACTTAAAATCTCGAACCAGATCAGAGAGTGTTTCAGTACATTTTTCATTCGTTTTATTACTAAAATTAGATTAGCGCTCTGAGCGGCTTGCGGTCCAAATGTGATTATTTTGCGAGCCGCTGACAGCGGCTTGCGGTACATTCAACAACAAAAGACAAATAATTAATATCCAACCAATTAGTAGAAAGAGAAGAGAACTAAATATAACGTACTAGCAAATATCGGAATAAAAAGATAATTTTTTTTTAAATATCGAATTTAGACAGCAAAAATGTGTTGACCATATGAAAAGGCATAATACCTTGCTGAAGACTATATTGGAAGGAAGAGATGAAGGCAAACGTACAAGAGAAAGACAGCGCTGTAAGCTGGAAGATAACATCAAGAAATGGTTCATCAACGTGCACCATTAAGACCAGAGACAGAAGACGTTGGACATCACTTGTAGCCGACCTTCGTTGTACATGTGGCAGTTGGTGATGATGATGTTCAATACATCGAAGAAAAGTGCTTGTCAGCGCTGAGTGAACTTTGGAATGTGAACATAAATCAACTGCGGTGTTAATGTGCTTACCATTAAGAGGATGCAGAGCAAATAAAAAATTACTACTCTGACAAGTGCATTAAGTGAAAACAAACTTGTTTAATAACTATTTCTTTTTTTTAAAGTTTGATTTATAACATCAAACACAAGGTTTTTTTTCAGGCAGTTTTCGTATACTTAATAATTTGTTTAATTATAAACATAATCCAAAATTATATAATATCACATTAATATCAGTGAGTTTTATTGTTGTTTTGTTAGTAGACTAACTTCCCTTGTCAAAAGTTACGTTTCTTGAAAGACTACTCGTATAATGAGATCACTTTACCTGGTTATCTTGTCTGTGAGTCTGTTATACAAATGATCTTTCTAATCATGCGTATAGGGGATTAACAAATGAGCCGTGTTCGAAACAACAATACTTCTTCTTTCTCAAACACTATCAGGCGTCTACTTGAATATTTTCAAAGATAGCAGTCGTCAGTTTGAGGCTAATTGTTTCTCTATAGAAATGTTCTGGAGATAGTACTGGTGACGGCCATAAGTGCTTTCCATGTTCCGCTTATGTTGATGTCACGGGTTGCTTCTCTTTGCTCTGCAGTGATGGTCCAAAGATATCTACCTTCGCACAAGTTTACTCTTGGCAGAGATGCCAATAGAGTGCTTATACCTTGAGGGAGTCTTCACTAGATACTCAGAAATCAAGAACAATGCTGAATGTGTCTTAACACAGTTAACTTATTATCTGCCCAACACCATTTGTGAAGAGATATATTGTATGATTTAGCCCCCAACTGATTTAATTAAGTTAAATCTTAATTAAGTAGCTCTGTTTTAAGTGCATTTAAATTGACTGAGACATACGGGTGCAGTATACTTAAAAGGACTAAATCAACTATAAATAAATAAATAAATAAATATATATATATATATATATATATATATATATATATATATATATATAATTTTAAAAAGTGTAAAATGAATCATTCTTTTTTTTTTAAACATAATCATCACATGGTGATGTCATAGATATTGAGGGAATCGAATGAAATTTCCCTTGGCAGCTTTTAAGTTTGTACTTAGCTGCGAGTAAAATTGTTGGTTCATGCTCCAGCCGATGTTTGGTTCTTCGCAGGTTATGGACTGGTTCACTCACATTACTGGCCAATTCTGGAGGTTGTGACACGTTCCAAGAATATCAGGGAGTAATCACGATGCTGGTCCAGCGTCTTCAAGACCCGCCTGGTAATGGTGTCTAGCGTTGACAGCAGGCCACTTATACCACACACTGTGTTCCAGAGATCGCACCCTTTACTGGTACCACCGACTAGTATTATGAAAGAAGAAAAACAGATACTCTCCTGAGTATTGGGTTTCCTGACCTACAATCATGTGCATCCCCCCTTTTTACATTCCAACATCCCATTTACCTCAAAACTTTACCCTCTCTGAGTATTAATATTAATCCCACTGAGCTGAAAAAATCCATTACATTTATATTGAATATTCTTACATGTGTGCTGGTTGAAAAAGTGAAAAATATAATAAGTATGTACATCTGTTCTGTCATCATCCACTTCCTGCTCCATAAGGAACTTGGGACTACCTCTGCTTTTGGATCACTTTGAGAAACCGGCATAAAGCAGTCACCAGCTCTTGTAGTGATTTATTCATGAAATCATTGTTTTTTATGCTGAGGTTGCCAGTCTCGTATGACTTGACGTCCATTAGCAATTTTTACATGTTAATAAATCCAAAATATAGAATTTGTGATAGGAAAGGGAGAGAACTAGGATAGGAATATGTAAGAATAATTTATGAGTAATGGGACTTAGTTTAGGTCAACATTGTGTCACGAGAAACCCGTGGGGGAAGAAAGAGTTGAGAACACTCTTGAATTGTCGTCAGCTGAGAACAGGTTAGCGTTTAGACTAACTGCATCGACCAGATACCAAGTTATGGTACTGCTGCAATGTGCAGAGAAGAGAAGAAGAGAAGACTAATGAAAGAATTCTACAACAGATAGTTTTTCATGTCAAGATATGTTCAGCACATATCGCCAGCAGTTCATCCTGGTATGTAAACACTCGCATATTTAAACGAGCGTAGATAGGCAAAAAATGTGTTAGAACCGCGGTCCAGTGTCGGACGTATAGACAGTTTACAAGGAACAGTTTATAGCTAAGAATACGTTACCAGCACTGGAGGTTTAACCAGACAATACTTCGAAGCTTAATTTAATAGATGGAGAACAGCACAGGTATATAGTAGAGATGGGAAAATAGAGAACCAAGGTAGACAGCAGAGAACCAGAGTTAATCCAGAGATAAATAACGATAGCTCCTGACCAGTGCAGCCGTGATGTAGAGATGTCAACAATGAAGTCTAATATGTTATATTTATTGAAAATCAGGCTCGGAGGTAGATAATTTGTGAATATGTTCCTTGACAGCTAATAAAGAACTTTGGTTGTCAGCTCTGAGTCGTCTAGTCCTTTCAAGTATTATAATTGGCAGATAATTTGATCTCATTCAATATTCATAGGAACAAGGTAGGCCACAAAGGTAAGGCGCCTGCAATTACAGCCAGTGAACATAAGACAAAGGTACACTAAGTCGAGAACATACACAAGGGTCAACGTAACAACAATCACACAAGCAAAAGAACCTGGGTTGAGATCTGAAATATATAGGTCCACCAATATTCCAAAAAAAAGGTCCATTATAATAAATGGAATAATCATCCTTATTCCCATACTATGACTTGCTTGTTGTTTTCTTGATGAGGTGTGAGATTTCACATAGTGCACTAAAAACTGCGAGCCGAAGGTGTCAGTTTAAATTGTGCAAACTTTGTATCTGCACGTGCCTGTGGTATTAGTTACTATTCTTGTCCGAGGCTCCAGTCAGATGTATTGGTTTATCAACATCTAGAAAAGGCCGAACCAGTCCAAATTGTATTCAATCATACATGTTTTTAGATGACGTTTTACCACGCACACAACTTCGTCATATTACAAGTTGCTGCGTGATATTTTGAAAAGTCACTTTTCCATTATAAGAGAATTGGGTGTATTTCCGTCGAGTTGTCCGTGTTTTGATTTGACACTCCCGACATTTCCTATATTATCAGAAATAATGTCTTTCGTAACAATTCTGTCCGGAAGAAAGTTCACTACATTTCCGTCGTCTTTCCTGTGTATCATCATATGAACGGCTCTCCTTGAGCAAAACACAAACTCCTAACATCACTACACGAAAATGGACTAGCGGCCAATCAGGTCTTACCTGAATCAACTCTCAGCGAGGATGATCAAGTAAACAGACATGGCTAATTATTACAGGAAGAAGTGTAAACAAGTGACAGTCTCAAAATACCAATAGTATTGTCCGAGGTATAGGAAAATAAGAACGGCGAAGAGCACAAAGGGGTTGCATTACTTGGATGGCAGCAGAAGAAATGAAAAGGTTTTGAGGTCATTCTGTACAGTTGGGCATCTCTGAAGCAGATGTTCAGACCAGTCAATTTATCAGTTCCACAGTTACACTGCATCCGGTATGTTAGCGTATGTTGAATAGATGATGTCCAAAAAAAAAAATCTATGGTGGCCCGTGCGGAGTCTGATGATTGTTACTAATCTCTTCTGTTGAGCTTTTAATATGCTTCATTTTGTGTGTGTCCTGGATGGTCCTGCATCCCAAATTGTTTTATCGTGTGTGATCATCGATTGTTTGTGTGAATAGTATCTGTGAGTCTGGCTATGTAAATCCACGAATATCTTGGCGTGTGAATAGTATCCGTCATTCTGTTATCTCTAGCCACGATTATCATTGTGTGAATAATCATATTCATGTGAGTCAGTTACATAGGGTCACGATTATCTTGTGTGAGAATATATTATGTTAGTCTGTTATTTAATGTCACGATTATCGTGTGTGACCAATATATTCAGTTAGACTCCTGCTAAATGATTATACGTGGTCTGACAGAATATATTCATGTGAGTCTGCTATAAATAGGCCCAATGATTATCGTGTGTTGACAATATAATTCTGTGAGTCTGCTATATAAAAGCCATGATTATCGTGTGTGACAATATACATATTCAAGTGTTAGTCCTGCTTAATGATTATCGTGTGTGAACAATATAATCTGGTGAATACTGCGTATATAAAGCAATGATTATCGTGTGTGACAATATAATTCAGCTTAGTCTGCTTAAATGATTATGCGTGTGTGACTGTCACGAAGTGGTTTTATATGTTTATAGAGGTTTGCCTGAATGCAAAAAGCAAGACCCTAGTATGAGAAAGCTTGCTGAGAGAAGATAGAATTTAGATGGAAAATGACATGGCCTTGCACCTGTGGACAGATGGAGACTATTGGCTTCATAGGGATAGCAAACCAGGTTTCGATTCTCCCCTTGCCGCTTCGTGACTTCAGAAAAGGCTATAATCTCACCCCGCCTCTGGACTACCTTTAAATACAAGGAGATAAGTAGTGTATAAAACGACCACAGACACCACTAACCAGACGACATAAAGTAAGTATAGTAAACTGAGTAGAAGCTGAGCATTTGTGTAGGGACAGTAAATATCTGATTTATATTACAGAATAAAAGATTAAAAATTTTAGCATACATCAATCATTTAAAAAAATAGCGATGCAATATTGCGATGGCCTGAAAAAGCAACGTAACAATTAAATTGATAGGACATCATACTCGATAAAAAAACAAAACCCCCCAATCACATTCATTCTTTCTGTCACCCTGCTGAGGAACAATAACAGATGGTTAGGTGAATTTTAAACTACTCTGATCTTGTAAGCTGTCAACTTTAGCCTCCACTCTCTAATAAACAATAAGATTCTACTGTCTCAGTCCTTCTGACTCTTCCCTCAACGAACGTCTACACACGCTTTCCACTTGTTATGCGATATGCGCCGCTAACTAACACGCACTTCGTAAATGCTAAAGTAATAGACTTGAGTAACACAATGGCTCAGTGTCTATCCTTCGAGTAGGATACTGACAGACGCCTACTAGGTCCTGCCTATATTTTCTCCTCATTCTCTATCTCTCCCTCTCTCCTTCTTGATCTCAGTGTCTCTCTAAATACTCGACGACTTGATGATGCGAAGCGTCTTCCGTTACACTCTCTCTTGTTACTTTCAAGACACAGATATGAGTAACCCTATCACCTGTTCCTGAAGCTGGGGAGGTATGATGATGAAGTTCTGGCGTCAAGCATGAGGTACTTGATTAACTGTCGAAAAAATCTTCTCTGCTGCTGAATAGCTTCCGTCCCTCTTTTAACCCGCTCCGGAGTTAGAGGAAAAACACAGCTTTGATTTCCGGCTGGACGCAATTGAAACCAGTCTCTCTGACGAAGTGAAGCGAACTCACTCTGGCAAATAGACCCGTTTAGTTAATGTTCTTTTTCTTCTGACGGATATACTCGAGTACGCTGTACCCACGTGAGATAATGGTCTAGTTTTGCCTGTGGATTAATTTTATTTGACAAAAATTATGCCTCCCCCGACTGTTATTCGCTGTGACTCGCTGAAATTAAAAGAAAAATGCGTCTATTGTATTACGCAACTCCAACATAACGCATCTCTAACCTCCTTAATCTTTAATACACATCCCTTAGCTCAGTACTTCTCAAACTCGTCCATGATAACAGAGAATACATAAAATAATACTAAACCTGAATACACCGTGGTACTTAAATCTCCCTCCCCCTAGCTCGCCCCCTTCTACTCTCTCTGTTCTAAAACAACAAAACCATAAAATACTCCCTAACCAAAACACGCGTCTCTCTAAGTCTCACGCTAAATTCTACTGACCCCTTCTTCCTCTGCAACTTAAGCTTCTTGCCAAGGTAGGTAAACAAAGGCCCCAGGATAGACACCGTGCTGACGCGTTACTTATTGCTAAACCACGTGTCCCTAAACATTACAGCTAGGAACCTTCTTTGTCCCAAAATCCCGTGGCTCCTACTTTTAAAACATTTACACTTGCGGTTTTCCTGGCTTACTCCGAACATTAAATCTAAATTCTCGTGGCTAAGCAGGAATAAATTTCCTCGCTCAATAATGCCAGTATAAATTCAATGATAAACATATCTCACATTTAACGGGGCACAATACAAATAGTACCGTATTCAGCACAATGGATTTCCCAATAAAAATACAAATGAAAATATACAGGAATAAATGGTGGATCACTCTACGACAACATACTTACCAAATCATTTATGCATGCTACGTGCATCTCGATTGACATCACACCCCTCCGGCTCAAGTGCAGAAAACCATAGAAAGAATAAGTGCACCACTGTCGTTCTTTAAAGATGATAATGGATAGGCACTATGCGTTTTAAAACTTAAAATGTTAATGTCGCCCGAAGAAGTTAACTACGGCGAATTTCTTCTCAACGAACCCTCCTAATAAATAAACGATAATAAAAATTTGCTAACATACCGATTATCGCTGTTTTTTCGCCTCCAGCTGGAGACGATAAAATCGAAAGTCGACACGGCAGGTATATGTTTCGTTCAAAGAGACTTGTTGCCCGCCGGTTTTAACTGGCTATTTATACACAACGGGGCCACCTCCAGCTAGTAGTTCTCCGTCCTTACGGGCATTCCCCGGTAAGCTTTCCCTCTGGACCAAAGAGAAACGCTAGAAAAGTAAAAAACTAAGTGCTACGAGCTAAGCCCAATCAAATTTGAAAACCATCGCGGACCATACGCGTGTCCCAAACAAATTGCATCACTTCCACGTGCGTTTCTGACAGCGTCATACAGGCGTGCCCGAAAAATAGCGATTTTCCGAAACAAACGAAAAAATCGCGGAAAGATCAGAATTAAAGTCTTAAAAACTGTTCGACGTGTAAAAATAAACATACCATCAATTTAAAACGACCTTAACATTTTAAATCCCTACCGAACATTACCAAAGCACGATTTAATATTCAAAATGAAGAAGGAACATTGCAAAACCATCAACTAGTGTACAAAAGTATATTATGAGAGGAAGATATTGATTGAAAACTCAACAAATTTAAGAACAAAGTCTCGTGGCACTGTTGAGGGGGACAGTAATTACAGTTGCAGCATCACCTGAGACAATATATTCTGTTGAGTCTGCTATATAAAAGGCCAATGATTATCCGTGCTGTGAGCATATATATTCTGTGATAACTGCTGATATAAAATGCCATGTTTATCAGGTGTTGACAATATATTCCGGTTAGTCTGCTAAAATGATTATCAGTGTGTGACAATCATAATTCTCTGGAGTCTGGCTATATAAGAGCCCTTGATTTTTCGTGTGTGGGACAATATATATTCTGTGAGTGAGGTGCTTGCTAGTATAAATCCATGATTATCGTTATGTGGCGACGATAATTATTCTTGTGCCTGTGGATCTGCTATATAAAAGCCCTGATTCGTGGATATCGTGGTGTGACAAATATGATTTAAGTTAGTTCTGCTAATATGATTATCTGTGTGTGACAATATCATTCTGTGATGTCTGCTATATAACAAGCCTATGGATTATCGTCTTTGTGTAACACCACAAATATATTCTGTGTGAGGTCTGTCATAATTAAATGCCATCGATTATATTGTATCGTGTGAGTGAGAATATTATTAACGTGAGTCTGTTTATGTACATAGGGGATACATTCGGATTGTCACGTTCCTATAGATTATGTTCCTCCACACACAAGTCTCGAACTTAACATCCGAAAACCGGCGTATATCGATAATCAATATTCCCATTTCTAAATCTAAATGCAGCAATTTCCTCAAAAAGTGGTTCGTTCAGAGAACCTTTTATGGCATTTAAGAGTGGAGGGGCGAGAAGTCACAAAAAGTGGTCGTCGAGATCGTTTCAATGTGGTCTGCGAGGCTTCAAAACTATCTCAGAATAAATCAGGGACGTTTTTTCCATTTTTTTTTCACTTACTGCATTACTCTTTCACCGATAGTGTACAGTGTAGTTGTTCACACTATCATTCTCTCACGAAAACATCTATAGTGTACGACAGTATGAGCTGTTGTTAACTCATCCGTTACATCGCTCACGTTATGTGTACAGTGGAGTTTTCACTCTCATTCTACTCACGACATGCTGTTTACAGCAGAACAGATGGAGTTTTCAACTCTCATCTCTCGTCACGTGATGTAGCATTGGAGTTTTCAACTCTACATTCCTCTCACTGAGTGTAAAGTAGTGGAGTTGTTCATTCACATTTCTCTCCACTCAACGACGTGTGTACAAGTGGGTTTTACAACTCTCATTCTAACTAACAAGTGCATACAGTGGAGTTTCTCACTATACTCATCATCTCTTCAACGAGTGTGTTTACAGTGGAGTTTTCACCTCTCATTCTCTCGTCACGGGACCGACGTGTCACTGTGGACGTTTTCACATCTCTCATTTCTATCACGAGTGTTCAGTCTGTTGAAGTTTTCTCTCATCATTCTCACTCACGACGTGTAACAGGAGTTTCACTCCTCGATTCACTCCACGCGTGTACAGTGGAGTTTTCACTCTCATTCTCTCACGAGTGTACAGTGGGGTTTTCCAGAGGCCACATTGCGTGTAATGACGTCATCGTTCTGACAGCTAATGGAATATGTGCTTGTATATATTTTTTTTAAATACGTTTCTAAGGTAGTAAGTTTAGGCTATAAATATATGCGTTTTCTAATACGGTAAATATCGATAGACACAACACACATAGTGAAAACCTCTTAGGGTCCTCAATAATTTTGAAGAGTGTAAAGTGGTCCTGAGACAACAACAACAAAAGTTTGAGAAACGCTGAACTCATATTATGTGGGAGAAACGTACCAGACCAACTTAAACATTGGACTTTATATGGAAGTCTATAAAGGTAAACGTAAAGGATCCCGTTACACGCCCATTGAGGCATATTGGGAATATGGTGTTAGGCCCATATTTTCTTGACCATCGGCACATTAGGGGTGATGTGATCAGCATCACGCCGGCCGCCTTAACCTTCCCAGAAGTTGCTCTGGTATCCAGTTGGGGCTGGGTCGACCCAGGAGCCGTTTGCGGCCTAAAAAAATCCCACCTCATCTGGGGATCGAACCATAGACCACTGAGCTAAGAAGCCAGTGCACTAACCACTATGCTACCGCGGCTATAGGCATATGAATATTTTATTGTACACCAAACTGTAATACAGTATAATTTTTGTAATTGCTAAATAAGAATTTAAAAATACACTAATAAATTATTAATAAAAACACACAAATAATCTAATTTTTCCATTATTCTTCCTGTCATAATTGCTGCTACTCAGCACTTGAAGTTGTTGCAACTGTAGCTGAAGTTTCTGCTGATTATGTGACTAGCTGTTGAGGTTCTATGACTTTTTTTATGTCAGAAATAATCTAACCTCATTTACTTTGTTGATTTAAAAATAATTCTACTTCTTATTTATTATTTACATTTTTGTTTCATTATACATTATCTAAAATTATTATTTACAGTATACAGTAATGGCTGTACAGTTTTGTAAAATGGATTTTTTGAATTAAGTAGTTAATACATACTTATTACTATACATTTTTTATACATACTGTATATATATTTTTACACGTTATATGTTATATGTAATTATGAATTTCAGTACAGAAGATGAAAGAGAACATTGGAGGAAAATATACATGTACGTTCCTGTTCAAACAACATAAGTGCGAAAATATACGATGTATATCGAGTTTACCGTCCCTAAATTAATCAACGACGTGTAAGCGAAGCGACGTATATCGAAGACCTTCTGTACAACGAATATGTTTGTTTACAAACAAGAAGTAAATCACAATAACACTTTAAATAACTTAAGTTTTGTGTAAATTTCAACATTTACTGAACACATGATAGTGATGAACTGATGTGAACTATTTTTATTTACGACAGACAGAAGGCAGAATAAATAAGATGATGTAAGTACAGAAATAATAAAAATGGTTGTAACGAGAAGCAAAGACAGATAACCAGTTTATTTATTTTAATTGGTTACTAGTACTTTTATGGATTGAATTATTTGAATTCATTTATGTAAATGTGACATGAGACTAATGTGACTGATTATACACGTGACTTATCTTAGCTAGTCTCAGAACACGTGACCATTGATTCACCACAGACGATAAGTGCTGTACTAGTACCCGCCAGTTTTATCTATTACATGTTAGCTTGTTTAGTTCCTCGACAAGTCGAAGCGTCAATTCTTTTATGTTGCCAATGTATTTCTTTTCTGTCTATCAGGTCTTATTTTGTCTGGTACTGGGCATTGTGGGACAATCTTTGGTAAATAATGTGATATCCGTATGCGGCTATACCATGTCTGCCTCAGTCATTTTGTTGTTATGAGAATAGCGCGTCTATCCATGTGTCTTTAACCTGTTGACTTGTTATAACTATTCAGGCTCGTTACTCCGATGATCTTTCTGTTACATTATATTTGTAAAAGTTGTTTTCTTCTCTCTAAATCTGTTGTCAAAGTCTCAGGTTCAAATCATACAGGTAAGCATGTTCGTATATGTAAGTACTGTCTTATATAACCTCACTCTTACTACGTGTGTCTATGCTATTAATTGTCCAGTCGGTTTATTAAACTAACGATCACTTTCAAGCATGGAGTTTGTACAGCGAGGTAGACTATTCACACCAGTTCCAACGGATCTTACTAAGATGTAAGTAGAAAACAATAACTAATCTAAGGGTGAACATCGCGTAAAAAGTCGTTATACATCCAAACAGAAACTTCTTTGAAGTTGTGTTTATCTGTAACAGCTGTTTCTCTTCCTCGGTATAATTATTATCCGTGCGTATAAACAACAGCGCTGGCCGTAGACATGTTATTCTGAGATGTTTTGTAATACAGTAATGCTGAGTTTCAGCGCTGAGCGATAAATTTACATTTTAACAATGCTTAATGTTATCGTATTATCATTGAAAGAAGCAGAGCAGACAAGTTCTCACTTTATCGTCATGTGCATCAAGTAAAACATTGTTTTAATATTTATGAATAACAGCAAATAACTACATTCATAAATAAAATGTAAAATTTTTTTCTTAAAGTCAGCATAACACAATATTTTTTGTTTTATATATTTTTTATTTTAACATGACAGAATTAAAACTGAACGAGAACCTTTTAGGCTTTTAGCATTTGTGTAATGGTTAAATTATTTCCCTTGAATTAATAATTTAAAGAAACAGACGATTAAGTTACCTCCCCTAAAATTAAATTGTGTTACGTAAAGAAATGTATATATATTTACAGTATATTGGATGTTCCTATTTTCACCTTAGTACTTTTTTAGTCCATCTACATTTTTGGCAAACATTGACCTGAGGTCATACATTGACGTCATTTAAGCTACTTTATCATCCTACAAAATATCTTACACTTATCTCTTATAGGAGAACATATTTTCCAGAAAAAATAATTTTGATTTAAACGTTTGTTGGCTTTTAATTATTCTTTCTCCACAAGGATCAATATCAAGTATTATCCGAAGACATTTACAATGTTTCATTCCTTCTCCCGACCCGCCAATTAAAATAGTGGTTGTCATCACGGGATTTTTTGAGTCAATATGGAATATTTTGTAACACAACGCACTTTAAAGATTGGTGATAATCGATTTTTAGTGATAGCTGCACGTTGTGGTGTCCAAGATAGATTGTGAATATTTTGAAGTGAGTTGTATTTATTTTTGTTTTAATTAAGTGTTTGGTACGCTTGCACGCAACGCGTCACTTTCAACCATTAACAATGTGCATGGATATGTTGGTTATATTAGGGTGTCATAACGTATATTCTGATATGTTTACTGATTGATTTTCTTATTTTCAAGCGTTTCTACGAATACTGTACTTGCTTTCTTCTGTTTCAATCACGCATGCTGCATCCCTCAATTATTCCAAATATCACCATAAAGTAACAACATTCATGCACACCGCTCAAACTTCCTTCGTTTGTTATCTAGGCTGTCAATGAATTTTTACTGTTCTTCTAAGAAACCATATCTCGCTTACCTCCCGCGAGTATTTCGTTATTTTTCATAATATCCCCAGCTGTGTGTCACGTGATTTACTCCCCTTGCTCTGCATTGATGGTCCAACAGTGGCAACAATTTAGAGTTTCTACTGAGGGTCTTCACATGTGTCCACCTTTCGTTCAAGATTACTCTAGGCAGAGATGTCAATTGAAAAATAGTGCTTCAATTCTAAATAGCCTCATAGGAATTTAAAGAAATCAAGTACTAACGGCTGATAGGGTCAAGGTCATGTCAACTTTTATCTTTCCTGACCTTTTATGAGTTAGGATTTTGTTCGTTCTGATGACCCCCCCCCCCCCCCAGATTTAACTCAGCACAATATTACTTAAATAGCTCTGTTTTAAATATTTAAAATGACTGAGTCATACGGGTGCAGTTCACTTAAAATGACTAAATCAACTATACATTTGTATTTTTACAGATAAATTTAATAATCAATTATCGTTAGCAGGTGTAAAATAAATAAGAGGTGGGGTGAATTTAGATAGAGTCTTTAACACTTCCTCACAGGTGGTGATCTGATTTGAACATTTCTTTATGAAAGAGTTCACTTTGCAGCTTTGAGTGGGTACTTAGCTGCCAGTAATATGTTGGTTGGTTTCTGCTCCAGCCGATGCTTGTTCTTTGCAGGTTATGGACTGGTTCACTCTCGTCACTGGTCAAGTCTGGTGGTCGCAACACGTCACTCGTAGTATCGTGGATATGGTGAGTTATGGATAAATAGAGAATGTCTGAGTGTAGACAGACTATGAATGATGTAATGAGAAATAGAGAGAATAGAGTCGCTAATGAAATTATGGGGAGAGATATGACTTCCGGAAAGTAGTGAGGCTACTTCTCCACCATACTCCGACTGACTTTAATGATGTGAATCTCTCACCCGTCCTCCAATGTTCAAACAGACTAATCTACTACAGTAAGGACATACGGCACAACATCAAGTGACAGTTAGAATAGAGGAGATTATGGCCACAAGTAATATGTATATGTTTATTGAAGTTAAAAAAAAACAACATCAAAGAGAAAAAAACTAGGCCTTCATTAACTCTGAAGGCTAGAAATCACCAATCACAGAACAACAAACTAACACATCTCCTCTGGCAATCAAACTAGTCCCTGCCTCTGTCTCACACCCACACAACACCCAGAGACTTTCTCACAAATCAGGTTATCTAGCTAACACAGTTCCTCTGAATCTTGATATCAAAATGATGTGGGGATAAGCTCCCCGTGGAACCAGTAATTAAAATAACCCAAGAGCGCACCCACTTTCCAAAGCACGGGTGAAGGAGACAACACTAGTGTGAATATCCTAGCACTACTAATAAATCCGATTAGCATGACGCTAGAAACCACTGCTGGCAAAGATTACAACGAATATAGCTGAGGACTTCCAAGGGATGCGCCTCTATCTGGTGGCAGGTGAATATTATCCACAGCGAAGATATTTGTAAGATACTCCACGCTATTCCGGGTTTACTGGCTGTCAATGGGTCAGACAGTGTTGCCGACAAAACTCGATGGCAAAGGTGGCAACCAGTCTGGCTGGAGGTTTATATTCTGCTAAAGGCTGTGAGTATTGACTCCAAGGTGAGTCCAGAGCTCTTACATGCATTAAAAATTGCATCACTTCGTCTCTTGTATTATGCTTTGATTCCATGTCTTATATTTCCTTTCATTTTGTCTCTAACTAATGTTCTCTTGTGTGTCATATTTCCTTTCATTTTGTCTCTAACTAATGTTCTTGTGTGTGTCATATTTCTTTGTCTTTTATTTTTTTATTGTTGAGCGCTTTTTCGTTCTCTTTCTGTCCACAACTTTACTTATGATATAGTTTTTGATTCACACGTGATTTTTTCTTAAACTTCTTTTTATCGAGATGGCACGAGCTATCAAATATTCTCTTCTACAGCGCGGTACCAGGTTAAAAAAAGAGGTAGAGCCGGCCGAAAATAAGGAACTGATTGAAACAATAACATAATGATCTCTTCTCCATGTCTTGTAGTGATCATATTGTTTTTTCCACAAATAGAGAACATTCTGATTTTTTGGCGTAAACAAGAGGACAATGAAAGACAAATAAAATTAAATCAAATCGAGTGAGGACTTGTTCATTACAATCTACTAATGCATGATTTTGTAATCGGGTTTTACAAAGGGGTTTAAAAAGTTAGAAAGAGTGGAATAAAGTGAAATAATCATGACTAGACGAACAGTGGGAAAAGAAGAGATATTAGAAAGGGCAACAGGTACAAGAGAGTCCGTGAGGTTAGGTGAGATTTATTCAAGTAGAATCGAACATCGGTTTCACGTTTTCACGTAATAGATAGGAAGATAGCGCAACTAGTTGTGCGTTGAATCAGTTCAAGTCTGGTCTTCAGTGTGAAAGGACTAGAGATAAATTTCAGTTGAAGAGTTTTTCTTTTAGTGTAGAGGCTTTGAAATGTGCTTGTGGCAAAGCAATCTCTGGAAACAGAAACCAAAGCCAACATGAGATAATAGAGATAATAGAGATGATGACGATGTAAGGATCGAAAGCAGAGATTTTCAGAGAGAACCAATAGTGTGTGTTGTTTAAGTGGATGGAGAGATCCACTCAGTAGAAGGTACGTGTCTCTTGAATTATGAACGTTATGCCTCGTAATCAATTCGGGTTAAAGTAGCAGTCTTGATATGAAATTAAGATCCCCGAGGTGGTCCGTTCACAAATGAAACATTCAAACATCACCCAGATTACATAGAATTTGAAGGAAGTAGTGAAAGATAGACGATAGAGCAACGAAAAATAGTTCTGTCACAACAGAGCAAAACGAGATAGAAACGTAAAAGACTGAAAGCAGAGTAACACGTGAAAGAACTGTTTTACTAAATACTTGTAAAGATGATGTCAACATATTTTTGTTCTTCAACGACCCATCAATGTACATATGTTCAACTGTTGGGAAGCACCAAAAATAAAGTATTAAAAGACTACCCGTGTGAGCATAAGTGCTTTCTAATGTTAATGTTAATGTTTATCAGAGTCGACGTCATTGCACTCCTGGCCGACCCATAGGTGCTCAGTCTTCCTCAGCAAATGTCGAAGAGTATGAATGCTAATTGTTCCTGTTGCACACTGGTTGTGTGTACGCCGGATGCGTCTTCTCATAGTCCATCCCTGCTGGTATAACGTCTGATGCCAAATTCCATCGGTCTGAGCATTGATGAATCATCGATTGCAGTGTCATTCTCTAATAGGTGATCATGAATTTCCTTCAGTATTTCTCTATTATCCTATTTCAATTCACCATCTATGGGTGCTCCTGAAGCTAGTCTGTCAGCTCTTTCATTGCCGCATAGCCCTGCATGACCAGGACAGTAGATCCATATCAATTCTTGAAGATTCGATGTTTCTATGGAGATTTTCCATTCATGTTGGAGCCATCCATTTTAAACCTATCGAAGCATGGATTGTGAGTCTGTTATAATAACTGCTTTTGTTAATAAAGTCTCAGACAGCCATATTAATGCAGCAGTAACTGCCTCTACCTCCATTCTCATGCTGGTGGTTGTTATCATGTAAGCCCCACTATGTTCAGCGATGGTTCTGACCTCGACTTTAGCTGAGAAGCCCCACCCTGATTTATTACCACGGATTACAGACCAATCATTGGACACAATGGCATCATCATCCCAGCATAAAAATTGATAAGCTGATCAATTTCCTGCTCTCCCATTGGCACAAGTTCATTACTCTCTACCGAGGCTGGGGATGACTTGCTGGTAGTTAAACCAGCTATCATCTGACTTACTCCACTCGTCTCCCTTGAATATATTTCAACTTTCATCACCTATTTGATAGTATCCTCTACCTGAGTTATACACGACATCCCCCGCTTTATTCTTGCTCCTTTGATGTCAGCGATGTTCCCATGCAGGGGGTGCCTTTAGTCTGTGGTTACTTGCATATATTCTTTTACCTGGGCGATCGTATATCTGGATCTAATTGACAGCAATTCAAGCATGTGCCGTATCCTCACAATGGAGGTATATTGCGTACAGCCCAAGACTATACGTTTTGAATGCGTTTCAGTCGTTCTGGAAAGTGGCTTTCTAATTTTGAAAGCGCTTTCTAATTTGATTGTGAAGTCCTGACGAAATAAACTGTCAGTGTCTGACTCAAGGAGTAATAGACGAACTCACTTTACAGATCACATGGTAGCAGAGACTACCATCTGTTGACCCCAACGGTCAAATATTTTAGGACTGTGTAGATCTCTATATTTGACTAGAATCACACACATAGATTATCTGTATATACTTGGTTTAATCTGAGCTGACAGTACTTACGTGTGAGACAGTGATATTTCGTGTGCCTACTTGTATAATGTGAAACTAGTAACAATACAGGAATTATATATGAGATGTCACAGAAATGTAATCGGACAATCTGTCATGGATCGGATAAAGCATGATCAGATAAGACATACAGTTAGAAATGTTGTAGGACCATATGATGAACTACTCACAACAAGACGGAAGCTGACATTGTACGGCCACGTATGCATTACTAAAAACACAACACCAAAGACGTAGACACTAATTACATACGACATGTACGAGGTAGCTTCAAAAAGTTCCCTGAATAGTCGTCTCGTGTTTGAATGAGTGATTATGTCATGGAGATTATAGTTTTAAATGTTGGTAGTGACCTTGAGGAAACGACATGGCTGATGTAACCTTCACATGTACTTTCGAACAGAAGTTACAGAAGTTTGTTTGTGTGGTGTGCACGTAGCATCGTCGGAGTTAAAAATTTCCTTGATTGAACAACGTTCAAATGTCAAATTTTGTGTTTTGCTTAGCATGTAACAACTGCGCTTCTGACAAACAGGTAACACCCCCACATCTCGCCAACTAGTAACAGCTACACCACCTCTCACTAACAAACAGCAACCACACATCTCACTACCGCAAAACAGCCACACATTTCACCAACAAATAACACACATATATCTTACAAACAAGCAGCACCCACACCTCTCCCTTACAAGAAGCACCCATACATCTCATTACTACATAACAGTCAAACATTTCGCCAACAAATAACACCCACACCTCTTACAAACAAGCAACACCCATACATCTCGCCAACTAGTAACAGCCACACCTCTCACTAACAAAAAGCACTCAAACATCTCATTACAGCATAACAGCCACACATTTCTCGAATAAATAACACCTACACCTCTTGCAAACAAGCAACACCCACACATCTGACTTTCTTCAGCATGGGGTATCTGGCCCCATGCACAACCCTCCTTAGTCTGTTTTTCACGACATGCACGGTAGCAAACAGTGTTACTATTCTGTGCTCCCCTAACAGGCCCCGGTAACACACAGGTACATACATCTCTCTAACATCCAAAATCATCCACATCTCACTAAAAAGTAACACGAATACTTCTAACCACACATCACTAACACGCTTTTCATAATTATAGCTATTACTATTCTGTGCATTAACAATTCTAACTACACACTTCACTACACCATAGCTTACATAATCTCTCGAACAAACAGCACATATAGCTCTCCAACAAATTAACCACATACATCAATTTTTTTTTAAAGAAATGGGTGGAGAGCGGATAAGCATCAGATCAGCTTCATTTGCCTCCGCTCATCCACCATTTTGGGAGAGTCTATCTCATTAAAAACATTCTTTAGCTATAATTATAGTAATTTTTGTAATTCTTTATTTTCAACTGTTTGTCTTGTTAGAACATATAATTTATTTGCATATCTATATGTAGGTGGTTTAATACATAATAGTATGAGAATTTTCTTACTTCATTAGTTTATCACTGAGTATATTAGTCTTTTTGATTAGTGGTGCATATTTAAAAACTGTTATTTGCAACAAATTTTGTATCTTTCCATGTATTTGCAGATAACGTTTATTTAGTATTTTATATTATATATGTGTTAACGGGTGGTTATTTCTCTTGTAGTATTTTGTTGAACGTGTTAAAAAGTCAATGGAAGAATAGGCATCGTACTGAAGCACAAACACGAATGGAGCATGCGGGTATAAGAACGTGCATGACATCCATCTTGACGAATTACCGAATCAGAGCAGGTCAAGAACCGCACATCCACCTTCCAGGGTGTCTCTCTGCACTCCACCTCCACGTGTGGTCCAGAGAAACAGTCAGCATCATTGGCAGAGTCTTGCTGAGGCAGAGTAGTGGATACTAAATGGGAATGCAAAATACAAACCCGGATCTAGAAAAATGCCGTGCAGAAGATATTCGGGATGTTCGACCGAAAGTGCAGGATATCTTCATCCTTAGGGCGTAAACAGACACAACACAGAACGCAACTTTCCGTCCTTTTTCAGGACGAACCAGGAAGAAGAAAGAAGAAGTAATTCTGTTGCAATTTAGAAATAGGGTTTTAGGGATCCTAATTTTTTTTTTTTTTTTTTTTTTTTCCCATCACACAACTGCTATAAATGTCTGGTTCCCTAATTCCCCCCCCCCCCTACCGTACTCATTAGGACTACGTTCTAGGGGGTGCATCGAATGATGAATCACACCAAGTATTGTGGATACAGATTAACTTGCAGACGCCTGATTTATTTTATAGAATACTTCTCTACAAGGTGGGAACACTTCTCTCAAGTTCGGACCATCTTAGAAAACAAGAAACTGGGACTTCGTAGTTAATTTAATGCCACATAAAAGTACAAATATTCCTCCACGACTCTGGGAGCTTGGAAAAGTACGTTCTTCCTTGAAGACTACATCACGTAAGGCCCAAGAATCTTATCGTTTGGAATAAGTTGGTGCAGAACGAATTAAGTCACTAACATCCGATGGACGTATTAAATCTGTTTTTTATTCGTGGCAGTTCATTTAGTGAAAACCGTGCAAACAAATGGACTGACCACAGAGAAATACAAATTACGCATGTATTAATCTGGTAATTGACTATGAGTGGTCATGATAAGATACAAATACATTTAATATTCCCAACCTTAAAATATTATGTAATCAATGTTTTTAAAGTTGCAGTTATGAATACTTTTGAATCTAGATATGTTTCTTCTTTTATTGGATTAACTGTGTGTCGATTATAACTTTTGGAGTCCTATAGTTTCTCTCACTAATGATTCAAGCTGGTTGCTTATTATTATTTTTATAATTTATATTAACCACATCCATAACATGTAACACATGCGCTTTCACAAACAGGTTCACCCACACATCTCGCTAAGAAGTAACAGTCCCACTTACCAAAACAGCACCCAAACATCTCACTATGGTTTAACAGCCAACTTTTTGATAACAAAATAACACCACACCTACCTTACAAAACAAGCACACTCCCACACATCTGAAACTTTTTTCAGCATGGGGTATCTGGCCTCATGTACAACCCTCATTAGTCGGTTTTTACGACCTGGCTCAGAGACCGACTGGCTCTCACATATGTCACCCACCAGCATGACTATTTCTCTGCTCCCTTAACGGGCCCCTCGAAACACACAGGTGGCATACATATTCTCTATAATACTAATATCATCCACATCTGCATGACCGCGATGTTACTGGGTCGAAGGAGATAAGAATGAGATTTGACTCAGCTGCCCAGTCAGGAAAGCTATGCTGCCATCCTTTCTTGAAATGGAATTACATAAGTCAAATCTATTATACCTCTTTCTTTATTTTAATAAAATAATATTCTCGATGCTGTACGAAAACAAAGAGACGATTACCACACTTTAAACTACATACAACTCTAGTTTTTACTAAAATGTTATGGTATTTTGAGTTACAAGATCTTACTTAATTATTCGTTACTCTTCTACCGTGAGGTGTAGTGATTGTTCACTATTTACGATGATTTGACTTGTCCAGGCCCGACATGCACTTTCTCATGTCGGCAGTGTGTTCATATTATTTGGAATTGAAAACAGGATATATCCCCTACCCTTATACACATCAGAGGTTGAACAGAATATTTTTTTTTCTTAATTAATTAAAAAAAAAAAATGTAGAGGTTTGTAGAGAGGCGCCATACTATTTATCGGCTGTCTTCCTTGCCTGGCTTGGTTCATTCTAGTACTCGGTCTTCAAAGATTGTCTAATGTTGTCCTACCATGCGGTCTTTGGGTCGTCCCTGGAGGTCTGGATACCTGGCTCTTGTTTCCCATGGCTTGCGTGGTAGCCGATCTTATCCATTTATGCAGTCATGGCCAATCCATCTCAGTTGGGAGTGATTCAACTTGGGTCTGCAGGAGTTGGGTTTCAGGCCTTGAGTTACACGTTACAAGATAAACGAATGAAAAATGGTGAAGGATCATTTAATAATGCAAAAATTAAAAAGCATAAATGGATAGTTATATTAAGACAAATCGTGAATATAAGTGTGACTGGCTAAAACCTGTGCGTTTTTTTTTTTTCTTGTGAGCCCCCCAATTCCGGTTCCTACTTTTATTTTATTTTACGAATATTATTATTATTTTTTGTGTGGTTGTATTGTTAAAAACACCTTTTGGGAATATTTACTATCGGGACTCGGCACCGTATAGTAGACATGTGGAATGCAAGCTCTCTAACATGTGAAAGAAGAAAAAAACATTTTAGGTCGTCTTACTTTTCACTTTTGTAGAAGAGCTTCTTGCGTAAGCTTGAAATGGACAAAACTTCAAAATGGTTATCGTTTTGAGTTACAAGCTGGGTTTACAAAACAGTTGATTTCTGATGATCGTAGTTTTGTTAATAAAATTAGATGGCGCACGCACGATATATAATGTAAGTGGTCCAAATCGGTGTTCCCCTCGCGATCTATTTATTGTTTTTGTTGTGTGTACAGAATGTGACGCTCGCTCGCATCACGCGCCAAGACACTCTCTAGACCCCCAGTCTCTATAAGGATCCTCTATATGAGAACCCTCGTAGTGTAGACCCACCCCCAAGCGATGACCTTGCCTCTTCCAAAGCGGAGGACTTATTTCGGCCCGGATGGGTAAAGGATAGTGAAACTGAGTAACCATTTACACGATATTTCTAGCTACTACATATTTATATTCCTAACCACTCCGCGCGCATGTTCAGTTCTTAATAGCTTGCGATACTCACACATGTTGTATTGAGGGAAATGAAAAGGCAGGATAAAGAAGTCAAAAAAAAAGGTTAGGCTAGATCTGCAAAACAATCCTAACTATAAATGTAGGGATGAGTATATCCAGAGATTAAAAGCTTAGGCCCTAGGCCTTAATTAAAGAAATTATAACAATGATGGAAAGCAGGTGTGGGATAAATAATCTGGAAAGAAGACATGCAAATAAGATTTTCAAGGCTGCATCAAGAATAGCATTCAGATATCTCCTTGGGAATTGAAAATTCCCTAGGAGTAAACAAGAAACGTCTCAGATGGAAAGGCAGAGTTAAAAACGAAGCATGTGGGCCATGTCCTACCATTTCATCTGAATCTATATATACAGCATGGCAAATTGAGTTGGCAGCCGACATTAGTTTAGAGTTGGTTTTAGTTTCAGAAAATGTTATTGCTATGTTAATCAGAATCGACGCATTGCACTCCGGGGCAATCCCCATATGTGCTCATTGGATGTTCACCCCGCAGCCAAATGTCAAAGGGTTTGGATCCTGCATAGCAACGAATGCTTCCTGTTTTGGCAATGGTTGTATATACACGGTGGATGCGTCATCTCAGACATCCATGAATGCGGGTATTACGTTTTTGATGGCCGATTTTCCTGCATCGGTTGCTTTGATTATTCATCGAGTTTGCAGTGTTCATTCTATAATAGATGATACATGGATTTGGCCTCTCGTATTTCTTCCTTTATCCTTGGCCTAATTCGTAAAGATGTGAAGCTTTCCTATAGATGTGTTCCATTCATGCTGGAGGAATCCATTTTGGACCTTCCTTAAAGCATTGATGAGAGACTGACACAATTACTCTGCCCTGTTTAATGGAGTTTCAGACAGCCACCTCGAGGGATGATGAAGCTGAATCTTTCTGCAATTCTTAAGTGGAGGTTGCCAGTTAAGCCCCATTTATTCAGCGGTGGAGTCACGCTGTGATACTGGGTCTGCTATGTACTCGATATGAGAAGCTACATTCAGATTTTTTCACCACATAGTTCAGACCCTTCAGGTGTAAACAATGTTTTCTCAATCCATGGCATGTTCATTTTTCAGTTGTTAATTTCCAGTTCTGCTTTCCCATAGCCCCCACGGCTGTGCCACTCTCTACGAGGCTGCTGATGACTGTGCTGGTGTGTTTTTCCAGTTCTCACTTACTTACGCACTCTTCCCCTTTGAAATATTTTTGGAACT